>OV725077.1:140926377-141526377 GCA_928085145.1 Nezara viridula | reverse complement strand
TTCTAGGCAATAGAATACACTTTCAAAACAAAAATATCTATCGTCAGCAAATGGAATAAATGCACGCCAGTCATTAAATATTTAGAATATTCACACTAGATATTAGATAATAGATTTATAACTTATTTCACAGCATTATGTATCATACATCGGAAGACATGGAAAGTAGAAGATAAGAAAGTTATGAGAAATTTTTGGAATCCGAAAAACATTAAAAATTATTTCTTGTTCAAATATAAGAAGGATCCAAATCACGGTATCTTGTTACATTTAATTTATTTTTCTCTCTTCTACCGAAATTAAACTTTAAAATTATGTTAAAATGAAATAACTCAGAAAAGATAACAACCAAAACAATTACGTTCTTGTATGTTTGAGATTGCATTAATTTTAACTTCATCATATTTGAGAAGATAATTGCTATGCAGTTTTACTAATTTTACAAAAGAAAATCTTTGATGCAGTTGAGTTTGAAATATATATAACAAGAACTTGTAAACAAAGAGGATCGATGAACTTAATGACGGTGTTTTTTTTTAATTTTAATTCCGTTCTATTTTTCCATATAGATAAAATGAAAGAAAGATGAAATTTTTGTTTCTAGGCAATAGAATACACTTTAAACACTAAAGTACCTTTTTGAATATAGTCAGCAAATAGAATGAATGAACGGTATTTTTTTTTAATTTTAATTCCGTTCTATTTTTCCATATAGATAAAATGAAAGAAATGATGAAATTTTCGTTTCTAGGCAATAGAATACACTTTAAACACTAAAGTACCTTTTTGAATATAGTCAGCAAATAGAATTAATGAACGGTATTTTTTTTTAATTTTAATTCCGTTCTATTTTTCCATATAGATAAAATGAATGAAAGATGAAATTTTCGTTTCTAGGCAATAGAATACACTTTAAACACTAAAGTACCTTTTTGAATATAGTCAGCAAATAGAATTAATGAACGGTATTTTTTTTTTATTTTAATTCCATTCTATTTTTCCATATAGATAAAATGAAAGAAACGATGAAATTTTCGTTTCTATGCAATAGAATACACTTTAAACACTAAAGTACCTTTTTGAATATAGTCAGCAAATAGAATGAATGAATGCCGGTAACAAAATATTAAGAATATTACCATACACTGGATAATACATTTAAAACTAATTGCATAGCATTAAGTAGCTTTCGTTGGAAAAGGTCGAAAGTATAAAATAAAGAAGTTTAAAAAATAAATAAATGAAATATTTTAAGAATACGAAAATGGGTGAAAATAATTTTTTATTCAAGTCTAAGAAGGAGAGAAATGCCGGTATCTTGTAACATTTAATTTATTTTTCTAGAATTCTGATTAATAAATATATTTGCTGATAAGTAAAAATTTAGAATACGTTATAAACAAAACACTAATGATTTCGTATCTAGGATTTTGGAATCCTTTAGACATCAATATATTTGAGAAGAGCATAGAGATGCAGTTTACAAATTTTAGAATGGAGGAAAATTTGATATACCTGGAACAAGAAATTTTGAGAATAAAACTATAAATGAACGTAATGACGGTATCTCTTAATTATTTTTTCTTTTCATCCAGTTAAAATTAACAAAACGCTGAAATATTAGTATCTAGGCAATAGAATACACTTTCAAAACGAAAATATCTATCGTCAGCAAATGGAATAAATGCACGCCAGTCATTAAATATTTAGAATATTCACACTAGACATTAGATAATACATTTATAACTTATTTCACAGCATTATGTATCATACATCGGAAGACATGGAAAGTAGAAGATAAGAAAGTTATGAGAAATTTTTGGAATCCGAAACACATTAAAAATTATTTCTTGTTCAAATATAAGAAGGATCCAAATCACGGTATCTTGTTACATTTAATTTATTTTTCTCTCTTCTTCCGAAGTTAAACTTTAAAATTTTGTTAAAATGAAATAACTCAGAAAAGATAACAACCAAAACAATTACGTTTTTGTATGTTTGAGATTGCATTAATTTTAACTTCATCATATTTGAGAAGATAATTGCGATGCAGTTTTACCAATTTTACAAAAGAAAATCTTTGATTCAGTTGAGTTTGGAATATATATATAACAAGAACTTGTAAAAAAAAAGGATCGATGAACTTAATGACGGTATTTTTTTTTTAATTTTAATTCCGTTCTATTTTTCCATATAGATAAAATGAAAGAAAGATGAAATTTTCGTTTCTAGGCAATAGAATACACTTTAAACACTAAAGTACCTTTTTGAATATAGTCAGCAAATAGAATGAATGAATGCCGGTAACAAAATATTAAGAATATTACCATACACTGGATAATACATTTAAAACTAATTGCATAGCATTAAGTAGCTATCGTTGGAAAAGGTCGAAAGTATAAAATAAAGAAGTTTAAAAAATAAATAAATGAAATATTTTAAGAATACGAAAATGGGTGAAAATAATTTTTTATTCAAGTCTAAGAAGGAGAGAAATGCCGGTATCTTGTAACATTTAATTTATTTTTCTAGAATTCTGATTAATAAATATATTTGCTGATAAGTAAAAATTTAGAATACGTTATAAACAAAACACTAATGATTTCGTATCTAGGATTTTGGAATCCTTTAGACATCAATATATTTGAGAAGAGCATAGAGATGCAGTTTACAAATTTTAGAATGGAGGAAAATTTGATATACCTGGAACAAGAAATTTTGAGAATAAAACTATAAATGAACGTAATGACGGTATCTCTTAATTATTTTTTCTTTTCATCCAGTTAAAATTAACAAAACGCTGAAATATTAGTTTCTAGGCAATAGAATACACTTTCAAAACAAAAATATCTATCGTCAGCAAATGGAATAAATGCACGCCAGTCATTAAATATTTAGAATATTCACACTAGACATTAGATAATACATTTATAACTTATTTCACAGCATTATGTATCATACATCGGAAGACATGGAAAGTAGAAGATAAGAAAGTTATGAGAAATTTTTGGAATCCGAAACACATTAAAAATTATTTCTTGTTCAAATATAAGAAGGATCCAAATCACGGTATCTTGTTACATTTAATTTATTTTTCTCTCTTCTTCCGAAGTTAAACTTTAAAATTTTGTTAAAATGAAATAACTCAGAAAAGATAACAACCAAAACAATTACGTTTTTGTATGTTTGAGATTGCATTAATTTTAACTTCATCATATTTGAGAAGATAATTGCGATGCAGTTTTACCAATTTTACAAAAGAAAATCTTTGATTCAGTTGAGTTTGGAATATATATAACAAGAACTTGTAAAAAAAAAGGATCGATGAACTTAATGACGGTATTTTTTTTTAATTTTAATTCCGTTCTATTTTTCCATATAGATAAAATGAAAGAAAGATGAAATTTTCGTTTCTAGGCAATAGAATACACTTTAAACACTAAAGTACCTTTTTGAATATAGTCAGCAAATAGAATGAATGAATGCCGGTAACAAAATATTAAGAATATTACCATACACTGGATAATACATTTAAAACTAATTGCATAGCATTAAGTAGCTTTCGTTGGAAAAGGTCGAAAGTATAAAATAAAGAAGTTTAAAAAATAAATAAATGAAATATTTTAAGAATACGAAAATGGGTGAAAATAATTTTTTATTCAAGTCTAAGAAGGAGAGAAATGCCGGTATCTTGTAACATTTAATTTATTTTTCTAGAATTCTGATTAATAAATATATTTGCTGATAAGTAAAAATTTAGAATACGTTATAAACAAAACACTAATGATTTCGTATCTAGGATTTTGGAATCCTTTAGACATCAATATATTTGAGAAGAGCATAGAGATGCAGTTTACAAATTTTAGAATGGAGGAAAATTTGATATACCTGGAACAAGAAATTTTGAGAATAAAACTATAAATGAACGTAATGACGGTATCTCTTAATTATTTTTTCTTTTCATCCAGTTAAAATTAACAAAACGCTGAAATATTAGTTTCTAGGCAATAGAATACACTTTCAAAACAAAAATATCTATCGTCAGCAAATGGAATAAATGCACGCCAGTCATTAAATATTTAGAATATTCACACTAGACATTAGATAATACATTTATAACTTATTTCACAGCATTATGTATCATACATCGGAAGACATGGAAAGTAGAAGATAAGAAAGTTATGAGAAATTTTTGGAATCCGAAACACATTAAAAATTATTTCTTGTTCAAATATAAGAAGGATCCAAATCACAGTATCTTGTTACATTTAATTTATTTTTCTCTCTTCTTCCGAAGTTAAACTTTAAAATTTTGTTAAAATGAAATAACTCAGAAAAGATAACAACCAAAACAATTACGTTTTTGTATGTTTGAGATTGCATTAATTTTAACTTCATCTTATTTGAGAAGATAATTGCGATGCAGTTTTACCAATTTTACAAAAGAAAATCTTTGATTCAGTTGAGTTTGGAATATATATAACAAGAACTTGTAAAAAAAAAGGATCGATGAACTTAATGACGGTATTTTTTTTTAATTTTAATTCCGTTCTATTTTTCCATATAGATAAAATGAAAGAAAGATGAAATTTTCGTTTCTAGGCAATAGAATACACTTTAAACACTAAAGTACCTTTTTGAATATAGTCAGCAAATAGAATGAATGAATGCCGGTAACAAAATATTAAGAATATTACCATACACTGGATAATACATTTAAAACTAATTGCATTGCATTAAGTAGCTTCCGTTGGAAAAGGTCGAAAGTATAAAATAAAGAAGTTTAAAAAATAAATAAATGAAATATTTTAAGAATACGAAAATGGGTGAAAATAATTTTTTATTCAAGTCTAAGAAGGAGAGAAATGCCGGTATCTTGTAACATTTAATTTATTTTTCTAGAATTCTGATTAATAAATATATTTGCTGATAAGTAAAAATTTAGAATACGTTATAAACAAAACACTAATGATTTCGTATCTAGGATTTTGGAATCCTTTAGACATCAATATATTTGAGAAGAGCATAGAGATGCAGTTTACAAATTTTAGAATGGAGGAAAATTTGATATACCTGGAACAAGAAATTTTGAGAATAAAACTATAAATGAACGTAATGACGGTATCTCTTAATTATTTTTTCTTTTCATCCAGTTAAAATTAACAAAACGCTGAAATATTAGTTTCTAGGCAATAGAATACACTTTCAAAACAAAAATATCTATCGTCAGCAAATGGAATAAATGCACGCCAGTCATTAAATATTTAGAATATTCACACTAGACATTAGATAATACATTTATAACTTATTTCACAGCATTATGTATCATACATCGGAAGACATGGAAAGTAGAAGATAAGAAAGTTATGAGAAATTTTTGGAATCCGAAACACATTAAAAATTATTTCTTGTTCAAATATAAGAGGAATCCAAATCACGGTATCTTGTTACATTTAATTTATTTTTCTCTCTTCTTCCGATGTTAAACTTTAAAATTTTGTTAAAATGAAATAACTCAGAAAAGATAACAACCAAAACAATTACGTTTTTGTATGTTTGAGATTGCATTAATTTTAACTTCATCATATTTGAGAAGATAATTGCGATGCAGTTTTACCAATTTTACAAAAGAAAATCTTTGATTCAGTTGAGTTTGGAATATATATAACAAGAACTTGTAAAAAAAAAGGATCGATGAACTTAATGACGGTATTTTTTTTTAATTTTAATTCCGTTCTATTTTTCCATATAGATAAAATGAAAGAAAGATGAAATTTTCGTTTCTAGGCAATAGAATACACTTTAAACACTAAAGTACCTTTTTGAATATAGTCAGCAAATAGAATGAATGAATGCCGGTAACAAAATATTAAGAATATTACCATACACTGGATAATACATTTAAAACTAATTGCATAGCATTAAGTAGCTATCGTTGGAAAAGGTCGAAAGTATAAAATAAAGAAGTTTAAAAAATAAATAAATGAAATATTTTAAGAATACGAAAATGGGTGAAAATAATTTTTTATTCAAGTCTAAGAAGGAGAGAAATGCCGGTATCTTGTAACATTTAATTTATTTTTCTAGAATTCTGATTAATAAATATATTTGCTGATAAGTAAAAATTTAGAATACGTTATAAACAAAACACTAATGATTTCGTATCTAGGATTTTGGAATCCTTTAGACATCAATATATTTGAGAAGAGCATAGAGATGCAGTTTACAAATTTTAGAATGGAGGAAAATTTGATATACCTGGAACAAGAAATTTTGAGAATAAAACTATAAATGAACGTAATGACGGTATCTCTTAATTATTTTTTCTTTTCATCCAGTTAAAATTAACAAAACGCTGAAATATTAGTTTCTAGGCAATAGAATACACTTTCAAAACAAAAATATCTATCGTCAGCAAATGGAATAAATGCACGCCAGTCATTAAATATTTAGAATATTCACACTAGACATTAGATAATACATTTATAACTTATTTCACAGCATTATGTATCATACATCGGAAGACATGGAAAGTAGAAGATAAGAAAGTTATGAGAAATTTTTGGAATCCGAAACACATTAAAAATTATTTCTTGTTCAAATATAAGAAGGATCCAAATCACGGTATCTTGTTACATTTAATTTATTTTTCTCTCTTCTTCCGAAGTTAAACTTTAAAATTTTGTTAAAATGAAATAACTCAGAAAAGATAACAACCAAAACAATTACGTTTTTGTATGTTTGAGATTGCATTAATTTTAACTTCATCTTATTTGAGAAGATAATTGCGATGCAGTTTTACCAATTTTACAAAAGAAAATCTTTGATTCAGTTGAGTTTGGAATATATATAACAAGAACTTGTAAAAAAAAAGGATCGATGAACTTAATGACGGTATTTTTTTTTTAATTTTAATTCCGTTCTATTTTTCCATATAGATAAAATGAAAGAAAGATGAAATTTTCGTTTCTAGGCAATAGAATACACTTTAAACACTAAAGTACCTTTTTGAATATAGTCAGCAAATAGAATGAATGAATGCCGGTAACAAAATATTAAGAATATTACCATACACTGGATAATACATTTAAAACTAATTGCATAGCATTAAGTAGCTTTCGTTGGAAAAGGTCGAAAGTATAAAATAAAGAAGTTTAAAAAATAAATAAATGAAATATTTTAAGAATACGAAAATGGGTGAAAATAATTTTTTATTCAAGTCTAAGAAGGAGAGAAATGCCGGTAACTTGTAACATTTAATTTATTTTTCTAGAATTCTGATTAATAAATATATTTGCTGATAAGTAAAAATTTAGAATACGTTATAAACAAAACACTAATGATTTCGTATCTAGGATTTTGGAATCCTTTAGACATCAATATATTTGAGAAGAGCATAGAGATGCAGTTTACAAATTTTAGAATGGAGGAAAATTTGATATACCTGGAACAAGAAATTTTGAGAATAAAACTATAAATGAACGTAATGACGGTATCTCTTAATTATTTTTTCTTTTCATCCAGTTAAAATTAACAAAACGCTGAAATATTAGTTTCTAGGCAATAGAATACACTTTCAAAACGAAAATATCTATCGTCAGCAAATGGAATAAATGCACGCCAGTCATTAAATATTTAGAATATTCACACTAGACATTAGATAATACATTTATAACTTATTTCACAGCATTATGTATCATACATCGGAAGACATGGAAAGTAGAAGATAAGAAAGTAATAGAATTAATGAACGTTATTTTTTTTTAATTTTAATTCCGTTCTATTTTTCAATATAGATAAAATGAAAGAAATGATGAAATTTTCGTTTCTAGGCAATAGAATACACTTTAAACACTAAAGTACCTTTTTGAATATAGTCAGCAAATAGAATGAATGAATGCCGGTAACAAAATATTAAGAATATTACCATACACTGGATAATACATTTAAAACTAATTGCATAGCATTAAGTAGCTTTCGTTGGAAAAGGTCGAAAGTATAAAATAAAGAAGTTTAAAAAATAAATAAATGAAATATTTTAAGAATACGAAAATGGGTGAAAATAATTTTTTATTCAAGTCTAAGAAGGAGAGAAATGCCGGTATCTTGTAACATTTAATTTATTTTTCTAGAATTCTGATTAATAAATATACTTGCTGATAAGTAAAAATTTAGAATACGTTATAAACAAAACACTAATGATTTCGTATCTAGGATTTTGGAATCCTTTAGACATCAATATATTTGAGAAGAGCATAGAGATGCAGTTTACAAATTTTAGAATGGAGGAAAATTTGATATACCTGGAACAAGAAATTTTGAGAATAAAACTATAAATGAACGTAATGACGGTATCTCTTAATTATTTTTTCTTTTCATCCAGTTAAAATTAACAAAACGCTGAAATATTAGTATCTAGGCAATAGAATACACTTTCAAAACGAAAATATCTATCGTCAGCAAATGGAATAAATGCACGCCAGTCATTAAATATTTAGAATATTCACACTAGACATTAGATAATACATTTATAACTTATTTCACAGCATTATGTATCATACATCGGAAGACATGGAAAGTAGAAGATAAGAAAGTTATGAGAAATTTTTGGAATCCGAAACACATTAAAAAATATTTCTTGTTCAAATATAAGAAGGATCCAAATCACGGTATCTTGTTACATTTAATTTATTTTTCTCTCTTCTTCCGATGTTAAACTTTAAAATTTTGTTAAAATGAAATAACTCAGAAAAGATAACAACCAAAACAATTACGTTTTTGTATGTTTGAGATTGCATTAATTTTAACTTCATCATATTTGAGAAGATAATTGCGATGCAGTTTTACCAATTTTACAAAAGAAAATCTTTGATTCAGTTGAGTTTGGAATATATATAACAAGAACTTGTAAAAAAAAAGGATCGATGAACTTAATGACGGTATTTTTTTTTTAATTTTAATTCCGTTCTATTTTTCCATATAGATAAAATGAAAGAAAGATGAAATTTTCGTTTCTAGGCAATAGAATACACTTTAAACACTAAAGTACCTTTTTGAATATAGTCAGCAAATAGAATGAATGAATGCCGGTAACAAAATATTAAGAATATTACCATACACTGGATAATACATTTAAAACTAATTGCATAGCATTAAGTAGCTATCGTTGGAAAAGGTCGAAAGTATAAAATAAAGAAGTTTAAAAAATAAATAAATGAAATATTTTAAGAATACGAAAATGGGTGAAAATAATTTTTTATTCAAGTCTAAGAAGGAGAGAAATGCCGGTATCTTGTAACATTTAATTTATTTTTCTAGAATTCTGATTAATAAATATATTTGCTGATAAGTAAAAATTTAGAATACGTTATAAACAAAACACTAATGATTTCGTATCTAGGATTTTGGAATCCTTTAGACATCAATATATTTGAGAAGAGCATAGAGATGCAGTTTACAAATTTTAGAATGGAGGAAAATTTGATATACCTGGAACAAGAAATTTTGAGAATAAAACTATAAATGAACGTAATGACGGTATCTCTTAATTATTTTTTCTTTTCATCCAGTTAAAATTAACAAAACGCTGAAATATTAGTTTCTAGGCAATAGAATACACTTTCAAAACGAAAAATATCTATCGTCAGCAAATGGAATAAATGCACGCCAGTCATTAAATATTTAGAATATTCACACTAGACATTAGATAATACATTTATAACTTATTTCACAGCATTATGTATCATACATCGGAAGACATGGAAAGTAGAAGATAAGAAAGTTATGAGAAATTTTTGGAATCCGAAACACATTAAAAAATATTTCTTGTTCAAATATAAGAAGGATCCAAATCACGGTATCTTGTTACATTTAATTTATTTTTCTCTCTTCTTCCGATGTTAAACTTTAAAATTTTGTTAAAATGAAATAACTCAGAAAAGATAACAACCAAAACAATTACGTTTTTGTATGTTTGAGATTGCATTAATTTTAACTTCATCATATTTGAGAAGATAATTGCGATGCAGTTTTACCAATTTTACAAAAGAAAATCTTTGATTCAGTTGAGTTTGGAATATATATAACAAGAACTTGTAAAAAAAAAGGATCGATGAACTTAATGACGGTATTTTTTTTTTAATTTTAATTCCGTTCTATTTTTCCATATAGATAAAATGAAAGAAAGATGAAATTTTCGTTTCTAGGCAATAGAATACACTTTAAACACTAAAGTACCTTTTTGAATATAGTCAGCAAATAGAATGAATGAATGCCGGTAACAAAATATTAAGAATATTACCATACACTGGATAATACATTTAAAACTAATTGCATAGCATTAAGTAGCTATCGTTGGAAAAGGTCGAAAGTATAAAATAAAGAAGTTTAAAAAATAAATAAATGAAATATTTTAAGAATACGAAAATGGGTGAAAATAATTTTTTATTCAAGTCTAAGAAGGAGAGAAATGCCGGTATCTTGTAACATTTAATTTATTTTTCTAGAATTCTGATTAATAAATATATTTGCTGATAAGTAAAAATTTAGAATACGTTATAAACAAAACACTAATGATTTCGTATCTAGGATTTTGGAATCCTTTAGACATCAATATATTTGAGAAGAGCATAGAGATGCAGTTTACAAATTTTAGAATGGAGGAAAATTTGATATACCTGGAACAAGAAATTTTGAGAATAAAACTATAAATGAACGTAATGACGGTATCTCTTAATTATTTTTTCTTTTCATCCAGTTAAAATTAACAAAACGCTGAAATATTAGTTTCTAGGCAATAGAATACACTTTCAAAACGAAAATATCTATCGTCAGCAAATGGAATAAATGCACGCCAGTCATTAAATATTTAGAATATTCACACTAGATATTAGATAATACATTTATAACTTATTTCACAGCATTATGTATCATACATCGGAAGACATGGAAAGTAGAAGATAAGAAAGTTATGAGAAATTTTTGGAATCCGAAACACATTAAAAATTATTTCTTGTTCAAATATAAGAAGGATCCAAATCACGGTATCTTGTTACATTTAATTTATTTTTCTCTCTTCTACCGAAATTAAACTTTAAAATTATGTTAAAATGAAATAACTCAGAAAAGATAACAACCAAAACAATTACGTTCTTGTATGTTTGAGATTGCATTAATTTTAACTTCATCATATTTGAGAAGATAATTGCTATGCAGTTTTACTAATTTTACAAAAGAAAATCTTTGATGCAGTTGAGTTTGGAATATATATAACAAGAACTTGTAAAAAAAGAGGATCGATGAACTTAATGACGGTATTTTTTTTTTAATTTTAATTCCGTTCTATTTTTCCAGATAGATAAGATGAAATTTTCGTTTCTAGGCAATAGAATACACTTTAAACACTAAAGTACCTTTTTGAATATAGTCAGCAAATAGAATGAATGAATGCCGGTAACAAAATATTAAGAATATTACCATACACTGGATAATACGTAATAATACATACATACATACATAATACATTCACTATTGGTTACACTAGGAGTCTGACGACTATGTGATCGTTTGGTTGGTTATCCAGGGTCACGACGAGTACGAGAACATACCACCCCCCTGTAAATTCTGTCATCAAGGAACAATGGATGGAGACCATCTAGACGCATGTCTTTCCTTGAGGGACATAAGAGAAAAAATATTTTCAAATGTATATATCAGACAGTCTAAATTATACTCTGCAGCAAGATGTCGGATGGCCAAATGACCAACGACTTGTATAAGAAAAAAAAAGTATAGCTTTGTATTATTAATTATTATATTTTCATTAAAGTAATTTACTTGGATTTGAATATTTCTGTATATTATTAATTATTATATTTCCATTAAACTAATTTACCTGGAATTGAATATTGCTTTATAGGTTGTTATGGCCTTGCGAATGGCCTTTTGCGTTGGCCAGGCTTCGTGCTGGCAGCGCCATGAATCCCTTTTCGTGACAACGGAATTCTGACTACTATGTGATCATTTGGTTGGTTATCCAAGGGCATGACGAGGACGAGATCACACCAGCCCCCTGTGAATTGTGTCCCCAAGGAAAAACACATGCAGACCATCTAAAATCACGTCTTGCCTTGAGGGACATAGGAGAAAAAATCTTTTTAAATATATATATCAGACAGTCTAAATTATACTGGGCAGCAAAATGTCGGATGGCCAAATGACCAACGACAGGCAAAAATAAAAAAATATTGCTTTATATCATTAATTGTTATATTTTCATTAAACTAATTTACTTAGGTTTGAATAATTCTGTATATTATTAATTATTATATTTGCATTAAACTAATTTACTTGGAATTGAATATTGCTTTATAGGTTGTTATGGCCTTGCGAATGGCCTTTTGCGTTGGCCAGGCTTCGTGCTGGCAGCGCCATGAATCCCTTTTCGTGACACTGGAATTCTGACTACTATGTGATCATTTGGTTGGTTATCCAAGGGCATGACGAGGACGAGATCACACCAGCCCCCTGTGAATTGTGTCCCCAAGGAACAACAGATGCAGACCATCTAAAATCACGTCTTGCCTTGAGGGACATAGGAGAAAAAATCTTTTTAAATATATATATCAGACAGTCTAAATTATACTGGGCAGCAAAATGTCGGATGGCCAAATGACCAACGACAGGCAAAAATAAAAAATTATTGCTTTATATCATTAATTGTTATATTTTCATTAAACTAATTTACTTAGGTTTGAATAATTCTGAATATTATTAATTATTATATTTGCATTAAACAAATTTACTTGGAATTGAATATTGCTTTATAGGTTGTTATGGCCTTGAGAAAGGCCCTTTGCGTTGGCCAGGCTTCGTGCTGGCAGCGCCATTATTCACTATTGGTTACACTAGGAGTCTGACGACTATGTGATCGTTTGGTTGGTTATCCAGGGTCACGACGAGTACGAGAACATACCACCCCCCTGTAAATTCTGTCATCAAGGAACAATGGATGGAGACCATCTAGACGCATGTCTTTCCTTGAGGGACATAAGAGAAAAAATATTTTCAAATGTATATATCAGACAGTCTAAATTATACTCTGCAGCAAGATGTCGGATGGCCAAATGACCAACGACTTGTATAAGAAAAAAAAAGTATTGCTTTGTATTATTAATTATTATATTTTCATTAAAGTAATTTACTTTGATTTAAATATTTCTGTATATTATTAATTATTATATTTGCATTGAACTAATTTACTTGGAATTGAATATTGCTTTATAGGTTGTTATGGCCTTGCGAATGGCCCTAGGGGTTGGCCAGGCTTCGTACTGGCAGCGCCATGAATCCCTTTTCGTGACACTGGAATTCTGACTACTATGTGATCATTTGGTTGGTTATCCAAGGGCATGACGAGGACGAGATCACACCAGCCCCCTGTGAATTGTGTCCCCAAGGAACAACAGATGCAGACCATCTAATATCACGTCTTGTCTTGAGGGACATAGGAGAAAAAATCTTTTTAAATATATATATCAGACAGTCTAAATTATACTGGGCAGCAAAATGTCGGATGGCCAAATGACCAACGACAGGCAAAAATAAAAAATTATTGCTTTATATCATTAATTGTTATATTTTCATTAAACTAATTTACTTAGGTTTGAATAATTCTGAATATTATTAATTATTATATTTGCATTAAACAAATTTACTTGGAATTGAATATTGCTTTATAGGTTGTTATGGCCTTGAGAAAGGCCCTTTGCGTTGGCCAGGCTTCGTGCTGGCAGCGCCATTATTCACTATTGGTTACACTAGGAGTCTGACGACTATGTGATCGTTTGGTTGGTTATCCAGGGTCACGACGAGTACGAGAACATACCACCCCCCTGTAAATTCTGTCATCAAGGAACAATGGATGGAGACCATCTAGACGCATGTCTTTCCTTGAGGGACATAGGAGAAAAAATATTTTCAAATGTATATATCAGACAGTCTAAACTATACTCTGCAGCAAGATGTCGGATGGCCAAATGACCAACGACTTGTATAAGAAAAAAAAAGTATTGCTTTGTATTATTAATTATTATATTTTCATTATAGTAATTTACTTGGATTTGAATATTTCTGTATATTATTAATTATTATATTTCCATTAAACTAATTTACCTGGAATTGAATATTGCTTTATAGGTTGTTATGGCCTTGCGAATGGCCTTTTGCGTTGGCCAGGCTTCGTGCTGGCAGCGCCATGAATCCCTTTTCGTGACACTGGAATTCTGACTACTATGTGATCATTTGGTTGGTTATCCAAGGGCATGACGAGGACGAGATCACACCAGCCCCCTGTGAATTGTGTCCCCAAGGAACAACAGATGCAGACCATCTAATATCACGTCTTGTCTTGAGGGACATAGGAGAAAAAATCTTTTTAAATATATATATCAGACAGTCTAAATTATACTGGGCAGCAAAATGTCGGATGGCCAAATGACCAACGACAGGCAAAAATAAAAAATTTTTGCTTTATATCATTAATTGTTATATTTTCATTAAACTAATTTACTTGGATTTGAATATTTCTATATATTATTAGTTATTATATTTCCATTAAACTAATTTACTTGGAATTGAATATTGCTTTATAGGTTGTTATGGCCTTGCGAATGGCCTTTTGCGTTGGCCAGGCTTCGTGCTGGCAGCGCCATGAATCCCTTTTCGTGACACTGGAATTCTGACTACTATGTGATCATTTGGTTGGTTATCCAAGGGCATCGACGAGGACGAGATCACACCAGCCCCCTGTGAATTGTGTCCCCAAGGAACAACAGATGCAGACCATCTAATATCACGTCTTGTCTTGAGGGACATAGGAGAAAAAATCTTTTTAAATATATATATCAGACAGTCTAAATTATACTGGGCAGCAAAATGTCGGATGGCCAAATGACCAACGACAGGCAAAAATAAAAAATGATTGCTTTATATCATTAATTGTTATATTTTCATTAAACTAATTTACTTAGGTTTGAATAATTCTGAATATTATTAGTTATTATATTTGCATTAAACAAATTTACTTGGAATTGAATATTGCTTTATAGGTTGTTATGGCCTTGAGAAAGGCCCTTTGCGTTGGCCAGGCTTCGTGCTGGCAGCGCCATTATTCACTATTGGTTACACTAGGAGTCTGACGACTATGTGATCGTTTGGTTGGTTATCCAGGGTCACGACGAGTACGAGAACATACCACCCCCCTGTAAATTCTGTCATCAAGGAACAATGGATGGAGACCATCTAGACGCATGTCTTTCCTTGAGGGACATAAGAGAAAAAATATTTTCAAATGTATATATCAGACAGTCTAAACTATACTCTGCAGCAAGATGTCGGATGGCCAAATGACCAACGACTTGTATAAGAAAAAAAAAGTATTGCTTTGTATTATTAATTATTATATTTTCATTAAAGTAATTTACTTGGATTTGAATATTTCTGTATATTATTAATTATTATATTTCCATTAAACTAATTTACCTGGAATTGAATATTGCTTTATAGGTTGTTATGGCCTTGCGAATGGCCTTTTGCGTTGGCCAGGCTTCATGCTGGCAGCGCCATGAATCCCTTTTCGTGACACTGGAATTCTGACGACTATGTGATCGTTTGGTTGGTTATCCAGGGTCACGACGAGTACGAGAACATACCACCCCCCTGTAAATTCTGTCATCCAGGAACAATGGATGGAGACCATCTAGACGCATGTCTTTCCTTGAGGGACATAAGAGAAAAAATATTTTCAAATGTATATGTCAGACAGTCTAAATTATACTCTGCAGCAAGATGTCGGATGGCCAAATGACCAACGACTTGTATAAGAAAAAAAAGTATTGCTTTGTATTATTAATTATTATATTTTCATTAAAGTAATTTACTTGGATTTGAATATTTCTGTATATTATTAATTATTATATTTCCATTAAACTAATTTACTTGGAATTGAATATTGCTTTATAGGTTGTTATGGCCTTGCGAATGGCCTTTTGCGTTGGCCAGGCTTCGTGCTGGCAGCGCCATGAATCCCTTTTCGTGACACTGGAATTCTGACTACTATGTGATCATTTGGTTGGTTATCCAAGGGCATGACGAGGACGAGATCACACCAGCCCCCTGTGAATTGTGTCCCCAAGGAACAACAGATGCAGACCATCTAATATCACGTCTTGTCTTGAGGGACATAGGAGAAAAAATCTTTTAAATATATATATCAGACAGTCTAAATTATACTGGGCAGCAAAATGTCGGATGGCCAAATGACCAACGACAGGCAAAAATAAAAAATTATTGCTGTATATCATTAATTGTTATATTTTCATTAAACTAATTTACTTAGGTTTGAATAATTCTGAATATTATTAATTATTATATTTGCATTAAACAAATTTACTTGGAATTGAATATTGCTTTATAGGTTGTTATGGCCTTGCGAATGGCCTTTTGCGTTGGCCAGGCTTCGTGCTGGCAGCGCCATTATTCACTATTGGTTACACTAGGTTTGATGCTGAGTGCCTTCAAGCAGTAAAAGTGAAAAATGAAGCCTACAGAAAGAAGGTTCAGCGTCCCACAAGGCTCTCCCAAGAAACATATAGAAGAAAAAGACGCGAAGAGAAGAGATTATTCCGCGGAAAGAGAAGAGCTTGGGAAAATAAGAACATGGAGGACACAGAGGCATTGCGAGGCCAAAATGAAAGTCGCCTGTTCTTTCAGAGAATAAACGAGGGTATGGCAGCTTTTAGGCCCAGAGTGACCGGATGCAAAGACACAAATGGAACTCTTTTAAGCCACAAAGATGACGTACTAAGGAGATGGGTACAACATTTCAAAGGCGCATTAAACAGAGGAACGGTGCCTGGAGAAGTAGGTGTAATGAAGGAAGACTCCCTGAATTCTATTGAACCCCCGGATGAGGAGGAAATGGAAAACGCCCTGAGGAAATTGAAAAATGGAAAGGCGCCAGGCCCGGACGGAATCCAGTCAGAGCTGTTGAAATGTGGAGGTGAGGAACTCAAGAAAGCTCTGCATGATTTAATGCTGACCATCTGGGAGAAGGAAGCTATGCCTACGGAATGGGCAACAGCCATTATCTGCCCAATACATAAGAAAGGAGATCAAACAGAATGCGCTAACTATCGAGGAATCTCACTCCTTTCGTGTGCTTATAAGCTGCTCTCTAACATTCTTTTTGAGAGGATCCTCCCGTATTCTGAAAAGGAACTGGGGAAATATCAGGCTGGATTTCGAAGAGGACGCTCAACGACTGATCAACTGTTCTCTCTGAGGATGATCCTAGAAAAGACTATGGAGCGTAAGGTAGTCACCCACCATTTATTCCTGGACTTTAAAGCAGCATACGACAGCGTTGATAGAACGCAACTATACTGTGCCTTGGAGGAGCTAAGCATCCCTCAGAAGCTCGTACGCCTAATCAAGATGACCATGGACAGCTCGAGATGCAGAATACGCGTCGGTTCTGACGACTCCGAAGAGTTTAAAGTGAGCAGTGGGGTTAGGCAAGGGGATGCCCTCGCCTGTCTATTGTTCAATTTGGCAGAGGAGAAAGCTGTAAGAGACTCCGGTATTCAGACCAAAGATATAATCTTCAATCGCTTGACACAGCTTCTTGGTTTTGCTGATGATATTGACATAATAGGTAGGTCTGAACGGGCTCTCAGAGAAGCGTTTATAAGCCTTGAAGCAGCTGCAAGACCACTTGGTCTAGAAGTCAACGAGAGGAAAACTAAGTATATGAGAGTTGGCGGTGAGGTGGATCTGAACTCTCCATTTGAGGTAGGTTCTTTTAAGTTTGAGAGAGTGAAAAGTTTTATATACCTTGGGTCTGAAATTAATAGCAAGAATGACATGGCTCAAGAAATACAAAGAAGGATCACGGCTGCCAATAGATGTGTCTTTGGACTTGGCCGACACTTAAGAAGTAGGTACCTCTCAAAGAAGACCAATCTGATCATATACAAGACCCTTGTTCGGCCTGTTTTGACATATGGCTCAGAGGCTTGGACGATGACTAAAAGGGATGAGATGAAGCTGAGTGTCTTTGAGCGAGGAGTCCTCAGAAGGAATTATGGTCCAGTAAAGGAGGGTGATGTCTGGAGGAAAAGAAAAAATAGGGAGCTCAGTTCTCTCTATGCAGACATCGACGTAGTCACGTATATTAAACTGGCCAGACTAAGGTGGGCAGGGCATGTGGCCAGAATGAGCACCCTTGAAATACCAAAAAAAATAATGATGGAGGAGCTGCACCTCGTAAGACGGGTAGGAAGGCCGAGGACGAGATGGTTGGACAACGTGGCCTATGATGCGAGAACCCTGCTTGGTGTGCGGAACTGGAGAGCTGCAGCAGAAGACAGAGCCAACTGGCGGAGGCTCTTGGAGGAGGCCCAGTCTCGGTAACGGGATGTTGTGCCATACATGAATGAATGAATGAATGGTTACACTAGGAGTCTGACGACTATGTGATCGTTTGGTTGGTTATCCAGGGTCACGACGAGTACGAGAACATACCACCCCCCTGTAAATTCTGTCATCAAGGAACAATGGATGGAGACCATCTAGACGCATGTCTTTCCTTGAGGGACATAAGAGAAAAAATATTTTCAAATGTATATATCAGACAGTCTAAACTATACTCTGCAGCAAGATGTCGGATGGCCAAATGACCAACGACTTGTATAAGAAAAAAAAAGTATTGCTTTGTATTATTAATTATTATATTTTCATTAAAGTAATTTACTTGGATTTGAATATTTCTGTATATTATTAATTATTATATTTCCATTAAACTAATTTACCTGGAATTGAATATTGCTTTATAGGTTGTTATGGCCTTGCGAATGGCCTTTTGTGTTGGCCAGGCTTCGTGCTGGCAGCGCCATTATTCACTATTGGTTACACTAGGAGTCTGACGACTATGTGATCGTTTGGTTGGTTATCCAGGGTCACGACGAGTACGAGAAAATACCAGCCCCCTGTAAATTCTGTCATCAAGGAACAATGGATGGAGACCATCTAGACGCATGTCTTTCCTTGAGGGACATAAGAGAAAAAATATTTTCAAATGTATATATCAGACAGTCTAAATTATACTGGGCAGCAAGATGTCGGATGGCCAAATGACCAACGACATGTATAAGAAAAAAAAGTATTGCTTTGTATTATTAATTATTATATTTTCATTAAAGTAATTTACATGGATTTGAATATTTCTGTATATTATTAATTATTATATTTGCATTGAACTAATTTACTTGGAATTGAATATTGCTTTATAGGTTGTTATGGCCTTGCGAATGGCCTTTTGCGTTGGCCAGGCTTCGTGCTGGCAGCGCCATGAATCCCTTTTCGTGACACTGGAATTCTGACTACTATGTGATCATTTGGTTGGTTATCCAAGGGCATGACGAGGACGAGATCACACCAGCCCCCTGTGAATTGTGTCCCCAAGGAACAACAGATGCAGACCATCTAATATCACGTCTTGTCTTGAGGGACATAGGAGAAAAAATCTTTTTAAATATATATATCAGACAGTCTATATTATACTGGGCAGCAAAATGTCGGATGGCCAAATGACCAACGACAGGCAAAAATAAAAAATTATTGCTTTATATCATTAATTGTTATATTTTCATTAAACTAATTTACTTAGGTTTGAATAATTCTGAATATTATTAATTATTATATTTGCATTAAACAAATTTACTTGGAATTGAATATTGCTTTATAGGTTGTTATGGCCTTGCGAATGGCCTTTTGCGTTGGCCAGGCTTCGTGCTGGCAGCGCCATGAATCCCTTTTCGTGACACTGGAATTCTGACTACTATGTGATCATTTGGTTGGTTATCCAAGGGCATGACGAGGACGAGATCACACCAGCCCCCTGTGAATTGTGTCCCCAAGGAACAACAGATGCAGACCATCTAATATCACGTCTTGTCTTGAGGGACATAGGAGAAAAAATCTTTTTAAATATATATATCAGACAGTCTATATTATACTGGGCAGCAAAATGTCGGATGGCCAAATGACCAACGACAGGCAAAAATAAAAAATTATTGCTTTATATCATTAATTGTTATATTTTCATTAAACTAATTTACTTAGGTTTGAATAATTCTGAATATTATTAATTATTATATTTGCATTAAACAAATTTACTTGGAATTGAATATTGCTTTATAGGTTGTTATGGCCTTGAGAAAGGCCCTTTGCGTTGGCCAGGCTTCGTGCTGGCAGCGCCATTATTCACTATTGGTTACACTAGGAGTCTGACGACTATGTGATCGTTTGGTTGGTTATCCAGGGTCACGACGAGTACGAGAACATACCACCCCCCTGTAAATTCTGTCATCAAGGAACAATGGATGGAGACCATCTAGACGCATGTCTTTCCTTGAGGGACATAAGAGAAAAAATATTTTCAAATGTATATATCAGACAGTCTAAATTATACTCTGCAGCAAGATGTCGGATGGCCAAATGACCAACGACTTGTATAAGAAAAAAAAGTATTGCTTTGTATTATTAATTATTATATTTTCATTAAAGTAATTTACTTGGATTTGAATATTTCTGTATATTATTAATTATTATATTTCCATTAAACTAATTTACTTGGAATTGAATATTGCTTTATAGGTTGTTATGGCCTTGCGAATGGCCTTTTGCGTTTGCCAGGCTTCGTGCTGGCAGCGCCATGAATCCCTTTTCGTGACACTGGAATTCTGACTACTATGTGATCATTTGGTTGGTTATCCAAGGGCATGACGAGGACGAGATCACACCAGCCCCCTGTGAATTGTGTCCCCAAGGAACAACAGATGCAGACCATCTAAAATCACGTCTTGCCTTGAGGGACATAGGAGAAAAAATCTTTTTAAATATATATATCAGACAGTCTAAATTATACTGGGCAGCAAAATGTCGGATGGCCAAATGACCAACGACAGGCAAAAATAAAAAATTATTGCTTTATATCATTAATTGTTATATTTTCATTAAACTAATTTACTTAGGTTTGAATAATTCTGAATATTATTAATTATTATATTTGCATTAAACAAATTTACTTGGAATTGAATATTGCTTTATAGGTTGTTATGGCCTTGAGAAAGGCCCTTTGCGTTGGCCAGGCTTCGTGCTGGCAGCGCCATTATTCACTATTGGTTACACTAGGAGTCTGACGACAATGTGATCGTTTGGTTGGTTATCCAGGGTCACGACGAGTACGAGAACATACCACCCCCCTGTAAATTCTGTCATCAAGGAACAATGGATGGAGACCATCTAGAAGCATGTCTTTCCTTGAGGGACATAAGAGAAAAAATATTTTCAAATGTATATATCAGACAGTCTAAATTATACTCTGCAGCAAGATGTCGGATGTCCAAATGACCAACGACTTGTATAAGAAAAAAAAAGTATAGCTTTGTATTATTAATTATTATAATTTCATTAAAGTAATTTACTTGGAATTGAATATTTCTGTATATTATTAATTATTATATTTCCATTAAACTAATTTACTTGGAATTGAATATTGCTTTATAGGTTGTTATGGCCTTGCGAATGGCCTTTTTGAGTTGGCCAGGCTTCGTGCTGGCAGCGCCATGAATCCCTTTTCGTGACACTGGAATTCTGACTACTATGTGATCATTTGGTTGGTTATCCAAGGGCATGACGAGGACGAGATCACACCAGCCCCCTGTGAATTGTGTCCCCAAGGAACAACAGATGCAGACCATCTAAAATCACGTCTTGCCTTGAGGGACATAGGAGAAAAAATCTTTTTAAATATATATATCAGACAGTCTAAATTATACTGGGCAGCAAAATGTCGGATGGCCAAATGACCAACGACAGGCAAAAATAAAAAATTATTGCTTTATATCATTAATTGTTATATTTTCATTAAACTAATTTACTTAGGTTTGAATAATTCTGAATATTATTAATTATTATATTTGCATTAAACAAATTTACTTGGAATTGAATATTGCTTTATAGGTTGTTATGGCCTTGAGAAAGGCCCTTTGCGTTGGCCAGGCATCGTGCTGGCAGCGCCATTATTCACTATTGGTTACACTAGGAGTCTGACGACAATGTGATCGTTTGGTTGGTTATCCAGGGTCACGACGAGTACGAGAACATACCACCCCCCTGTAAATTCTGTCATCAAGGAACAATGGATGGAGACCATCTAGAAGAATGTCTTTCCTTGAGGGACATAAGAGAAAAAATATTTTCAAATGTATATATCAGACAGTCTAAATTATACTCTGCAGCAAGATGTCGGATGTCCAAATGACCAACGACTTGTATAAGAAAAAAAAAGTATAGCTTTGTATTATTAATTATTATAATTTCATTAAAGTAATTTACTTGGAATTGAATATTTCTGTATATTATTAATTATTATATTTCCATTAAACTAATTTACTTGGAATTGAATATTGCTTTATAGGTTGTTATGGCCTTGCGAATGGCCTTTTTGCGTTGGCCAGGCTTCGTGCTGGCAGCGCCATGAATCCCTTTTCGTGACACTGGAATTCTGACTACTATGTGATCATTTGGTTGGTTATCCAAGGGCATGACGAGGACGAGATCACACCAGCCCCCTGTGAATTGTGTCCCCAAGGAACAACAGATGCAGACCATCTAAAATCACGTCTTGCCTTGAGGGACATAGGAGAAAAAATCTTTTTAAATATATATATCAGACAGTCTAAATTATACTGGGCAGCAAAATGTCGGATGGCCAAATGACCAACGACAGGCAAAAATAAAAAATTATTGCTTTATATCATTAATTGTTATATTTTCATTAAACTAATTTACTTAGGTTTGAATAATTCTGAATATTATTAATTATTATATTTGCATTAAACAAATTTACTTGGAATTGAATATTGCTTTATAGGTTGTTATGGCCTTGAGAAAGGCCCTTTGCGTTGGCCAGGCTTCGTGCTGGCAGCGCCATTATTCACTATTGGTTACACTAGGAGTCTGACGACAATGTGATCGTTTGGTTGGTTATCCAGGGTCACGACGAGTACGAGAACATACCACCCCCCTGTAAATTCTGTCATCAAGGAACAATGGATGGAGACCATCTAGAAGCATGTCTTTCCTTGAGGGACATAAGAGAAAAAATATTTTCAAATGTATATATCAGACAGTCTAAATTATACTCTGCAGCAAGATGTCGGATGTCCAAATGACCAACGACTTGTATAAGAAAAAAAAAGTATAGCTTTGTATTATTAATTATTATAATTTCATTAAAGTAATTTACTTGGAATTGAATATTTCTGTATATTATTAATTATTATATTTCCATTAAACTAATTTACTTGGAATTGAATATTGCTTTATAGGTTGTTATGGCCTTGCGAATGGCCTTTTTGAGTTGGCCAGGCTTCGTGCTGGCAGCGCCATGAATCCCTTTTCGTGACACTGGAATTCTGACTACTATGTGATCATTTGGTTGGTTATCCAAGGGCATGACGAGGACGAGATCACACCAGCCCCCTGTGAATTGTGTCCCCAAGGAACAACAGATGCAGACCATCTAAAATCACGTCTTGCCTTGAGGGACATAGGAGAAAAAATCTTTTTAAATATATATATCAGACAGTCTAAATTATACTGGGCAGCAAAATGTCGGATGGCCAAATGACCAACGACAGGCAAAAATAAAAAATTATTGCTTTATATCATTAATTGTTATATTTTCATTAAACTAATTTACTTAGGTTTGAATAATTCTGAATATTATTAATTATTATATTTGCATTAAACAAATTTACTTGGAATTGAATATTGCTTTATAGGTTGTTATGGCCTTGAGAAAGGCCCTTTGCGTTGGCCAGGCATCGTGCTGGCAGCGCCATTATTCACTATTGGTTACACTAGGAGTCTGACGACAATGTGATCGTTTGGTTGGTTATCCAGGGTCACGACGAGTACGAGAACATACCACCCCCCTGTAAATTCTGTCATCAAGGAACAATGGATGGAGACCATCTAGAAGAATGTCTTTCCTTGAGGGACATAAGAGAAAAAATATTTTCAAATGTATATATCAGACAGTCTAAATTATACTCTGCAGCAAGATGTCGGATGTCCAAATGACCAACGACTTGTATAAGAAAAAAAAAGGAAAGCTTTGTATTATTAATTATTATAATTTCATTAAAGTAATTTACTTGGAATTGAATATTTCTGTATATTATTAATTATTATATTTCCATTAAACTAATTTACTTGGAATTGAATATTGCTTTATAGGTTGTTATGGCCTTGCGAATGGCCTTTTTGCGTTGGCCAGGCTTCGTGCTGGCAGCGCCATGAATCCCTTTTCGTGACACTGGAATTCTGACTACTATGTGATCATTTGGTTGGTTATCCAAGGGCATGACGAGGACGAGATCACACCAGCCCCCTGTGAATTGTGTCCCCAAGGAACAACAGATGCAGACCATCTAAAATCACGTCTTGCCTTGAGGGACATAGGAGAAAAAATCTTTTTAAATATATATATCAGACAGTCTAAATTATACTGGGCAGCAAAATGTCGGATGGGCAAATGACCAACGACAGGCAAAAATAAAAAATTATTGCTTTATATCATTAATTGTTATATTTTCATTAAACTAATTTACTTAGGTTTGAATAATTCTGAATATTATTAATTATTATATTTGCATTAAACAAATTTACTTGGAATTGAATATTGCTTTATAGGTTGTTATGGCCTTGAGAAAGGCCCTTTGCGTTGGCCAGGCTTCGTGCTGGCAGCGCCATTATTCACTATTGGTTACACTAGGAGTCTGACGACTATGTGATCGTTTGGTTGGTTATCCAGGGTCACGACGAGTACGAGAACATACCACCCCCCTGTAAATTCTGTCATCAAGGAACAATGGATGGAGACCATCTAGACGCATGTCTTTCCTTGAGGGACATAAGAGAAAAAATATTTTCAAATGTATATATCAGACAGTCTAAATTATACTCTGCAGCAAGATGTCGGATGGCTAAATGACCAACGACTTGTATAAGAAAAAAATGTATTGCTTTGTATTATTAATTATTATATTTTCATTAAAGTAATTTACTTGGATTTGAATATTTCTGTATATTATTAATTATTATATTTCCATTAAACTAATTTACTTGGAATTGAATATTGCTTTATAGGTTGTTATGGCCTTGCGAATGGCCTTTTGCGTTTGCCAGGCTTCGTGCTGGCAGCGCCATGAATCCCTTTTCGTGACACTG
This sequence comes from Nezara viridula, assembly GCA_928085145.1. Lineage (NCBI taxonomy): Eukaryota > Metazoa > Arthropoda > Insecta > Hemiptera > Pentatomidae > Nezara > Nezara viridula. Next base: position 141,501,018 of record OV725077.1, on the reverse strand, counting down.
GAATTCTGACTACTATGTGATCATTTGGTTGGTTATCCAAGGGCATGACGAGGACGAGATCACACCAGCCCCCTGTGAATTGTGTCCCCAAGGAACAACAGATGCAGACCATCTAAAATCACGTCTTGCCTTGAGGGACATAGGAGAAAAAATCTTTTTAAATATATATATCAGACAGTCTAAATTATACTGGGCAGCAAAATGTCGGATGGCCAAATGACCAACGACAGGCAAAAATAAAAAATGATTGCTTTATATCATTAATTGTTATATTTTCATTAAACTAATTTACTTAGGTTTGAATAATTCTGAATATTATTAGTTATTATATTTGCATTAAACAAATTTACTTGGAATTGAATATTGCTTTATAGGTTGTTATGGCCTTGAGAAAGGCCCTTTGCGTTGGCCAGGCTTCGTGCTGGCAGCGCCATTATTCACTATTGGTTACACTAGGAGTCTGACGACTATGTGATCGTTTGGTTGGTTATCCAGGGTCACGACGAGTACGAGAACATACCACCCCCCTGTAAATTCTGTCATCAAGGAACAATGGATGGAGACCATCTAGACGCATGTCTTTCCTTGAGGGACATAAGAGAAAAAATATTTTCAAATGTATATATCAGACAGTCTAAACTATACTCTGCAGCAAGATGTCGGATGGCCAAATGACCAACGACTTGTATAAGAAAAAAAAAGTATTGCTTTGTATTATTAATTATTATATTTTCATTAAAGTAATTTACTTGGATTTGAATATTTCTGTATATTATTAATTATTATATTTCCATTAAACTAATTTACCTGGAATTGAATATTGCTTTACAGGTTGTTATGGCCTTGCGAATGGCCTTTTGCGTTGGCCAGGCTTCATGCTGGCAGCGCCATGAATCCCTTTTCGTGACACTGGAATTCTGACGACTATGTGATCGTTTGGTTGGTTATCCAGGGTCACGACGAGTACGAGAACATACCACCCCCCTGTAAATTCTGTCATCCAGGAACAATGGATGGAGACCATCTAGACGCATGTCTTTCCTTGAGGGACATAAGAGAAAAAATATTTTCAAATGTATATATCAGACAGTCTAAATTATACTCTGCAGCAAGATGTCGGATGGCCAAATGACCAACGACTTGTATAAGAAAAAAAAGTATTGCTTTGTATTATTAATTATTATATTTTCATTAAAGTAATTTACTTGGATTTGAATATTTCTGTATATTATTAATTATTATATTTCCATTAAACTAATTTACTTGGAATTGAATATTGCTTTATAGGTTGTTATGGCCTTGAGAAAGGCCCTTTGCGTTGGCCAGGCTTCGTGCTGGCAGCGCCATTATTCACTATTGGTTACACTAGGAGTCTGACGACTATGTGATCGTTTGGTTGGTTATCCAGGGTCACGACGAGTACGAGAACATACCACCCCCCTGTAAATTCTGTCATCAAGGAACAATGGATGGAGACCATCTAGACGCATGTCTTTCCTTGAGGGACATAAGAGAAAAAATATTTTCAAATGTATATATCAGACAGTCTAAACTATACTCTGCAGCAAGATGTCGGATGGCCAAATGACCAACGACTTGTATAAGAAAAAAAAAGTATTGCTTTGTATTATTAATTATTATATTTTCATTAAAGTAATTTACTTGGATTTGAATATTTCTGTATATTATTAATTATTATATTTCCATTAAACTAATTTACCTGGAATTGAATATTGCTTTATAGGTTGTTATGGCCTTGCGAATGGCCTTTTGCGTTGGCCAGGCTTCATGCTGGCAGCGCCATGAATCCCTTTTCGTGACACTGGAATTCTGACGACTATGTGATCGTTTGGTTGGTTATCCAGGGTCACGACGAGTACGAGAACATACCACCCCCCTGTAAATTCTGTCATCCAGGAACAATGGATGGAGACCATCTAGACGCATGTCTTTCCTTGAGGGACATAAGAGAAAAAATATTTTCAAATGTATATGTCAGACAGTCTAAATTATACTCTGCAGCAAGATGTCGGATGGCCAAATGACCAACGACTTGTATAAGAAAAAAAAGTATTGCTTTGTATTATTAATTATTATATTTTCATTAAAGTAATTTACTTGGATTTGAATATTTCTGTATATTATTAATTATTATATTTCCATTAAACTAATTTACTTGGAATTGAATATTGCTTTATAGGTTGTTATGGCCTTGCGAATGGCCTTTTGCGTTGGCCAGGCTTCGTGCTGGCAGCGCCATGAATCCCTTTTCGTGACACTGGAATTCTGACTACTATGTGATCATTTGGTTGGTTATCCAAGGGCATGACGAGGACGAGATCACACCAGCCCCCTGTGAATTGTGTCCCCAAGGAACAACAGATGCAGACCATCTAATATCACGTCTTGTCTTGAGGGACATAGGAGAAAAAATCTTTTAAATATATATATCAGACAGTCTAAATTATACTGGGCAGCAAAATGTCGGATGGCCAAATGACCAACGACAGGCAAAAATAAAAAATTATTGCTGTATATCATTAATTGTTATATTTTCATTAAACTAATTTACTTAGGTTTGAATAATTCTGAATATTATTAATTATTATATTTGCATTAAACAAATTTACTTGGAATTGAATATTGCTTTATAGGTTGTTATGGCCTTGCGAATGGCCTTTTGCGTTGGCCAGGCTTCGTGCTGGCAGCGCCATTATTCACTATTGGTTACACTAGGTTTGATGCTGAGTGCCTTCAAGCAGTAAAAGTGAAAAATGAAGCCTACAGAAAGAAGGTTCAGCGTCCCACAAGGCTCTCCCAAGAAACATATAGAAGAAAAAGACGCGAAGAGAAGAGATTATTCCGCGGAAAGAGAAGAGCTTGGGAAAATAAGAACATGGAGGACACAGAGGCATTGCGAGGCCAAAATGAAAGTCGCCTGTTCTTTCAGAGAATAAACGAGGGTATGGCAGCTTTTAGGCCCAGAGTGACGGATGCAAAGACACAAATGGAACTCTTTTAAGCCACAAAGATGACGTACTAAGGAGATGGGTACAACATTTCAAAGGCGCATTAAACAGAGGAACGGTGCCTGGAGAAGTAGGTGTAATGAAGGAAGACTCCCTGAATTCTATTGAACCCCCGGATGAGGAGGAAATGGAAAACGCCCTGAGGAAATTGAAAAATGGAAAGGCGCCAGGCCCGGACGGAATCCAGTCAGAGCTGTTGAAATGTGGAGGTGAAGAACTCAAGAAAGCTCTGCATGATTTAATGCTGACCATCTGGGAGAAGGAAGCTATGCCTACGGAATGGGCAACAGCCATTATCTGCCCAATACATAAGAAAGGAGATCAAACAGAATGCGCTAACTATCGAGGAATCTCACTCCTTTCGTGTGCTTATAAGCTGCTCTCTAACATTCTTTTTGAGAGGATCCTCCCGTATTCTGAAAAGGAACTGGGGAAATATCAGGCTGGATTTCGAAGAGGACGCTCAACGACTGATCAACTGTTCTCTCTGAGGATGATCCTAGAAAAGACTATGGAGCGTAAGGTAGTCACCCACCATTTATTCCTGGACTTTAAAGCAGCATACGACAGCGTTGATAGAACGCAACTATACTGTGCCTTGGAGGAGCTAAGCATCCCTCAGAAGCTCGTACGCCTAATCAAGATGACCATGGACAGCTCGAGATGCAGAATACGCGTCGGTTCTGACGACTCCGAAGAGTTTAAAGTGAGCAGTGGGGTTAGGCAAGGGGATGCCCTCGCCTGTCTATTGTTCAATTTGGCAGAGGAGAAAGCTGTAAGAGACTCCGGTATTCAGACCAAAGATATAATCTTCAATCGCTTGACACAGCTTCTTGGTTTTGCTGATGATATTGACATAATAGGTAGGTCTGAACGGGCTCTCAGAGAAGCGTTTATAAGCCTTGAAGCAGCTGCAAGACCACTTGGTCTAGAAGTCAACGAGAGGAAAACTAAGTATATGAGAGTTGGCGGTGAGGTGGATCTGAACTCTCCATTTGAGGTAGGTTCTTTTAAGTTTGAGAGAGTGAAAAGTTTTATATACCTTGGGTCTGAAATTAATAGCAAGAATGACATGGCTCAAGAAATACAAAGAAGGATCACGGCTGCCAATAGATGTGTCTTTGGACTTGGCCGACACTTAAGAAGTAGGTACCTCTCAAAGAAGACCAAGCTGATCATATACAAGACCCTTGTTCGGCCTGTTTTGACATATGGCTCAGAGGCTTGGACGATGACTAAAAGGGATGAGATGAAGCTGAGTGTCTTTGAGCGAGGAGTCCTCAGAAGGATTTATGGTCCAGTAAAGGAGGGTGATGTCTGGAGGAAAAGAAAAAATAGGGAGCTCAGTTCTCTCTATGCAGACATCGACGTAGTCACGTATATTAAACTGGCCAGACTAAGGTGGGCAGGGCATGTGGCCAGAATGAGCACCCTTGAAATACCAAAAAAAATAATGATGGAGGAGCTGCACCTCGTAAGACGGGTAGGAAGGCCGAGGACGAGATGGTTGGACAACGTGGCCTATGATGCGAGAACCCTGCTTGGTGTGCGGAACTGGAGAGCTGCAGCAGAAGACAGAGCCAACTGGCGGAGGCTCTTGGAGGAGGCCCAGTCTCGGTAACGGGATGTTGTGCCATACATGAATGAATGAATGAATGGTTACACTAGGAGTCTGACGACTATGTGATCGTTTGGTTGGTTATCCAGGGTCACGACGAGTACGAGAACATACCACCCCCCTGTAAATTCTGTCATCAAGGAACAATGGATGGAGACCATCTAGACGCATGTCTTTCCTTGAGGGACATAAGAGAAAAAATATTTTCAAATGTATATATCAGACAGTCTAAACTATACTCTGCAGCAAGATGTCGGATGGCCAAATGACCAACGACTTGTATAAGAAAAAAAAAGTATTGCTTTGTATTATTAATTATTATATTTTCATTAAAGTAATTTACTTGGATTTGAATATTTCTGTATATTATTAATTATTATATTTCCATTAAACTAATTTACCTGGAATTGAATATTGCTTTATAGGTTGTTATGGCCTTGCGAATGGCCTTTTGTGTTGGCCAGGCTTCGTGCTGGCAGCGCCATTATTCACTATTGGTTACACTAGGAGTCTGACGACTATGTGATCGTTTGGTTGGTTATCCAGGGTCACGACGAGTACGAGAAAATACCAGCCCCCTGTAAATTCTGTCATCAAGGAACAATGGATGGAGACCATCTAGACGCATGTCTTTCCTTGAGGGACATAAGAGAAAAAATATTTTCAAATGTATATATCAGACAGTCTAAATTATACTGGGCAGCAAGATGTCGGATGGCCAAATGACCAACGACATGTATAAGAAAAAAAAGTATTGCTTTGTATTATTAATTATTATATTTTCATTAAAGTAATTTACATGGATTTGAATATTTCTGTATATTATTAATTATTATATTTGCATTGAACTAATTTACTTGGAATTGAATATTGCTTTATAGGTTGTTATGGCCTTGCGAATGGCCTTTTGCGTTGGCCAGGCTTCGTGCTGGCAGCGCCATGAATCCCTTTTCGTGACACTGGAATTCTGACTACTATGTGATCATTTGGTTGGTTATCCAAGGGCATGACGAGGACGAGATCACACCAGCCCCCTGTGAATTGTGTCCCCAAGGAACAACAGATGCAGACCATCTAATATCACGTCTTGTCTTGAGGGACATAGGAGAAAAAATCTTTTTAAATATATATATCAGACAGTCTATATTATACTGGGCAGCAAAATGTCGGATGGCCAAATGACCAACGACAGGCAAAAATAAAAAATTATTGCTTTATATCATTAATTGTTATATTTTCATTAAACTAATTTACTTAGGTTTGAATAATTCTGAATATTATTAATTATTATATTTGCATTAAACAAATTTACTTGGAATTGAATATTGCTTTATAGGTTGTTATGGCCTTGCGAATGGCCTTTTGCGTTGGCCAGGCTTCGTGCTGGCAGCGCCATGAATCCCTTTTCGTGACACTGGAATTCTGACTACTATGTGATCATTTGGTTGGTTATCCAAGGGCATGACGAGGACGAGATCACACCAGCCCCCTGTGAATTGTGTCCCCAAGGAACAACAGATGCAGACCATCTAATATCACGTCTTGTCTTGAGGGACATAGGAGAAAAAATCTTTTTAAATATATATATCAGACAGTCTATATTATACTGGGCAGCAAAATGTCGGATGGCCAAATGACCAACGACAGGCAAAAATAAAAAATTATTGCTTTATATCATTAATTGTTATATTTTCATTAAACTAATTTACTTAGGTTTGAATAATTCTGAATATTATTAATTATTATATTTGCATTAAACAAATTTACTTGGAATTGAATATTGCTTTATAGGTTGTTATGGCCTTGAGAAAGGCCCTTTGCGTTGGCCAGGCTTCGTGCTGGCAGCGCCATTATTCACTATTGGTTACACTAGGAGTCTGACGACTATGTGATCGTTTGGTTGGTTATCCAGGGTCACGACGAGTACGAGAACATACCACCCCCCTGTAAATTCTGTCATCAAGGAACAATGGATGGAGACCATCTAGACGCATGTCTTTCCTTGAGGGACATAAGAGAAAAAATATTTTCAAATGTATATATCAGACAGTCTAAATTATACTCTGCAGCAAGATGTCGGATGGCCAAATGACCAACGACTTGTATAAGAAAAAAAAGTATTGCTTTGTATTATTAATTATTATATTTTCATTAAAGTAATTTACTTGGATTTGAATATTTCTGTATATTATTAATTATTATATTTCCATTAAACTAATTTACTTGGAATTGAATATTGCTTTATAGGTTGTTATGGCCTTGCGAATGGCCTTTTGCGTTTGCCAGGCTTCGTGCTGGCAGCGCCATGAATCCCTTTTCGTGACACTGGAATTCTGACTACTATGTGATCATTTGGTTGGTTATCCAAGGGCATGACGAGGACGAGATCACACCAGCCCCCTGTGAATTGTGTCCCCAAGGAACAACAGATGCAGACCATCTAAAATCACGTCTTGCCTTGAGGGACATAGGAGAAAAAATCTTTTTAAATATATATATCAGACAGTCTAAATTATACTGGGCAGCAAAATGTCGGATGGCCAAATGACCAACGACAGGCAAAAATAAAAAATTATTGCTTTATATCATTAATTGTTATATTTTCATTAAACTAATTTACTTAGGTTTGAATAATTCTGAATATTATTAATTATTATATTTGCATTAAACAAATTTACTTGGAATTGAATATTGCTTTATAGGTTGTTATGGCCTTGAGAAAGGCCCTTTGCGTTGGCCAGGCTTCGTGCTGGCAGCGCCATTATTCACTATTGGTTACACTAGGAGTCTGACGACTATGTGATCGTTTGGTTGGTTATCCAGGGTCACGACGAGTACGAGAACATACCACCCCCCTGTAAATTCTGTCATCAAGGAACAATGGATGGAGACCATCTAGACGCATGTCTTTCCTTGAGGGACATAAGAGAAAAAATATTTTCAAATGTATATATCAGACAGTCTAAATTATACTCTGCAGCAAGATGTCGGATGGCCAAATGACCAACGACTTGTATAAGAAAAAAAAAGTATTGCTTTGTATTATTAATTATTATATTTTCATTAAAGTAATTTACTTGGATTTGAATATTTCTGTATATTATTAATTATTATATTTCCATTAAACTAATTTACTTGGAATTGAATATTGCTTTATAGGTTGTTATGGCCTTGCGAATGGCCTTTTGCGTTGGCCAGGCTTCGTGCTGGCAGCGCCATGAATCCCTTTTCGTGACACTGGAATTCTGACTACTATGTGATCATTTGGTTGGTTATCCAAGGGCATGACGAGGACGAGATCACACCAGCCCCCTGTGAATTGTGTCCCCAAGGAACAACAGATGCAGACCATCTAAAATCACGTCTTGCCTTGAGGGACATAGGAGAAAAAATCTTTTTAAATATATATATCAGACAGTCTAAATTATACTGGGCAGCAAAATGTCGGATGGCCAAATGACCAACGACAGGCAAAAATAAAAAATTATTGCTTTATATCATTAATTGTTATATTTTCATTAAACTAATTTACTTAGGTTTGAATAATTCTGAATATTATTAATTATTATATTTGCATTAAACAAATTTACTTGGAATTGAATATTGCTTTATAGGTTGTTATGGCCTTGAGAAAGGCCCTTTGCGTTGGCCAGGCTTCGTGCTGGCAGCGCCATTATTCACTATTGGTTACACTAGGAGTCTGACGACTATGTGATCGTTTGGTTGGTTATCCAGGGTCACGACGAGTACGAGAACATACCACCCCCCTGTAAATTCTGTCATCAAGGAACAATGGATGGAGACCATCTAGACGCATGTCTTTCCTTGAGGGACATAAGAGAAAAAATATTTTCAAATGTATATATCAGACAGTCTAAATTATACTCTGCAGCAAGATGTCGGATTTCCAAATGACCAACGACTTGTATAAGAAAAAAAAAGTATTGCTTTGTATTATTAATTATTATATTTTCATTAAAGTAATTTACTTGGATTTGAATATTTCTGTATATTATTAATTATTATATTTCCATTAAACTAATTTACTTGGAATTGAATATTGCTTTATAGGTTGTTATGGCCTTGCGAATGGCCTTTTTGCGTTGGCCAGGCTTCGTGCTGGCAGCGCCATGAATCCCTTTTCGTGACACTGGAATTCTGACTACTATGTGATCATTTGGTTGGTTATCCAAGGGCATGACGAGGACGAGATCACACCAGCCCCCTGTGAATTGTGTCCCCAAGGAACAACAGATGCAGACCATCTAAAATCACGTCTTGCCTTGAGGGACATAGGAGAAAAAATCTTTTTAAATATATATATCAGACAGTCTAAATTATACTGGGCAGCAAAATGTCGGATGGCCAAATGACCAACGACAGGCAAAAATAAAAAATTATTGCTTTATATCATTAATTGTTATATTTTCATTAAACTAATTTACTTAGGTTTGAATAATTCTGAATATTATTAATTATTATATTTGCATTAAACAAATTTACTTGGAATTGAATATTGCTTTATAGGTTGTTATGGCCTTGAGAAAGGCCCTTTGCGTTGGCCAGGCTTCGTGCTGGCAGCGCCATTATTCACTATTGGTTACACTAGGAGTCTGACGACTATGTGATCGTTTGGTTGGTTATCCAGGGTCACGACGAGTACGAGAACATACCACCCCCCTGTAAATTCTGTCATCAAGGAACAATGGATGGAGACCATCTAGACGCATGTCTTTCCTTGAGGGACATAAGAGAAAAAATATTTTCAAATGTATATATCAGACAGTCTAAATTATACTCTGCAGCAAGATGTCGGATGGCCAAATGACCAACGACTTGTATAAGAAAAAAAAAGTATTGCTTTGTATTATTAATTATTATATTTTCATTAAAGTAATTTACTTGGATTTGAATATTTCTGTATATTATTAATTATTATATTTCCATTAAACTAATTTACTTGGAATTGAATATTGCTTTATAGGTTGTTATGGCCTTGCGAATGGCCTTTTGCGTTGGCCAGGCTTCGTGCTGGCAGCGCCATGAATCCCTTTTCGTGACACTGGAATTCTGACTACTATGTGATCATTTGGTTGGTTATCCAAGGGCATGACGAGGACGAGATCACACCAGCCCCCTGTGAATTGTGTCCCCAAGGAACAACAGATGCAGACCATCTAAAATCACGTCTTGCCTTGAGGGACATAGGAGAAAAAATCTTTTTAAATATATATATCAGACAGTCTAAATTATACTGGGCAGCAAAATGTCGGATGGCCAAATGACCAACGACAGGCAAAAATAAAAAATTATTGCTTTATATCATTAATTGTTATATTTTCATTAAACTAATTTACTTAGGTTTGAATAATTCTGAATATTATTAATTATTATATTTGCATTAAACAAATTTACTTGGAATTGAATATTGCTTTATAGGTTGTTATGGCCTTGAGAAAGGCCCTTTGCGTTGGCCAGGCTTCGTGCTGGCAGCGCCATTATTCACTATTGGTTACACTAGGAGTCTGACGACTATGTGATCGTTTGGTTGGTTATCCAGGGTCACGACGAGTACGAGAACATACCACCCCCCTGTAAATTCTGTCATCAAGGAACAATGGATGGAGACCATCTAGACGCATGTCTTTCCTTGAGGGACATAAGAGAAAAAATATTTTCAAATGTATATATCAGACAGTCTAAATTATACTCTGCAGCAAGATGTCGGATGGCCAAATGACCAACGACTTGTATAAGAAAAAAAAAGTATTGCTTTGTATTATTAATTATTATATTTTCATTAAAGTAATTTACTTGGATTTGAATATTTCTGTATATTATTAATTATTATATTTCCATTAAACTAATTTACTTGGAATTGAATATTGCTTTATAGGTTGTTATGGCCTTGCGAATGGCCTTTTGCGTTGGCCAGGCTTCGTGCTGGCAGCGCCATGAATCCCTTTTCGTGACACTGGAATTCTGACTACTATGTGATCATTTGGTTGGTTATCCAAGGGCATGACGAGGACGAGATCACACCAGCCCCCTGTGAATTGTGTCCCCAAGGAACAACAGATGCAGACCATCTAAAATCACGTCTTGCCTTGAGGGACATAGGAGAAAAAATCTTTTTAAATATATATATCAGACAGTCTAAATTATACTGGGCAGCAAAATGTCGGATGGCCAAATGACCAACGACAGGCAAAAATAAAAAATTATTGCTTTATATCATTAATTGTTATATTTTCATTAAACTAATTTACTTAGGTTTGAATAATTCTGAATATTATTAATTATTATATTTGCATTAAACAAATTTACTTGGAATTGAATATTGCTTTATAGGTTGTTATGGCCTTGAGAAAGGCCCTTTGCGTTGGCCAGGCTTCGTGCTGGCAGCGCCATTATTCACTATTGGTTACACTAGGAGTCTGACGACTATGTGATCGTTTGGTTGGTTATCCAGGGTCACGACGAGTACGAGAACATACCACCCCCCTGTAAATTCTGTCATCAAGGAACAATGGATGGAGACCATCTAGACGCATGTCTTTCCTTGAGGGACATAAGAGAAAAAATATTTTCAAATGTATATATCAGACAGTCTAAATTATACTCTGCAGCAAGATGTCGGATGGCCAAATGACCAACGACTTGTATAAGAAAAAAAAAGTATTGCTTTGTATTATTAATTATTATATTTTCATTAAAGTAATTTACTTGGATTTGAATATTTCTGTATATTATTAATTATTATATTTCCATTAAACTAATTTACTTGGAATTGAATATTGCTTTATAGGTTGTTATGGCCTTGCGAATGGCCTTTTGCGTTGGCCAGGCTTCGTGCTGGCAGCGCCATGAATCCCTTTTCGTGACACTGGAATTCTGACTACTATGTGATCATTTGGTTGGTTATCCAAGGGCATGACGAGGACGAGATCACACCAGCCCCCTGTGAATTGTGTCCCCAAGGAACAACAGATGCAGACCATCTAAAATCACGTCTTGCCTTGAGGGACATAGGAGAAAAAATCTTTTTAAATATATATATCAGACAGTCTAAATTATACTGGGCAGCAAAATGTCGGATGGCCAAATGACCAACGACAGGCAAAAATAAAAAATTATTGCTTTATATCATTAATTGTTATATTTTCATTAAACTAATTTACTTAGGTTTGAATAATTCTGAATATTATTAATTATTATATTTGCATTAAACAAATTTACTTGGAATTGAATATTGCTTTATAGGTTGTTATGGCCTTGAGAAAGGCCCTTTGCGTTGGCCAGGCTTCGTGCTGGCAGCGCCATTATTCACTATTGGTTACACTAGGAGTCTGACGACTATGTGATCGTTTGGTTGGTTATCCAGGGTCACGACGAGTACGAGAACATACCACCCCCCTGTAAATTCTGTCATCAAGGAACAATGGATGGAGACCATCTAGACGCATGTCTTTCCTTGAGGGACATAAGAGAAAAAATATTTTCAAATGTATATATCAGACAGTCTAAATTATACTCTGCAGCAAGATGTCGGATGGCCAAATGACCAACGACTTGTATAAGAAAAAAAAAGTATTGCTTTGTATTATTAATTATTATATTTTCATTAAAGTAATTTACTTGGATTTGAATATTTCTGTATATTATTAATTATTATATTTCCATTAAACTAATTTACTTGGAATTGAATATTGCTTTATAGGTTGTTATGGCCTTGCGAATGGCCTTTTGCGTTGGCCAGGCTTCGTGCTGGCAGCGCCATGAATCCCTTTTCGTGACACTGGAATTCTGACTACTATGTGATCATTTGGTTGGTTATCCAAGGGCATGACGAGGACGAGATCACACCAGCCCCCTGTGAATTGTGTCCCCAAGGAACAACAGATGCAGACCATCTAAAATCACGTCTTGCCTTGAGGGACATAGGAGAAAAAATCTTTTTAAATATATATATCAGACAGTCTAAATTATACTGGGCAGCAAAATGTCGGATGGCCAAATGACCAACGACAGGCAAAAATAAAAAATTATTGCTTTATATCATTAATTGTTATATTTTCATTAAACTAATTTACTTAGGTTTGAATAATTCTGAATATTATTAATTATTATATTTGCATTAAACAAATTTACTTGGAATTGAATATTGCTTTATAGGTTGTTATGGCCTTGAGAAAGGCCCTTTGCGTTGGCCAGGCTTCGTGCTGGCAGCGCCATTATTCACTATTGGTTACACTAGGAGTCTGACGACTATGTGATCGTTTGGTTGGTTATCCAGGGTCACGACGAGTACGAGAACATACCACCCCCCTGTAAATTCTGTCATCAAGGAACAATGGATGGAGACCATCTAGACGCATGTCTTTCCTTGAGGGACATAAGAGAAAAAATATTTTCAAATGTATATATCAGACAGTCTAAATTATACTCTGCAGCAAGATGTCGGATGGCCAAATGACCAACGACTTGTATAAGAAAAAAAAAGTATTGCTTTGTATTATTAATTATTATATTTTCATTAAAGTAATTTACTTGGATTTGAATATTTCTGTATATTATTAATTATTATATTTCCATTAAACTAATTTACTTGGAATTGAATATTGCTTTATAGGTTGTTATGGCCTTGCGAATGGCCTTTTTGCGTTGGCCAGGCTTCGTGCTGGCAGCGCCATGAATCCCTTTTCGTGACACTGGAATTCTGACTACTATGTGATCATTTGGTTGGTTATCCAAGGGCATGACGAGGACGAGATCACACCAGCCCCCTGTGAATTGTGTCCCCAAGGAACAACAGATGCAGACCATCTAAAATCACGTCTTGCCTTGAGGGACATAGGAGAAAAAATCTTTTTAAATATATATATCAGACAGTCTAAATTATACTGGGCAGCAAAATGTCGGATGGCCAAATGACCAACGACAGGCAAAAATAAAAAATTATTGCTTTATATCATTAATTGTTATATTTTCATTAAACTAATTTACTTAGGTTTGAATAATTCTGAATATTATTAATTATTATATTTGCATTAAACAAATTTACTTGGAATTGAATATTGCTTTATAGGTTGTTATGGCCTTGAGAAAGGCCCTTTGCGTTGGCCAGGCTTCGTGCTGGCAGCGCCATTATTCACTATTGGTTACACTAGGAGTCTGACGACTATGTGATCGTTTGGTTGGTTATCCAGGGTCACGACGAGTACGAGAACATACCACCCCCCTGTAAATTCTGTCATCAAGGAACAATGGATGGAGACCATCTAGACGCATGTCTTTCCTTGAGGGACATAAGAGAAAAAATATTTTCAAATGTATATATCAGACAGTCTAAATTATACTCTGCAGCAAGATGTCGGATGGCCAAATGACCAACGACTTGTATAAGAAAAAAAAGTATTGCTTTGTATTATTAATTATTATATTTTCATTAAAGTAATTTACTTGGATTTGAATATTTCTGTATATTATTAATTATTATATTTCCATTAAACTAATTTACTTGGAATTGAATATTGCTTTATAGGTTGTTATGGCCTTGCGAATGGCCTTTTGCGTTGGCCAGGCTTCGTGCTGGCAGCGCCATGAATCCCTTTTCGTGACACTGGAATTCTGACTACTATGTGATCATTTGGTTGGTTATCCAAGGGCATGACGAGGACGAGATCACACCAGCCCCCTGTGAATTGTGTCCCCAAGGAACAACAGATGCAGACCATCTAAAATCACGTCTTGCCTTGAGGGACATAGGAGAAAAAATCTTTTTAAATATATATATCAGACAGTCTAAATTATACTGGGCAGCAAAATGTCGGATGGCCAAATGACCAACGACAGGCAAAAATAAAAAATTATTGCTTTATATCATTAATTGTTATATTTTCATTAAACTAATTTACTTAGGTTTGAATAATTCTGAATATTATTAATTATTATATTTGCATTAAACAAATTTACTTGGAATTGAATATTGCTTTATAGGTTGTTATGGCCTTGAGAAAGGCCCTTTGCGTTGGCCAGGCTTCGTGCTGGCAGCGCCATTATTCACTATTGGTTACACTAGGAGTCTGACGACTATGTGATCGTTTGGTTGGTTATCCAGGGTCACGACGAGTACGAGAATATACCATCCCCCTGTAAATTCTGTCATCAAGGAACAATGGATGGAGACCATCTAGACGCATGTCTTTCCTTGAGGGACATAAGAGAAAAAATATTTTCAAATGTATATATCAGACAGTCTAAATTATACTCTGCAGCAAGATGTCGGATGGCTAAATGACCAACGACTTGTATAAGAAAAAAAATGTATTGCTTTGTATTATTAATTATTATATTTTCATTAAAGTAATTTACTTGGATTTGAATATTTCTGTATATTATTAATTATTATATTTCCATTAAACTAATTTACTTGGAATTGAATATTGCTTTATAGGTTGTTATGGCCTTGCGAATGGCCTTTTGCGTTTGCCAGGCTTCGTGCTGGCAGCGCCATGAATCCCTTTTCGTGACACTGGAATTCTGACTACTATGTGATCATTTGGTTGGTTATCCAAGGGCATGACGAGGACGAGATCACACCAGCCCCCTGTGAATTGTGTCCCCAAGGAACAACAGATGCAGACCATCTAAAATCACGTCTTGCCTTGAGGGACATAGGAGAAAAAATCTTTTTAAATATATATATCAGACAGTCTAAATTATACTGGGCAGCAAAATGTCGGATGGCCAAATGACCAACGACAGGCAAAAATAAAAAATTATTGCTTTATATCATTAATTGTTATATTTTCATTAAACTAATTTACTTAGGTTTGAATAATTCTGAATATTATTAATTATTATATTTGCATTAAACAAATTTACTTGGAATTGAATATTGCTTTATAGGTTGTTATGGCCTTGAGAAAGGCCCTTTGCGTTGGCCAGGCTTCGTGCTGGCAGCGCCATTATTCACTATTGGTTACACTAGGAGTCTGACGACTATGTGATCGTTTGGTTGGTTATCCAGGGTCACGACGAGTACGAGAATCATACCATCCCCCTGTAAATTCTGTCATCAAGGAACAATGGATGGAGACCATCTAGACGCATGTCTTTCCTTGAGGGACATAAGAGAAAAAATATTTTCAAATGTATATATCAGACAGTCTAAATTATACTCTGCAGCAAGATGTCGGATGGCCAAATGACCAACGACTTGTATAAGAAAAAAAAAGTATTGCTTTGTATTATTAATTATTATATTTTCATTAAAGTAATTTACTTGGATTCGAATATTTCTGTATATTATTAATTATTATATTTCCATTAAACTAATTTACTTGGAATTGAATATTGCTTTATAGGTTGTTATGGCCTTGCGAATGGCCTTTTTGCGTTGGCCAGGCTTCGTGCTGGCAGCGCCATGAATCCCTTTTCGTGACACTGGAATTCTGACTACTATGTGATCATTTGGTTGGTTATCCAGGGTCACGACGAGTACGAGAACATACCACCCCCTGTAAATTCTGTCATCGAGGAACAATGGATGGAGACCATCTAGACGCAAGTCTTTCCTTGAGGGACATAAGAGAAAAAATATTTTCAAATGTATATATCAGACAGTCTAAATTATACTCTGCAGCAAAATGTCGGATGGCGAAATGACCAACGACAGGCAAAAATAAAAAATTATTGCTTTATATCATTAATTGTTATATTTTCATTAAACTAATTTACTTAGGTTTGAATAATTCTGAATATTATTAATTATTATATTTGCATTAAACAAATTTACTTGGAATTGAATATTGCTTTATAGGTTGTTATGGCCTTGAGAAAGGCCATTTGCGTTGGCCAGGCTTCGTGCTGGCAGCGCCATTATTCACTATTGGTTACACTAGGAGTCTGACGACAATGTGATCGTTTGGTTGGTTATCCAGGGTCACGACGAGTACGAGAACATACCACCCCCCTGTAAATTCTGTCATCAAGGAACAATGGATGGAGACCATCTAGAAGAATGTCTTTCCTTGAGGGACATAAGAGAAAAAATATTTTCAAATGTATATATCAGACAGTCTAAATTATACTCTGCAGCAAGATGTCGGATGTCCAAATGACCAACGACTTGTATAAGAAAAAAAAAGTATAGCTTTGTATTATTAATTATTATAATTTCATTAAAGTAATTTACTTGGATTTGAATATTTCTGTATATTATTAATTATTATATTTCCATTAAACTAATTTACTTGGAATTGAATATTGCTTTATAGGTTGTTATGGCCTTGCGAATGGCCTTTTTGCGTTGGCCAGGCTTCGTGCTGGCAGCGCCATGAATCCCTTTTCGTGACACTGGAATTCTGACTACTATGTGATCATTTGGTTGGTTATCCAAGGGCATGACGAGGACGAGATCACACCAGCCCCCTGTGAATTGTGTCCCCAAGGAACAACAGATGCAGACCATCTAAAATCACGTCTTGCCTTGAGGGACATAGGAGAAAAAATCTTTTTAAATATATATATCAGACAGTCTAAATTATACTGGGCAGCAAAATGTCGGATGGCCAAATGACCAACGACAGGCAAAAATAAAAAATTATTGCTTTATATCATTAATTGTTATATTTTCATTAAACTAATTTACTTAGGTTTGAATAATTCTGAATATTATTAATTATTATATTTGCATTAAACAAATTTACTTGGAATTGAATATTGCTTTATAGGTTGTTATGGCCTTGAGAAAGGCCCTTTGCGTTGGCCAGGCTTCGTGCTGGCAGCGCCATTATTCACTATTGGTTACACTAGGAGTCTGACGACTATGTGATCGTTTGGTTGGTTATCCAGGGTCACGACGAGTACGAGAACATACCACCCCCCTGTAAATTCTGTCATCAAGGAACAATGGATGGAGACCATCTAGACGCATGTCTTTCCTTGAGGGACATAAGAGAAAAAATATTTTCAAATGTATATATCAGACAGTCTAAATTATACTCTGCAGCAAGATGTCGGATGGCCAAATGACCAACGACTTGTATAAGAAAAAAAAGTATTGCTTTGTATTATTAATTATTATATTTTCATTAAAGTAATTTACTTGGATTTGAATATTTCTGTATATTATTAATTATTATATTTCCATTAAACTAATTTACTTGGAATTGAATATTGCTTTATAGGTTGTTATGGCCTTGCGAATGGCCTTTTGCGTTGGCCAGGCTTCGTGCTGGCAGCGCCATGAATCCCTTTTCGTGACACTGGAATTCTGACTACTATGTGATCATTTGGTTGGTTATCCAAGGGCATGACGAGGACGAGATCACACCAGCCACCTGTGAATTGTGTCCCCAAGGAACAACAGATGCAGACCATCTAAAATCACGTCTTGCCTTGAGGGACATAGGAGAAAAAATCTTTTTAAATATATATATCAGACAGTCTAAATTATACTGGGCAGCAAAATGTCGGATGGCCAAATGACCAACGACAGGCAAAAATAAAAAATTATTGCTTTATATCATTAATTGTTATATTTTCATTAAACTAATTTACTTAGGTTTGAATAATTCTGAATATTATTAATTATTATATTTGCATTAAACAAATTTACTTGGAATTGAATATTGCTTTATAGGTTGTTATGGCCTTGAGAAAGGCCCTTTGCGTTGGCCAGGCTTCGTGCTGGCAGCGCCATTATTCACTATTGGTTACACTAGGAGTCTGACGACTATGTGATCGTTTGGTTGGTTATCCAGGGTCACGACGAGGACGAGATCACACCACCCCCCTGTAAATTCTGTCATCAAGGAACAATGGATGGAGACCATCTAGACGCATGTCTTTCCTTGAGGGACATAAGAGAAAAAATATTTTCAAATGTATATATCAGACAGTCTAAATTATACTCTGCAGCAAGATGTCGGATGGCCAAATGACCAACGACTTGTATAAGAAAAAAAAAGTATTGCTTTGTATTATTAATTATTATATTTTCATTAAAGTAATTTACTTGGATTCGAATATTTCTGTATATTATTAATTATTATATTTCCATTAAACTAATTTACTTGGAATTGAATATTGCTTTATAGGTTGTTATGGCCTTGCGAATGGCCTTTTTGCGTTGGCCAGGCTTCGTGCTGGCAGCGCCATGAATCCCTTTTCGTGACACTGGAATTCTGACTACTATGTGATCATTTGGTTGGTTATCCAGGGTCACGACGAGTACGAGAACATACCACCCCCTGTAAATTCTGTCATCGAGGAACAATGGATGGAGACCATCTAGACGCAAGTCTTTCCTTGAGGGACATAAGAGAAAAAATATTTTCAAATGTATATATCAGACAGTCTAAATTATACTCTGCAGCAAAATGTCGGATGGCGAAATGACCAACGACAGGCAAAAATAAAAAATTATTGCTTTATATCATTAATTGTTATATTTTCATTAAACTAATTTACTTAGGTTTGAATAATTCTGAATATTATTAATTATTATATTTGCATTAAACAAATTTACTTGGAATTGAATATTGCTTTATAGGTTGTTATGGCCTTGAGAAAGGCCCTTTGCGTTGGCCAGGCTTCGTGCTGGCAGCGCCATTATTCACTATTGGTTACACTAGGAGTCTGACGACAATGTGATCGTTTGGTTGGTTATCCAGGGTCACGACGAGTACGAGAACATACCACCCCCCTGTAAATTCTGTCATCAAGGAACAATGGATGGAGACCATCTAGAAGAATGTCTTTCCTTGAGGGACATAAGAGAAAAAATATTTTCAAATGTATATATCAGACAGTCTAAATTATACTCTGCAGCAAGATGTCGGATGTCCAAATGACCAACGACTTGTATAAGAAAAAAAAAGTAAAGCTTTGTATTATTAATTATTATAATTTCATTAAAGTAATTTACTTGGAATTGAATATTTCTGTATATTATTAATTATTATATTTCCATTAAACTAATTTACTTGGAATTGAATATTGCTTTATAGGTTGTTATGGCCTTGCGAATGGCCTTTTTGCGTTGGCCAGGCTTCGTGCTGGCAGCGCCATGAATCCCTTTTCGTGACACTGGAATTCTGACTACTATGTGATCATTTGGTTGGTTATCCAAGGGCATGACGAGGACGAGATCACACCAGCCCCCTGTGAATTGTGTCCCCAAGGAACAACAGATGCAGACCATCTAAAATCACGTCTTGCCTTGAGGGACATAGGAGAAAAAATCTTTTTAAATATATATATCAGACAGTCTAAATTATACTGGGCAGCAAAATGTCGGATGGCCAAATGACCAACGACAGGCAAAAATAAAAAATTATTGCTTTATATCATTAATTGTTATATTTTCATTAAACTAATTTACTTAGGTTTGAATAATTCTGAATATTATTAATTATTATATTTGCATTAAACAAATTTACTTGGAATTGAATATTGCTTTATAGGTTGTTATGGCCTTGAGAAAGGCCCTTTGCGTTGGCCAGGCTTCGTGCTGGCAGCGCCATTATTCACTATTGGTTACACTAGGAGTCTGACGACTATGTGATCGTTTGGTTGGTTATCCAGGGTCACGACGAGTACGAGAACATACCACCCCCCTGTAAATTCTGTCATCAAGGAACAATGGATGGAGACCATCTAGACGCATGTCTTTCCTTGAGGGACATAAGAGAAAAAATATTTTCAAATGTATATATCAGACAGTCTAAATTATACTCTGCAGCAAGATGTCGGATGGCTAAATGACCAACGACTTGTATAAGAAAAAAAATGTATTGCTTTGTATTATTAATTATTATATTTTCATTAAAGTAATTTACTTGGATTTGAATATTTCTGTATATTATTAATTATTATATTTCCATTAAACTAATTTACTTGGAATTGAATATTGCTTTATAGGTTGTTATGGCCTTGCGAATGGCCTTTTGCGTTGGCCAGGCTTCGTGCTGGCAGCGCCATGAATCCCTTTTCGTGACACTGGAATTCTGACTACTATGTGATCATTTGGTTGGTTATCCAAGGGCATGACGAGGACGAGATCACACCAGCCACCTGTGAATTGTGTCCCCAAGGAACAACAGATGCAGACCATCTAAAATCACGTCTTGCCTTGAGGGACATAGGAGAAAAAATCTTTTTAAATATATATATCAGACAGTCTAAATTATACTGGGCAGCAAAATGTCGGATGGCCAAATGACCAACGACAGGCAAAAATAAAAAATTATTGCTTTATATCATTAATTGTTATATTTTCATTAAACTAATTTACTTAGGTTTGAATAATTCTGAATATTATTAATTATTATATTTGCATTAAACAAATTTACTTGGAATTGAATATTGCTTTATAGGTTGTTATGGCCTTGAGAAAGGCCCTTTGCGTTGGCCAGGCTTCGTGCTGGCAGCGCCATTATTCACTATTGGTTACACTAGGAGTCTGACGACTATGTGATCGTTTGGTTGGTTATCCAGGGTCACGACGAGTACGAGATCATACCACCCCCCTGTAAATTCTGTCATCAAGGAACAATGGATGGAGACCATCTAGACGCATGTCTTTCCTTGAGGGACATAAGAGAAAAAATATTTTCAAATGTATATATCAGACAGTCTAAATTATACTCTGCAGCAAGATGTCGGATGGCCAAATGACCAACGACTTGTATAAGAAAAAAAAAGTATTGCTTTGTATTATTAATTATTATATTTTCATTAAAGTAATTTACTTGGATTTGAATATTTCTGTATATTATTAATTATTATATTTCCATTAAACTAATTTACTTGGAATTGAATATTGCTTTATAGGTTGTTATGGCCTTGCGAATGGCCTTTTGCGTTGGCCAGGCTTCGTGCTGGCAGCGCCATGAATCCCTTTTCGTGACACTGGAATTCTGACTACTATGTGATCGATCGTTTGGTTGGTTATCCAGGGTCACGACGAGTACGAGAACATACCACCCCCCTGTAAATTCTGTCATCAAGGAACAATGGATGGAGACCATCTAGACGCATGTCTTTCCTTGAGGGACATAAGAGAAAAAATATTTTCAAATGTATATATCAGACAGTCTAAATTATACTCTGCAGCAAAATGTCGGATGGCGAAATGACCAACGACAGGCAAAAATAAAAAATTATTGCTTTATATCATTAATTGTTATATTTTCATTAAACTAATTTACTTAGGTTTGAATAATTCTGAATATTATTAATTATTATATTTGCATTAAACAAATTTACTTGGAATTGAATATTGCTTTATAGGTTGTTATGGCCTTGAGAAAGGCCCTTTGCGTTGGCCAGGCTTCGTGCTGGCAGCGCCATTATTCACTATTGGTTACACTAGGAGTCTGACGACAATGTGATCGTTTGGTTGGTTATCCAGGGTCACGACGAGTACGAGAACATACCACCCCCCTGTAAATTCTGTCATCAAGGAACAATGGATGGAGACCATCTAGAAGAATGTCTTTCCTTGAGGGACATAAGAGAAAAAATATTTTCAAATGTATATATCAGACAGTCTAAATTATACTCTGCAGCAAGATGTCGGATGTCCAAATGACCAACGACTTGTATAAGAAAAAAAAAGTAAAGCTTTGTATTATTAATTATTATAATTTCATTAAAGTAATTTACTTGGAATTGAATATTTCTGTATATTATTAATTATTATATTTCCATTAAACTAATTTACTTGGAATTGAATATTGCTTTATAGGTTGTTATGGCCTTGCGAATGGCCTTTTTGCGTTGGCCAGGCTTCGTGCTGGCAGCGCCATGAATCCCTTTTCGTGACACTGGAATTCTGACTACTATGTGATCATTTGGTTGGTTATCCAAGGGCATGACGAGGACGAGATCACACCAGCCCCCTGTGAATTGTGTCCCCAAGGAACAACAGATGCAGACCATCTAAAATCACGTCTTGCCTTGAGGGACATAGGAGAAAAAATCTTTTTAAATATATATATCAGACAGTCTAAATTATACTGGGCAGCAAAATGTCGGATGGCCAAATGACCAACGACAGGCAAAAATAAAAAATTATTGCTTTATATCATTAATTGTTATATTTTCATTAAACTAATTTACTTAGGTTTGAATAATTCTGAATATTATTAATTATTATATTTGCATTAAACAAATTTACTTGGAATTGAATATTGCTTTATAGGTTGTTATGGCCTTGAGAAAGGCCCTTTGCGTTGGCCAGGCTTCGTGCTGGCAGCGCCATTATTCACTATTGGTTACACTAGGAGTCTGACGACTATGTGATCGTTTGGTTGGTTATCCAGGGTCACGACGAGTACGAGAACATACCACCCCCCTGTAAATTCTGTCATCAAGGAACAATGGATGGAGACCATCTAGACGCATGTCTTTCCTTGAGGGACATAAGAGAAAAAATATTTTCAAATGTATATATCAGACAGTCTAAATTATACTCTGCAGCAAGATGTCGGATGGCCAAATGACCAACGACTTGTATAAGAAAAAAAAAGTATTGCTTTGTATTATTAATTATTATATTTTCATTAAAGTAATTTACTTGGATTTGAATATTTCTGTATATTATTAATTATTATATTTCCATTAAACTAATTTACTTGGAATTGAATATTGCTTTATAGGTTGTTATGGCCTTGCGAATGGCCTTTTGCGTTGGCCAGGCTTCGTGCTGGCAGCGCCATGAATCCCTTTTCGTGACACTGGAATTCTGACTACTATGTGATCATTTGGTTGGTTATCCAAGGGCATGACGAGGACGAGATCACACCAGCCACCTGTGAATTGTGTCCCCAAGGAACAACAGATGCAGACCATCTAAAATCACGTCTTGCCTTGAGGGACATAGGAGAAAAAATCTTTTTAAATATATATATCAGACAGTCTAAATTATACTGGGCAGCAAAATGTCGGATGGCCAAATGACCAACGACAGGCAAAAATAAAAAATTATTGCTTTATATCATTAATTGTTATATTTTCATTAAACTAATTTACTTAGGTTTGAATAATTCTGAATATTATTAATTATTATATTTGCATTAAACAAATTTACTTGGAATTGAATATTGCTTTATAGGTTGTTATGTCCTTGAGAAAGGCCCTTTGCGTTGGCCAGGCTTCGTGCTGGCAGCGCCATTATTCACTATTGGTTACACTAGGAGTCTGACGACTATGTGATCGTTTGGTTGGTTATCCAGGGTCACGACGAGTACGAGATCACACCACCCCCCTGTAAATTGTGTCATCAAGGAACAATGGATGGAGACCATCTAGACGCATGTCTTTCCTTGAGGGACATAAGAGAAAAAATATTTTCAAATGTATATATCAGACAGTCTAAATTATACTCTGCAGCAAGATGTCGGATGGCCAAATGACCAACGACTTGTATAAGAAAAAAAAAGTATTGCTTTGTATTATTAATTATTATATTTTCATTAAAGTAATTTACTTGGATTCGAATATTTCTGTATATTATTAATTATTATATTTCCATTAAACTAATTTACTTGGAATTGAATATTGCTTTATAGGTTGTTATGGCCTTGCGAATGGCCTTTTGCGTTGGCCAGGCTTCGTGCTGGCAGCGCCATGAATCCCTTTTCGTGACACTGGAATTCTGACTACTATGTGATCGATCGTTTGGTTGGTTATCCAGGGTCACGACGAGTACGAGATCATACCAGCCCCCTGTGAATTCTGTCCTCGAGGAACAATGGATGGAGACCATCTAAACGCACGTCTTGCCTTGAGGGACATAGGAGAAAAAATATTTTCAAATGTATATATCAGACAGTCTAAATTATACTCTGCAGCAAAATGTCGGATGGCCAAATGACCAACGACAGGCAAAAATAAAAAATTATTGCTTTATATCATTAATTGTTATATTTTCATTAAACTAATTTACTTAGGTTTGAATAATTCTGAATATTATTAATTATTATATTTGCATTAAACAAATTTACTTGGAATTGAATATTGCTTTATAGGTTGTTATGGCCTTGAGAAAGGCCCTTTGCGTTGGCCAGGCTTCGTGCTGGCAGCGCCATTATTCACTATTGGTTACACTAGGAGTCTGACGACTATGTGATCGTTTGGTTGGTTATCCAGGGTCACGACGAGTACGAGAACATACCACCCCCCTGTAAATTCTGTCATCAAGGAACAATGGATGGAGACCATCTAGAAGCATGTCTTTCCTTGAGGGACATAAGAGAAAAAATATTTTCAAATGTATATATCAGACAGTCTAAATTATACTCTGCAGCAAGATGTCGGATGGCCAAATGACCAACGACTTGTATAAGAAAAAAAAAGTATTGCTTTGTATTATTAATTATTATATTTTCATTAAAGTAATTTACTTGGATTTGAATATTTCTGTATATTATTAATTATTATATTTCCATTAAACTAATTTACTTGGAATTGAATATTGCTTTATAGGTTGTTATGGCCTTGCGAATGGCCTTTTGCGTTGGCCAGGCTTCGTGCTGGCAGCGCCATGAATCCCTTTTCGTGACACTGGAATTCTGACTACTATGTGATCATTTGGTTGGTTATCCAAGGGCATGACGAGGACGAGATCACACCAGCCCCCTGTGAATTGTGTCCCCAAGGAACAACAGATGCAGACCATCTAAAATCACGTCTTGCCTTGAGGGACATAGGAGAAAAAATCTTTTTAAATATATATATCAGACAGTCTAAATTATACTGGGCAGCAAAATGTCGGATGGCCAAATGACCAACGACAGGCAAAAATAAAAAATTATTGCTTTATATCATTAATTGTTATATTTTCATTAAACTAATTTACTTAGGTTTGAATAATTCTGAATATTATTAATTATTATATTTGCATTAAACAAATTTACTTGGAATTGAATATTGCTTTATAGGTTGTTATGGCCTTGAGAAAGGCCCTTTGCGTTGGCCAGGCTTCGTGCTGGCAGCGCCATTATTCACTATTGGTTACACTAGGAGTCTGACGACTATGTGATCGTTTGGTTGGTTATCCAGGGTCACGACGAGTACGAGAACATACCACCCCCCTGTAAATTCTGTCATCAAGGAACAATGGATGGAGACCATCTAGACGCATGTCTTTCCTTGAGGGACATAAGAGAAAAAATATTTTCAAATGTATATATCAGACAGTCTAAATTATACTCTGCAGCAAGATGTCGGATGGCCAAATGACCAACGACTTGTATAAGAAAAAAAAGTATTGCTTTGTATTAATAATTATTATATTTTCATTAAAGTAATTTACTTGGATTTAAATATTTCTGTATATTATTAATTATTATATTTCCATTAAACTAATTTACTTGGAATTGAATATTGCTTTATAGGTTGTTATGGCCTTGCGAATGGCCTTTTTGCGTTGGCCAGGCTTCGTGCTGGCAGCGCCATGAATCCCTTTTCGTGACACTGGAATTCTGACTACTATGTGATCATTTGGTTGGTTATCCAAGGGCATGACGAGGACGAGATCACACCAGCCCCCTGTGAATTGTGTCCCCAAGGAACAACAGATGCAGACTATCTAAAATCACGTCTTGCCTTGAGGGACATAGGAGAAATAATCTTTTTAAATATATATATCAGACAGTCTAAATTATACTGGGCAGCAAAATGTCGGATGGCCAAATGACCAACGACAGGCAAAAATAAAAAATTATTGCTTTATATCATTAATTGTTATATTTTCATTAAACTAATTTACTTAGGTTTGAATAATTCTGAATATTATTAATTATTATATTTGCATTAAACAAATTTACTTGGAATTGAATATTGCTTTATAGGTTGTTATGGCCTTGAGAAAGGCCCTTTGCGTTGGCCAGGCTTCGTGCTGGCAGCGCCATGAATCCCTTTTCGTGACACTGGAATTCTGACTACTAGATAGATAGATAGAAAAATAATTTTATTCTGGGACACAGTTCCTTGAGAATAACAAAATAGAACAAATTAAAAGATCACATCTGGCCAAAATAAAATCAATCGAAAAAAAGAAATAATGTAAAAAAAATATAAGGTAAACATTCTATATAAAAAAAAAACGAAAGTATATACAAAACAATTAATACTATAACAAGGCACTTAAAGCTATTTGCACTAGTATACACTTTTAAGAAAATAATAAAGAATTAAAAAATAAAAATGTATCAATGAATTAATCAATGAATTCTTATGTATCAAATTCTCTATTAAAATCAGCTCGAATGGTTAGCAACTATCTGACTGTTCTTGGGATAGGAATTGGAATAGGAGGATTTTGAATTTGGATATGGATGGGGAATGTCGAATTTTGATAGGGAGGGAATTCCAGAAATTGACAGAGCGAACAACAAAGGAATTTTGGAATGAGGCAGATCTGTGAGAAGGCATGTAAAGATTAGAAGGTCGAGATCTTGTGGACAGGGAATGGACTGAGGATTTGAACTGGAGAAGATTGTAGGCGTAAGAAGGACGATGACTGTTGATGATTTGGTAGAGGAACGTACCTAGGAAATATTGTCTTCGGAAGGAGGGGAAAAGCCACTTTAACTCAGCATAGTGGTGAGAAACATGGGAGTATCTTGGGGCCCCGATCACAAATCTTACACAGCTGTTCATTAGTCTTTTCAGTCTATCACGGAGCTCCACAGAGAGGCCATCATACACCACACAGCTATAGTCAAAGTGGGGGAAAATGAGAGAGGAAACTAGGAGTCTACGCGTATGTTGAGGTAGGAGATGGCGGAAGCGATGGAATAGTTTGAGGGTGGAAATTGTCCGTCGAGAGATATGAGAAATATGGTGATTCCAAAGGAGGTTTTGATCAATGAAAAATCCTAAGTTTTTAACAGAGGAGTAGAAGGAGATTGGCTGGTCATTAAGGTGAAGGATGGGAAAGTCTGGATGGGATCTAAGAAGGGGCTTGGAAGCAATGACAATGGCCTGAGTTTTGGCGGCATTTAACCTTAATCCATTTACATTTGCCCAGGCACTGATTCGATCTAGGTCTTCTTGGATCTTGGCAAATGCCCCCAGTAACTCAGGAGGGGAAAATGATAGGTAGATCTGTGAATCGTCTGCATAAAGGTGATGGGAACAATGGAGAATTGATTTAGGTAGGTCGTTAATGTAGGAGCTGAAAAGGAGAGGAGATATGCTTGAACCCTGGGCAACTCCAGAGGATAAAGAAAGGAAGGCAGATAGTGGTTGGTTGGGTATGGAGACTGCTTGGGTACGTTGTGAGAGGAAAGATTGAAACCAAGAGATGGAACTATTGGAGAAGGATAATAATTTCAGTTTGTTGAAAAGGATGGAATGGTTAATGGAATCGAAGGCTTTGGAGAAGTCGAGAAGGATAAGGATGGTTAACTTTTTATCATCTATTGCAGTTTGAATGTCGTTGGTGATTTTAATTAAGGCGGATTGTGTGGAGTAGCTGGGACGGAAACCAGATTGGAGAGGATCAAGTTGGTTGGACTTTTCAAGGAAGTTGGAGACTTGGGATTGCACCAATCTTTCTAGGGGTTTCGAGAGGTTGGAAAGAATTGAGATTGGGCGGAAATCTTCGGGTGAGGTCGGATTAGAATTTTTATTTAAAGGAAGGACAATGGCTTGTTTCCAAGATGTAGGGAATACTGAATTCTGAAGGGAGAAATTGTAGATGAAAAGAAGGACTGGGAGGATTTCAGGAAGACATAATTTTATTAGTTTGACAGGGATGCCGTCCGGTCCTATGGAATTGGTGTGGGATTTCATTACAGCGGTTAAAAGGTCTGTAGGGGAAATGTCGGAAAAATAAAAGTTATTGTCGTTAAATGGTATCTCTATTGGGAAGTCGGAACAGGAGGATAAAGGAGAGGTATTAGCAACAGATATAAAATGCGAGTTTAGATCATCAGGGGATATTGGAAAGGCTGGAGTAGGAGATCGGGAAGGATCACAAAGGGAGAGTTTACGAAGCAGTCGCCATTTTGATTTTATGTCAGGAGTTGAGGAAAGGGCTTCGTGGAAGTAGAGGGACTTCGCACGCCGGATCCTTGTTTGTGTCAAGTTGCGAAGCACCCTGAACGCTTGGTAGTCATCTGCAAGCCTAGTACGTCTGAAGCGTCTACGAGCAGCGTCGCGCCTCTTCTGCAGGTCTTTAATTTCCTGACACATCCAAGGAGCAGGCCGGTGACGAAATGTAGAGGTTTTGAGAGGGGCATGGGTATTGAGGATATTGAGGAGATTGGTAGTAAGAATATCGACCATAGAGTCGATAGAAGTGCAAGAATATATTTTATTCCAATCTAGGATTTCCAGGTCAGGTAATATTTGTTCTCGTGTAAGGGAATCTAGATGGCGGAAGGTGATAGTTCGAGGCTGAATAGGAGGAGTTTGGATATTATATGTTATTTGTATCAGATCGTGAGATGACAAAAAGGATACTGGCAGTTGTGAAGAGGAGAGGAGGTTTTGTGCAGAGTCTATAATATAGAAATCTATCCAAGTGTCGGACCTGCTAGTATGGTGAGTGGGAGAAAAAGGAACGATAAAGAGGTGAAGGGAGAAGAATAGGTCTTCTAGATAGGATTTGTCATTGGAGTTAAATAGGAAATTGGTATTGAGGTCACCTGAGATGATTATTCTGGGATAGAGGGGAACGAAATTCAATAGGGTAGATTCAAAGGACGTGTGAAATGGAACAAGAGGAGGACGGTATACCACAGCGTAGAGGAGAGGAGAAGTATTACAAAGGATTTCAACTAATAGGTATTCAATTTGTGGGTGGTTGGAAGATGGTGATAAATCGAGTATTCGGGTCTTCAGGCTATTGTGGACATATATGGCTACTCCACCGCCAGTCCGGCTTACCCGGTCATGACGGAAGAGGTTGTAATGAGGCAAGGAGACAGAAGAGGATGGGATATAAGGTTTGAGCCAAGTTTCGGAGATAGCTATAATATGGTAAAAATTTTGAGTGAAATATTGCAGGAATTCGTCATAGTGCGCGGGGAGGGATTGAGAGTTAACATGGCAGGTGATTAGGGTACTAGACATGAGAAGTATTTGGAAGGAGACAGTCAGAGTTCAGTAGAGAAACACTAAAACAAAAAAAAAATACTATGTGATCATTTGGTTGGTTATCCAAGGGCATGACGAGGACGAGATCACACCAGCCCCCTGTGAATTGTGTCCCCAAGGAACAACAGATGCAGACCATCTAAAATCACGTCTTGCCTTAAGGGACATAGGAGAAAAAATCTATTTAAATATATATATCAGACAGTCTAAATTATACTGGGCAGCAAAATGTCGGATGGCCAAATGACCAACGACAGGCAAAAATAAAACATTATTGCTTTATATCATTAATTGTTATATTTTCATTAAACTAATTTACTTAGGTTTAAATAATTCTGAATATTATTAATTATTATATTTGCATTAAACAAATTTACTTGGAATTGAATATTGCTTTATAGGTTGTTATGGCCTTGAGAAAGGCCCTTTGCGTTGGCCAGGCTTCGTGCTGGCAGCTCCATGATTCACTATTGGTTACACTAGGAGTCTGACAACTATGTGAACGTTTGGTTGGTTATCCAGGGTCACGACGAGTACGAGACCATACTTGCCCCCTGTAAATTCTGTCATCAAGGAACAATGGATGGAGACCATCTAGACGCATGTCTTTCCTTGAGGGACATAAGAGAAAAAATATTTTCAAATGTATATATCAGACAGTCTAAATTATACTCTGCAGCAAGATGTCGGATGGCCAAATGACCAACGACTTGTATAAGAAAAAAAAAGTATTGCTTTGTATTATTAATTATTATATTTTCATTAAAGTAATTTACTTGGATTTGAATATTTCTGTATATTATTAATTATTATATTTCCATTAAACTAATTTACCTGGAATTGAATATTGCTTTATAGGTTGTTATGGCCTTGCGAATGGCCTTTTGCGTTGGCCAGGCTTCGTGCTGGCAGCGCCATGAATCCCTTTTCGTGACACTGGAATTCTGACTACTATGTGATCATTTGGTTGGTTATCCAAGGGCATGACGAGGACGAGATCACACCAGCCCCCTGTGAATTGTGTCCCCAAGGAACAACAGATGCAGACCATCTAAAATCACGTCTTGCCTTGAGGGACATAGGAGAAAAAATCTTTTTAAATATATATATCAGACAGTCTAAATTATACTGGGCAGCAAAATGTCGGATGGCCAAATGACCAACGACAGGCAAAAATAAAAAATTATTGCTTTATATCATTAATTGTTATATTTTCATTAAACTAATTTACTTAGGTTTGAATAATTCTGAATATTATTAATTATTATATTTGCATTAAACAAATTTACTTGGAATTGAATATTGCTTTATAGGTTGTTATGGCCTTGAGAAAGGCCCTTTGCGTTGGCCAGGCTTCGTGCTGGCAGCGCCATTATTCACTATTGGTTACACTAGGAGTCTGACGACTATGTGATCGTTTGGTTGGTTATCCAGGGTCACGACGAGTACGAGAACATACCACCCCCCTGTAAATTCTGTCATCAAGGAACAATGGATGGAGACCATCTAGACGCATGTCTTTCCTTGAGGGACATAAGAGAAAAAATATTTTCAAATGTATATATCAGACAGTCTAAATTATACTCTGCAGCAAGATGTCGGATGGCCAAATGACCAACGACTTGTATAAGAAAAAAAAAGTATTGCTTTGTATTATTAATTATTATATTTTCATTAAAGTAATTTACTTGGATTTGAATATTTCTGTATATTATTAATTATTATATTTCCATTAAACTAATTTACTTGGAATTGAATATTGCTTTATAGGTTGTTATGGCCTTGCGAATGGCCTTTTTGCGTTGGCCAGGCTTCGTGCTGGCAGCGCCATGAATCCCTTTTCGTGACACTGGAATTCTGACTACTATGTGATCATTTGGTTGGTTATCCAAGGGCATGACGAGGACGAGATCACACCAGCCCCCTGTGAATTGTGTCCCCAAGGAACAACAGATGCAGACTATCTAAAATCACGTCTTGCCTTGAGGGACATAGGAGAAATAATCTTTTTAAATATATATATCAGACAGTCTAAATTATACTGGGCAGCAAAATGTCGGATGGCCAAATGACCAACGACAGGCAAAAATAAAAAATTATTGCTTTATATCATTAATTGTTATATTTTCATTAAACTAATTTACTTAGGTTTGAATAATTCTGAATATTATTAATTATTATATTTGCATTAAACAAATTTACTTGGAATTGAATATTGCTTTATAGGTTGTTATGGCCTTGAGAAAGGCCCTTTGCGTTGGCCAGGCTTCGTGCTGGCAGCGCCATGAATCCCTTTTCGTGACACTGGAATTCTGACTACTAGATAGATAGATAGAAAAATAATTTTATTCTGGGACACAGTTCCTTGAGAATAACAAAATAGAACAAATTAAAAGATCACATCTGGCCAAAATAAAATCAATCGAAAAAAATAAATAATGTAAAAAAAATATAAGGTAAACATTCTATATAAAAAAAAAACGAAAGTATATACAAAACAATTAATACTATAACAAGGCACTTAAAGCTATTTGCACTAGTATACACTTTTAAGAAAATAATAAAGAATTAAAAAATAAAAATGTATCAATGAATCAATCAATGAATTTTATGTATCAAATTCTCTATTAAAATCAGCTCGAATGGTTAGCAACTATCTGACTGTTCTTGGGATAGGAATTGGAATAGGAGGATTTTGAATTTGGATATGGATGGGGAATGTCGAATTTTGATAGGGAGGGAATTCCAGAAATTGACAGAGCGAACAACAAAGGAATTTTGGAATGAGGCAGATCTGTGAGAAGGCATGTAAAGATTAGAAGGTCGAGATCTTGTGGACAGGGAATGGACTGAGGATTTGAACTGGAGAAGATTGTAGGCGTAAGAAGGACGATGACTGTTGATGATTTGGTAGAGGAACGTACCTAGGAAATATTGTCTTCGGAAGGAGGGGAAAAGCCACTTTAACTCAGCATAGTGGTGAGAAACATGGGAGTATCTTGGGGCCCCGATCACAAATCTTACACAGCTGTTCATTAGTCTTTTCAGTCTATCACGGAGCTCCACAGAGAGGCCATCATACACCACACAGCTATAGTCAAAGTGGGGGAAAATGAGAGAGGAAACTAGGAGTCTACGCGTATGTTGAGGTAGGAGATGGCGGAAGCGATGGAATAGTTTGAGGGTGGAAATTGTCCGTCGAGAGATATGAGAAATATGGTGATTCCAAAGGAGGTTTTGATCAATGAAAAATCCTAAGTTTTTAACAGAGGAGTAGAAGGAGATTGGCTGGTCATTAAGGTGAAGGATGGGAAAGTCTGGATGGGATCTAAGAAGGGGCTTGGAAGCAATGACAATGGCCTGAGTTTTGGCGGCATTTAACCTTAATCCATTTACATTTGCCCAGGCACTGATTCGATCTAGGTCTTCTTGGATCTTGGCAAATGCCCCCAGTAACTCAGGAGGGGAAAATGATAGGTAGATCTGTGAATCGTCTGCATAAAGGTGATGGGAACAATGGAGAATTGATTTAGGTAGGTCGTTAATGTAGGAGCTGAAAAGGAGAGGAGATATGCTTGAACCCTGGGCAACTCCAGAGGATAAAGAAAGGAAGGCAGATAGTGGTTGGTTGGGTATGGAGACTGCTTGGGTACGTTGTGAGAGGAAAGATTGAAACCAAGAGATGGAACTATTGGAGAAGGATAATAATTTCAGTTTGTTGAAAAGGATGGAATGGTTAATGGAATCGAAGGCTTTGGAGAAGTCGAGAAGGATAAGAATGGTTAACTTTTTATCATCTATTGCAGTTTGAATGTCGTTGGTGATTTTAATTAAGGCGGATTGTGTGGAGTAGCTGGGACGGAAACCAGATTGGAGAGGATCAAGTTGGTTGGACTTTTCAAGGAAGTTGGAGACTTGGGATTGCACCAATCTTTCTAGGGGTTTCGAGAGGTTGGAAAGAATTGAGATTGGGCGGAAATCTTCGGGTGAGGTCGGATTAGAATTTTTATTTAAAGGAAGGACAATGGCTTGTTTCCAAGATGTAGGGAATACTGAATTCTGAAGGGAGAAATTGTAGATGAAAAGAAGGACTGGGAGGATTTCAGGAAGACATAATTTTATTAGTTTGACAGGGATGCCGTCCGGTCCTATGGAATTGGTGTGGGATTTCATTACAGCGGTTAAAAGGTCTGTAGGGGAAATGTCGGAAAAATAAAAGTTATTGTCGTTAAATGGTATCTCTATTGGGAAGTCGGAACAGGAGGATAAAGGAGAGGTATTAGCAACAGATATAAAATGCGAGTTTAGATCATCAGGGGATATTGGAAAGGCTGGAGTAGGAGATCGGGAAGGATCACAAAGGGAGAGTTTACGAAGCAGTCGCCATTTTGATTTTATGTCAGGAGTTGAGGAAAGGGCTTCGTGGAAGTAGAGGGACTTCGCACGCCGGATCCTTGTTTGTGTCAAGTTGCGAAGCACCCTGAACGCTTGGTAGTCATCTGCAAGCCTAGTACGTCTGAAGCGTCTACGAGCAGCGTCGCGCCTCTTCTGCAGGTCTTTAATTTCCTGACACATCCAAGGAGCAGGCCGGTGACGAAATGTAGAGGTTTTGAGAGGGGCATGGGTATTGAGGATATTGAGGAGATTGGTAGTAAGAATATCGACCATAGAGTCGATAGAAGTGCAAGAATATATTTTATTCCAATCTAGGATTTCCAGGTCAGGTAATATTTGTTCTCGTGTAAGGGAATCTAGATGGCGGAAGGTGATAGTTCGAGGCTGAATAGGAGGAGTTTGGATATTATATGTTATTTGTATCAGATCATGAGATGACAAAAAGGATACTGGCAGTTGTGAAGAGGAGAGGAGGTTTTGTGCAGAGTCTATAATATAGAAATCTATCCAAGTGTCGGACCTGCTAGTATGGTGAGTGGGAGAAAAAGGAACGATAAAGAGGTGAAGGGAGAAGAATAGGTCTTCTAGATAGGATTTGTCATTGGAGTTAAATAGGAAATTGGTATTGAGGTCACCTGAGATGATTATTCTGGGATAGAGGGGAACGAAATTCAATAGGGTAGATTCAAAGGACGTGTGAAATGGAACAAGAGGAGGACGGTATACCACAGCGAAGAGGAGAGGAGAAGTATTACAAAGGATTTCAACTAATAGGTATTCAATTTGTGGGTGGTTGGAAGATGATGATAAATCGAGTATTCGGGTCTTCAGGCTATTGTGGACATATATGGCTACTCCACCGCCAGTCCGGCTTACCCGGTCATGACGGAAGAGGTTGTAATGAGGCAAGGAGACAGAAGAGGATGGGATATAAGGTTTGAGCCAAGTTTCGGAGATAGCTATAATATGGTAAAAATTTTGAGTGAAATATTGCAGGAATTCGTCATAGTGCGCGGGGAGGGATTGAGAGTTAACATGGCAGGTGATTAGGGTACTAGACATGAGAAGTATTTGGAAGGAGACAGTCAGAGTTCAGTAGAGAAACACTAAAACAAAAAAAAAATACTATGTGATCATTTGGTTGGTTATCCAAGGGCATGACGAGGACGAGATCACACCAGCCCCCTGTGAATTGTGTCCCCAAGGAACAACAGATGCAGACCATCTAAAATCACGTCTTGCCTTAAGGGACATAGGAGAAAAAATCTATTTAAATATATATATCAGACAGTCTAAATTATACTGGGCAGCAAAATGTCGGATGGCCAAATGACCAACGACAGGCAAAAATAAAACATTATTGCTTTATATCATTAATTGTTATATTTTCATTAAACTAATTTACTTAGGTTTAAATAATTCTGAATATTATTAATTATTATATTTGCATTAAACAAATTTACTTGGAATTGAATATTGCTTTATAGGTTGTTATGGCCTTGAGAAAGGCCCTTTGCGTTGGCCAGGCTTCGTGCTGGCAGCTCCATGATTCACTATTGGTTACACTAGGAGTCTGACAACTATGTGAACGTTTCGTTGGTTATCCAGGGTCACGACGAGTACGAGACCATACTTGCCCCCTGTAAATTCTGTCATCAAGGAACAATGGATGGAGACCATCTAGACGCATGTCTTTCCTTGAGGGACATAAGAGAAAAAAAATTTTCAAATGTATATATCAGACAGTCTAAATTATACTCTGCAGCAAGATGTCGGATGGCCAAATGACCAACGACTTGTATAAGAAAAAAAAAGTATTGCTTTGTATTATTAATTATTATATTTTCATTAAAGTAATTTACTTGGATTTGAATATTTCTGTATATTATTAATTATTATATTTCCATTAAACTAATTTACTTGGAATTGAATATTGCTTTATAGGTTGTTATGGCCTTGCTAATGGCCTTTTGCGTTGGCCAGGCTTCGTGCTGGCAGCGCCATGAATCCCTATTCGTGACACTAGAATTCTGACTACTATGTGATAATTTGGTTGGTTATCCAAGGGCATGACGAGGACGAGATCACACCAGCCCCCTGTGAATTGTGTCCCCAAGGAACAACAGATGCAGACCATCTAAAATCACGTCTTGCCTTGAGGGACATAGGAGAAAAAATCTTTTAAAATATATATATCAGACAGTCTAAATTATACTGGGCAGCAAAATGTCGGATGGCCAAATGACCAACGACAGGCAAAAAAAAAAAATTATTGCTTTATATCGATAATTGTTATATTTTCATTAAACTAATTTACTTAGGTTTCAATAATTCTGAATATTATTAATTATTATATTTGCATTAAACAAATTTACTTTTAATTGAATATTGCTTTATAGGTTGTTATGGCCTTGAGAAAGGCCCTTTTCGTTGGCCAGGCTTCGTGCTGGCAGCGCCATTATTCACTATTGGTTACACCAGGAGTCTGACGACTATGTGATCGTTTGGTTGGTTATCCAGGGTCACGACGAGTACGAGAACATACCACCCCCCTGTAAATTCTGTCATCAAGGAACAATGGATGGAGACCATCTAGACGCATGTCTTTCCTTGAGGGACATAAGAGAAAAAATATTTTCAAATGTATATATCAGACAGTCTAAATTATACTCTGCAGCAAGATGTCGGATGGCCAAATGACCAACGACTTGTATAAGAAAAAAAAAGTATTGCTTTGTATTATTAATTATTATATTTTCATTAAAGTAATTTACTTGGATTTGAATATTTCTGTATATTATTAATTATTATATTTCCATTAAACTAATTTACTTGGAATTGAATATTGCTTTATAGGTTGTTATGGCCTTGCGAATGGCCTTTTGCGTTGGCCAGGCTTCGTGCTGGCAGCGCCATGAATCCCTTTTCGTGACACTGGAATTCTGACTACTATGTGATCATTTGGTTGGTTATCCAAGGGCATGACGAGGACGAGATCACACCAGCCCCCTGTGAATTGTGTCCCCAAGGAACAACAGATGCAGACCATCTAAAATCACGTCTTGCCTTGAGGGACATAGGAGAAAAAATCTTTTTAAATATATATATCAGACAGTCTAAATTATACTGGGCAGCAAAATGTCGGATGGCCAAATGACCAACGACAGGCAAAAATAAAAAATTATTGCTTTATATCATTAATTGTTATATTTTCATTAAACTAATTTACTTAGGTTTGAATAATTCTGAATATTATTAATTATTATATTTGCATTAAACAAATTTACTTGGAATTGAATATTGCTTTATAGGTTGTTATGGCCTTGAGAAAGGCCCTTTGCGTTGGCCAGGCTTCGTGCTGGCAGCGCCATTATTCACTATTGGTTACACTAGGAGTCTGACGACTATGTGATCGTTTGGTTGGTTATCCAGGGTCACGACGAGTACGAGAACATACCACCCCCCTGTAAATTCTGTCATCAAGGAACAATGGATGGAGACCATCTAGACGCATGTCTTTCCTTGAGGGACATAAGAGAAAAAATATTTTCAAATGTATATATCAGACAGTCTAAATTATACTCTGCAGCAAGATGTCGGATGGCCAAATGACCAACGACTTGTATAAGAAAAAAAAGTATTGCTTTGTATTATTAATTATTATATTTTCATTAAAGTAATTTACTTGGATTTGAATATTTCTGTATATTATTAATTATTATATTTCCATTAAACTAATTTACTTGGAATTGAATATTGCTTTATAGGTTGTTATGGCCTTGCGAATGGCCTTTTGCGTTGGCCAGGCTTCGTGCTGGCAGCGCCATGAATCCCTTTTCGTGACACTGGAATTCTGACTACTATGTGATCATTTGGTTGGTTATCCAAGGGCATGACGAGGACGAGATCACACCAGCCCCCTGTGAATTGTGTCCCCAAGGAACAACAGATGCAGACCATCTAAAATCACGTCTTGCCTTGAGGGACATAGGAGAAAAAATCTTTTTAAATATATATATCAGACAGTCTAAATTATACTGGGCAGCAAAATGTCGGATGGCCAAATGACCAACGACAGGCAAAAATAAAAAATTATTGCTTTATATCATTAATTGTTATATTTTCATTAAACTAATTTACTTAGGTTTGAATAATTCTGAATATTATTAATTATTATATTTGCATTAAACAAATTTACTTGGAATTGAATACTGCTTTATAGGTTGTTATGGCCTTGAGAAAGGCCCTTTGCGTTGGCCAGGCTTCGTGCTGGCAGCGCCATTATTCACTATTGGTTACACTAGGAGTCTGACGACTATGTGATCGTTTGGTTGGTTATCCAGGGTCACGACGAGTACGAGAACATACCACCCCCTGTAAATTCTGTCATCAAGGAACAATGGATGGAGACCATCTAGACGCATTTCTTTCCTTGAGGGACATAAGAGAAAAAATATTTTCAAATGTATATATCAGACAGTCTAAATTATACTCTGCAGCAAGATGTCGGATGGCCAAATGACCAACGACTTGTATAAGAAAAAAAAAGTATTGCTTTGTATTATTAATTATTATATCTTCATTAAAGTAATTTACTTGGATTTGAATATTTCTGTATATTATTAATTATTATATTTCCATTAAACTAATTTACTTGGAATTGAATATTGCTTTATAGGTTGTTATGGCCTTGCGAATGGCCTTTTGCGTTGGCCAGGCTTCGTGCTGGCAGCGCCATGAATCCCTTTTCGTGACACTGGAATTCTGACTACTATGTGATCATTTGGTTGGTTATCCAAGGGCATGACGAGGACGAGATCACACCAGCCCCCTGTGAATTGTGTCCCCAAGGAACAACAGATGCAGACTATCTAAAATCACGTCTTGCCTTGAGGGACATAGGAGAAAAAATCTTTTTAAATATATATATCAGACAGTCTAAATTATGCTGGGCAGCAAAATGTCGGATGGCCAAATGACCAACGACAGGCAAAAATAAAAAATTATTGCTTTATATCATTAATTGTTATATTTTCATTAAACTAATTTACTTAGGTTTGAATAATTCTGAATATTATTAATTATTATATTTGCATTAAACAAATTTACTTGGAATTGAATATTGCTTTATAGGTTGTTATGGCCTTGAGAAAGGCCCTTTGCGTTGGCCAGGCTTCGTGCTGGCAGCGCCATTATTCACTATTGGTTACACTAGGAGTCTGACGACTATGTGATCGTTTGGTTGGTTATCCAGGGTCACGACGAGTACGAGAACATACCACCCCCCTGTAAA
This sequence comes from Nezara viridula, assembly GCA_928085145.1. Taxonomy (NCBI): domain Eukaryota; kingdom Metazoa; phylum Arthropoda; class Insecta; order Hemiptera; family Pentatomidae; genus Nezara; species Nezara viridula. Next base: position 141,461,561 of record OV725077.1, on the reverse strand, counting down.
TTCTGTCATCAAGGAACAATGGATGGAGACCATCTAGACGCATGTCTTTCCTTGAGGGACATAAGAGAAAAAATATTTTCAAATGTATATATCAGACAGTCTAAATTATACTCTGCAGCAAGATGTCGGATGGCCAAATGACCAACGACTTGTATAAGAAAAAAAAAGTATTGCTTTGTATTATTAATTATTATATTTTCATTAAAGTAATTTACTTGGATTTGAATATTTCTGTATATTATTAATTATTATATTTCCATTAAACTAATTTACTTGGAATTGAATATTGCTTTATAGGTTGTTATGGCCTTGCGAATGGCCTTTTGCGTTGGCCAGGCTTCGTGCTGGCAGCGCCATGAATCCCTTTTCGTGACACTGGAATTCTGACTACTATGTGATCATTTGGTTGGTTATCCAAGGGCATGACGAGGACGAGATCACACCAGCCCCCTGTGAATTGTGTCCCCAAGGAACAACAGATGCAGACCATCTAAAATCACGTCTTGCCTTGAGGGACATAGGAGAAAAAATCTTTTTAAATATATATATCAGACAGTCTAAATTATACTGGGCAGCAAAATGTCGGATGGCCAAATGACCAACGACAGGCAAAAATAAAAAATTATTGCTTTATATCATTAATTGTTATATTTTCATTAAACTAATTTACTTAGGTTTGAATAATTCTGAATATTATTAATTATTATATTTGCATTAAACAAATTTACTTGGAATTGAATATTGCTTTATAGGTTGTTATGGCCTTGAGAAAGGCCCTTTGCGTTGGCCAGGCTTCGTGCTGGCAGCGCCATTATTCACTATTGGTTACACTAGGAGTCTGACGACTATGTGATCGTTTGGTTGGTTATCCAGGGTCACGACGAGTACGAGAACATACCACCCCCCTGTAAATTCTGTCATCAAGGAACAATGGATGGAGACCATCTAGACGCATGTCTTTCCTTGAGGGACATAAGAGAAAAAATATTTTCAAATGTATATATCAGACAGTCTAAATTATACTCTGCAGCAAGATGTCGGATGGCCAAATGACCAACGACTTGTATAAGAAAAAAAAAGTATTGCTTTGTATTATTAATTATTATATTTTCATTAAAGTAATTTACTTGGATTTGAATATTTCTGTATATTATTAATTATTATATTTCCATTAAACTAATTTACTGGAATTGAATATTGCTTTATAGGTTGTTATGGCCTTGCGAATGGCCTTTTGCGTTGGCCAGGCTTCGTGCTGGCAGCGCCATGAATCCCTTTTCGTGACACTGGAATTCTGACTACTATGTGATCATTTGGTTGGTTATCCAAGGGCATGACGAGGACGAGATCACACCAGCCACCTGTGAATTGTGTCCCCAAGGAACAACAGATGCAGACCATCTAAAATCACGTCTTGCCTTGAGGGACATAGGAGAAAAAATCTTTTTAAATATATATATCAGACAGTCTAAATTATACTGGGCAGCAAAATGTCGGATGGCCAAATGACCAACGACAGGCAAAAATAAAAAATTATTGCTTTATATCATTAATTGTTATATTTTCATTAAACTAATTTACTTAGGTTTGAATAATTCTGAATATTATTAATTATTATATTTGCATTAAACAAATTTACTTGGAATTGAATATTGCTTTATAGGTTGTTATGGCCTTGAGAAAGGCCCTTTGCGTTGGCCAGGCTTCGTGCTGGCAGCGCCATTATTCACTATTGGTTACACTAGGAGTCTGACGACTATGTGATCGTTTGGTTGGTTATCCAGGGTCACGACGAGTACGAGAACATACCACCCCCCTGTAAATTCTGTCATCAAGGAACAATGGATGGAGACCATCTAGACGCATGTCTTTCCTTGAGGGACATAAGAGAAAAAATATTTTCAAATGTATATATCAGACAGTCTAAATTATACTCTGCAGCAAGATGTCGGATGGCCAAATGACCAACGACTTGTATAAGAAAAAAAAAGTATTGCTTTGTATTATTAATTATTATATTTTCATTAAAGTAATTTACTTGGATTTGAATATTTCTGTATATTATTAATTATTATATTTCCATTAAACTAATTTACTTGGAATTGAATATTGCTTTATAGGTTGTTATGGCCTTGCGAATGGCCTTTTGCGTTGGCCAGGCTTCGTGCTGGCAGCGCCATGAATCCCTTTTCGTGACACTGGAATTCTGACTACTATGTGATCATTTGGTTGGTTATCCAAGGGCATGACGAGGACGAGATCACACCAGCCCCCTGTGAATTGTGTCCCCAAGGAACAACAGATGCAGACCATCTAAAATCACGTCTTGCCTTGAGGGACATAGGAGAAAAAATCTTTTTAAATATATATATCAGACAGTCTAAATTATACTGGGCAGCAAAATGTCGGATGGCCAAATGACCAACGACAGGCAAAAATAAAAAATTATTGCTTTATATCATTAATTGTTATATTTTCATTAAACTAATTTACTTAGGTTTGAATAATTCTGAATATTATTAATTATTATATTTGCATTAAACAAATTTACTTGGAATTGAATATTGCTTTATAGGTTGTTATGGCCTTGAGAAAGGCCCTTTGCGTTGGCCAGGCTTCGTGCTGGCAGCGCCATTATTCACTATTGGTTACACTAGGAGTCTGACGACTATGTGATCGTTTGGTTGGTTATCCAGGGTCACGACGAGTACGAGAACATACCACCCCCCTGTAAATTCTGTCATCAAGGAACAATGGATGGAGACCATCTAGACGCATGTCTTTCCTTGAGGGACATAAGAGAAAAAATATTTTCAAATGTATATATCAGACAGTCTAAATTATACTCTGCAGCAAGATGTCGGATGGCCAAATGACCAACGACTTGTATAAGAAAAAAAAAGTATTGCTTTGTATTATTAATTATTATATTTTCATTAAAGTAATTTACTTGGATTTGAATATTTCTGTATATTATTAATTATTATATTTCCATTAAACTAATTTACTTGGAATTGAATATTGCTTTATAGGTTGTTATGGCCTTGCGAATGGCCTTTTGCGTTGGCCAGGCTTCGTGCTGGCAGCGCCATGAATCCCTTTTCGTGACACTGGAATTCTGACTACTATGTGATCATTTGGTTGGTTATCCAAGGGCATGACGAGGACGAGATCACACCAGCCCCCTGTGAATTGTGTCCCCAAGGAACAACAGATGCAGACCATCTAAAATCACGTCTTGCCTTGAGGGACATAGGAGAAAAAATCTTTTTAAATATATATATCAGACAGTCTAAATTATACTGGGCAGCAAAATGTCGGATGGCCAAATGACCAACGACAGGCAAAAATAAAAAATTATTGCTTTATATCATTAATTGTTATATTTTCATTAAACTAATTTACTTAGGTTTGAATAATTCTGAATATTATTAATTATTATATTTGCATTAAACAAATTTACTTGGAATTGAATATTGCTTTATAGGTTGTTATGGCCTTGAGAAAGGCCCTTTGCGTTGGCCAGGCTTCGTGCTGTCAGCGCCATTATTCACTATTGGTTACACTAGGAGTCTGACGACTATGTGATCGTTTGGTTGGTTATCCAGGGTCACGACGAGTACGAGAACATACCACCCCCCTGTAAATTCTGTCATCAAGGAACAATGGATGGAGACCATCTAGACGCATGTCTTTCCTTGAGGGACATAAGAGAAAAAATATTTTCAAATGTATATATCAGACAGTCTAAATTATACTCTGCAGCAAGATGTCGGATGGCCAAATGACCAACGACTTGTATAAGAAAAAAAAAGTATTGCTTTGTATTATTAATTATTATATTTTCATTAAAGTAATTTACTTGGATTTGAATATTTCTGTATATTATTAATTATTATATTTCCATTAAACTAATTTACTGGAATTGAATATTGCTTTATAGGTTGTTATGGCCTTGCGAATGGCCTTTTGCGTTGGCCAGGCTTCGTGCTGGCAGCGCCATGAATCCCTTTTCGTGACACTGGAATTCTGACTACTATGTGATCATTTGGTTGGTTATCCAAGGGCATGACGAGGACCAGATCACACCAGCCTCCTGTGAATTGTGTCCCCAAGGAACAACAGATGCAGACCATCTAAAATCACGTCTTGCCTTGAGGGACATAGGAGAAAAAATCTTTTTAAATATATATATCAGACAGTCTAAATTATACTGGGCAGCAAAATGTCGGATGGCCAAATGACCAACGACAGGCAAAAATAAAAAATTATTGCTTTATATCATTAATTGTTATATTTTCATTAAACTAATTTACTTAGGTTTGAATAATTCTGAATATTATTAATTATTATATTTGCATTAAACAAATTTACTTGGAATTGAATATTGCTTTATAGGTTGTTATGGCCTTGAGAAAGGCCCTTTGCGTTGGCCAGGCTTCGTGCTGGCAGCGCCATTATTCACTATTGGTTACACTAGGAGTCTGACGACTATGTGATCATTTGGTTGGTTATCCAAGGGCATGACGAGGACGAGATCACACCAGCCCCCTGTGAATTGTGTCCCCAAGGAACAACAGATGCAGACCATCTAAAATCACGTCTTGCCTTGAGGGACATAGGAGAAAAAATCTTTTTAAATATATATATCAGACAGTCTAAATTATACTGGGCAGCAAAATGTCGGATGGCCAAATGACCAACGACAGGCAAAAATAAAAAATTATTGCTTTATATCATTAATTGTTATATTTTCATTAAACTAATTTACTTAGGTTTGAATAATTCTGAATATTATTAATTATTATATTTGCATTAAACAAATTTACTTGGAATTGAATATTGCTTTATAGGTTGTTATGGCCTTGAGAAAGGCCCTTTGCGTTGGCCAGGCTTCGTGCTGTCAGCGCCATTATTCACTATTGGTTACACTAGGATTCTGACGACTATGTGATCGTTTGGTTGGTTATCCAGGGTCACGACGAGTACGAGAACATACCATCCCCCTGTAAATTCTGTCATCAAGGAACAATGGATGGAGACCATCTAGACGCATGTCCTGCCTTAAGGGACATAAGTGAAAAAATATTTTCAAATATATATATCAGACAGTCTAAATTATACTCTGCAGCAAGATGTCGGATGGCCAAATGACCAACGACTTGTATAAGAAAAAAAAAAGTATTGCTTTGTATTATTAATTATTATATTTTCATTAAAGTAATTTACTTGGATTTGAATATTTCTGTATATTATTAATTATTATATTTCCATTAAACTAATTTACCTGGAATTGAATATTGCTTTATAGGTTGTTATGGCCTTGCGAATGGCCTTTTGCGTTGGCCAGGCTTCGTGCTGGCAGCGCCATGAATCCCTTTTCGTGACACTGGAATTCTGACTACTATGTGATCATTTGGTTGGTTATCCAAGGGCATGACGAGGACGAGATCACACCAGCCCCCTGTGAATTGTGTCCCCAAGGAACAACAGATGCAGACCATCTAAAATCACGTCTTGCCTTGAGGGACATAGGAGAAAAAATCTTTTTAAATATATATATCAGACAGTCTAAATTATACTGGGCAGCAAAATGTCGGATGGCCAAATGACCAACGACAGGCAAAAATAAAAAATTATTGCTTTATATCATTAATTGTTATATTTTCATTAAACTAATTTACTTAGGTTTGAATAATTCTGAATATTATTAATTATTATATTTGCATTAAACAAATTTACTTGGAATTGAATATTGCTTTATAGGTTGTTATGGCCTTGAGAAAGGCCCTTTGCGTTGGCCAGGCTTCGTGCTGGCAGCGCCATTATTCACTATTGGTTACACTAGGAGTCTGACGACTATGTGATCGTTTGGTTGGTTATCCAGGGTCACGACGAGTACGAGAACATACCACCCCCCTGTAAATTCTGTCATCAAGGAACAATGGATGGAGACCATCTAGACGCATGTCTTTCCTTGAGGGACATAAGAGAAAAAATATTTTCAAATGTATATATCAGACAGTCTAAATTATACTCTGCAGCAAGATGTCGGATGGCCAAATGACCAACGACTTGTATAAGAAAAAAAAAGTATTGCTTTGTATTATTAATTATTATATTTTCATTAAAGTAATTTACTTGGATTTGAATATTTCTGTATATTATTAATTATTATATTTCCATTAAACTAATTTACCTGGAATTGAATATTGCTTTATAGGTTGTTATGGCCTTGCGAATGGCCTTTTGCGTTGGCCAGGCTTCGTGCTGGCAGCGCCATGAATCCCTTTTCGTGACACTGGAATTCTGACTACTATGTGATCATTTGGTTGGTTATCCAAGGGCATGACGAGGACGAGATCACACCAGCCCCCTGTGAATTGTGTCCCCAAGGAACAACAGATGCAGACCATCTAAAATCACGTCTTGCCTTGAGGGACATAGGAGAAAAAATCTTTTTAAATATATATATCAGACAGTCTAAATTATACTGGGCAGCAAAATGTCGGATGGCCAAATGACCAACGACAGGCAAAAATAAAAAATTATTGCTTTATATCATTAATTGTTATATTTTCATTAAACTAATTTACTTAGGTTTGAATAATTCTGAATATTATTAATTATTATATTTGCATTAAACAAATTTACTTGGAATTGAATATTGCTTTATAGGTTGTTATGGCCTTGAGAAAGGCCCTTTGCGTTGGCCAGGCTTCGTGCTGGCAGCGCCATTATTCACTATTGGTTACACTAGGAGTCTGACGACTATGTGATCGTTTGGTTGGTTATCCAGGGTCACGACGAGTACGAGAACATACCACCCCCCTGTAAATTCTGTCATCAAGGAACAATGGATGGAGACCATCTAGACGCATGTCTTTCCTTGAGGGACATAAGAGAAAAAATATTTTCAAATGTATATATCAGACAGTCTAAATTATACTCTGCAGCAAGATGTCGGATGGCCAAATGACCAACGACTTGTATAAGAAAAAAAAAGTATTGCTTTGTATTATTAATTATTATATTTTCATTAAAGTAATTTACTTGGATTTGAATATTTCTGTATATTATTAATTATTATATTTCCATTAAACTAATTTACTTGGAATTGAATATTGCTTTATAGGTTGTTATGGCCTTGCGAATGGCCTTTTGCGTTGGCCAGGCTTCGTGCTGGCAGCGCCATGAATCCCTTTTCGTGACACTGGAATTCTGACTACTATGTGATCATTTGGTTGGTTATCCAAGGGCATGACGAGGACGAGATCACACCAGCCCCCTGTGAATTGTGTCCCCAAGGAACAACAGATGCAGACTATCTAAAATCACGTCTTGCCTTGAGGGACATAGGAGAAAAAATCTTTTTAAATATATATATCAGACAGTCTAAATTATGCTGGGCAGCAAAATGTCGGATGGCCAAATGACCAACGACAGGCAAAAATAAAAAATTATTGCTTTATATCATTAATTGTTATATTTTCATTAAACTAATTTACTTAGGTTTGAATAATTCTGAATATTATTAATTATTATATTTGCATTAAACAAATTTACTTGGAATTGAATATTGCTTTATAGGTTGTTATGGCCTTGAGAAAGGCCCTTTGCGTTGGCCAGGCTTCTTGCTGTCAGCGCCATTATTCACTATTGGTTACACTAGGAGTCTGACGACTATGTGATCATTTGGTTGGTTATCCAAGGGCATGACGAGGACGTGATCACACCAGCCCCCTGTGAATTGTGTCCCCAAGGAACAACAGATGGAGACCATCTAAAATCACGTCTTGCCTTGAGGGACATAGGAGAAAAAATCTTTTTAAATATAAGTAGGGTATAAATGGCGGTTCTGGTCCCAGAATTTGGGGAGCACTTTTGGACTTTGGACCCTGGGCTATTCTTACCTTAACCACCTGTACACCACGTGACCAATATAATTTATTTTGATTGATCTTAATCTCTAATGCTAATCCTTAATCCTAATCCTTAATCCTAATTTGTATTTTTTCATTTTTAAGTTCGACAGGTCCGGACCTGTCTCAACTGGTCTCATCTTGTCTACCTCAAGTAAATATAAAGTGTAACGACATAAATATAGACATATATTGTGACATTCTACGATATCATGTCTCAACTGGTCCCATCTTGTATACCTCAAGTAAATATAAAGTGTAACGACATAAATATATATTATTGCAAACGAATATAAATTATAACAATGAAATATACACATATATTATTACAAAGGAATATAAATATAAAGTGTAACGACATAAATATATATTATTGCAAACGAATATAAATTATAACAATGAAATATACACATATATTATTACAAAGGAATATATACATATATGACAACGATGAAATATACACATATATTATTACAAAGGAATATATACATATATGACAACGATGAAATATACACATATATTATTACAAAATGAATATAAACATAAATAGTAACGAATAAAATATATATTATTACAAAAGGAATATAAATTATAACAATGAAATATATACATATATTCTAATAATTTTACGATAATATATCATAAAATTAACAACAACGTCATCAGCCCTCCTCTCCCCCCTCCCTCTTCTTCTCATCAACTTTTATATATTGTTTTTTTTTTTTTTTTCATAAATATCAAAACGTATTTAATAATCTAAGAATATACATCTCCAATATCACGAATATTGTAATAAATCGAAATTCGATTAATCGATCTTAAAACTAGTATCATTTTCTAATACTACACCTATAATAATCTAATAGTACACTCTAATATCGAAAAATAATAAATCATAAAATTAATATACGTAATATTATTTTTATAACATATGTTATATGGAAGGCCGTGGAGAGTATCTGGCACTTCGAATAATCTTATATTCCAATATCAAAGAAAGTTTTATTAAATCAATCTTAAAACTAATATCATTTTCGAATTTTACAAATATAATAACCTAATAGTAGACTCTAATATCGAAAAAAAAATAAATCATAAAGTTAATATACGTAATATTATTTTCATAACATATGTTATATAGAAGGCCGTGGAGAGTATCTGGCACTTCGAATAATCTTATACTTCAATATCAAATAAAGTTTTATTAAATTAATCTTAAAACTAATATCATTTTCGAATTTTACAAATATAATAACCTAATAGTAGACTCTAATATCGAAAAAAAAAATAAATCATAAAGTTAATATACGTAATATTATTTTCATAACATATGTTATATAGAAGGCCGTGGAGAGTACAGCTGCGTTAGGCGACAAGTCTCTTCACGTTTGAACATGCATAGGCATGTAGGGGGACAAGGTCCACTGCGAAGGAAGCGGTAGGGTCGGAAGAGAGTGGTGGGGGAAACCATCAGCCAATCAGATTCGAGGATTCTCGTCACGTGACCCTAGGTTGATATATTTTTTTTTTCATACCCCTCTTGGTTTGTCAAAAAACATGTTTTGACATAAGCCTCCTCACCACGTCAAGGTGGGGGTATTTCGAGGAGGTTTTTTTTTTTTTGTTTTTACATATTTTCAAACACACATACATTGGTTTACGGGTAAATCAATACCTCGCCAGTGACCAAATCAAACACATACACATACATGCACACATTGGTTTACGAGTAAATCAATACTACGCCAGTGACCAAAATGCAAAAACAAAAAAAATTAAATAAAATAGAAATTAACTAACTTCTTCAAAACAGAAAATTTATTCCAACAAAAGAAAAAAAATTATATGAAATCCACTTCATATCTACCATTGATTAGTCCTCTGTAAATTATGTTTATTCTTTTTTCACAGTAATTGTATTCGTTTAACTTTTCGTCAGTTAAGACTTCTGTAAATCTTTTAGGCATGAAAACACAGTGTGGATGAATATCATAAATGTCGGTAGGACCGTGATATTTCAGTTGTGCAATAACAGCAACACCATATATCGTGATGATTCTTTTAAATTTCACGACTTCATAAGTGAAATCTACCTTCATGTCTGATATCCGTCCTATACCTTCACCTTTTCGATTGACGTCGTTGAGGAGAGTAGCGAGACTAGCCATGTTAACTGCTTGAGCTTCGACTACACAATGACTGAAGAGGAGCTCTGTGTAACCTCCCTTTGCTCAGTAAAACAAGTCTATACAAGAATAACTCATGCTTACACATGTCCGTATCCAAAATGAATGGTGGGGGAAACCATCAGCCAATCAGATTCGAGGATTCTCGTCACGTGACCCTAAGGTTGATATAATTTGTTTCATACCCCTCTTGGTTCGTCAAAAAACATGTTTTGACATAAGCCTCCTCACCACGTCAAGGTGGGGGTATTTCGAGGAGGTTTTTTTTTTTTTTTGTTTTTACATATTTTCAAACACACATACATTGGTTTACGGGTAAATCAATACCTCGCCAGTGACCAAATCAAACACATACACATACATGCACACATTGGTTTACGGGTAAATCAATACCTCGCCAGTGACCAAATTATACATACTTTTGGTTTACGAGTAAATCAATACCTCGCCAGTGACCAAATCAAACACACACACACATACTTTTGGTTTACAGGTAAATCAATACCGTGCCAGTGACCAAAATGCAAAAACAAAAAAAAAATCTGTTGAAAATAAGAAATCAAATTAACATAGAATAAATAACAAATTGAAACATTTTTTTTTTTTATATTTTTATATATATATATATTTTTTTTATTATTAAATTATAGAAAAACTAAACAAAAGTTATAAAAATTTGAAAATCAAATCGTAATTCGAATATACCCACTCTGCTAGTATATGCGAACGATAATATGAACACATTAATTTCAAGTCTCTATGAGTAATACATGGGGCTATTTGTATACTTTGCATATTATCAATTCGAGGACATTTATATTCCTCAAGATTGATAATTTCACACGAGTGCAAAAATTGTAACAAAAATTCTTTTTTTTGCTGTCCTTTTACAAAAATATATTTATAATTTAAATCGATATTATGAAAAATCGATGATAAATTGTGATAGGGAACATCTCCTTCATCCCAACTTAGTAAATGATAATTTTTCGAAAGCCAGCGGTTCGTTTTCATGCTTTTAGCACTGGTAACAACCGGATGAGAAGGTGGTTTGAAAATCCAATTGCTGGCTGCATTATGTTTTAAATCGAAAATCGATAATTCTTTAACTATATAATTATTTGCATCATCTACGAAGCATTGAAGTTCCACAACCGCACCGTTTGATGACATGATGAAAACTGAGAATAAATTACAATGAATCCCTTTATTATTACTTATACCCTTTTTCTTATAATACTCGTTAAAGGGTTGTACTCTACAACGTTATCGTGTATGATGAGGCAGAAAGCAGTTGTTTCAGGCGGAAAAGGTTTGGAAGAATCGAATTCTAACCTCACATCGACCGGTCCGGACTTGATAGATTCCGATTGTTTAGAACAATCGATTACGATAACCGGTGCTTTTTCTTTAAAGTTTTTTAGGGAAAGGAGTGGCTCTGAAGGATATCTTCCAGGATAGTAAGAATTTTGAAAATTATTATACATGTGATATAGTATCGCGAATCGATTTTTATCGAAATCCACATTCAAATCGTCATAAGGGTACGATTTAGAATTTAAATATAGTTTTACGTTACTGATATTACAATGATCGAATTGGCTAGCATCCTTTTCAATTTTATTAATTCGATCAGATGAAAACGCTAATACGATGTATCTCGGTTTCTCCATCTGATTTGAAGTTTTTACCGCCCAAACCTGTCTCTGTGTAGAGGGCAAGAGGGGGTAAACAAACAATTCCCAGCTCCGGAATGCTACTGAAACGATTTTTTCCGACTTTAGTCGGCGTAAAAGAGTCAATCGTGTAAATTCGTTCACTGATACATAAGGCAATTTCCAACATAGCTTTGTTAATTCAATTTTTGCTTTCTCTGGATCGCCTATACGTTTAGATATGTAACTGTTTTCATCAGTCCGTGATCTCATGAGAATTAATTCTTGCTTAACATTAACAATAATTTTCTGATAGTCTTCCGCGAACCCTAGTAATTGTGATAAGGGGATACATAAGTTAAAATAACCATCATCAGAGACTAAGCTATCAAGTGAATCGGATATAGGGCAGCACCAACCGATATGTTCCATAGAGGATCCACCCATGAAGGAAACCATACCCTTTAGAGTACTAGTGATACCCGAATTACGGACTCTGTCTACTTCAACACCGCATAACTCATATCTGATTTCATCGAATAAATAGGATAAAGCATTATTTGTTAATTTAGCCGATGTGGGTACCCCGCTACCATCCTCTTTTAAAAATCGTCCCTCGAAATAAAGAAAACTTTTAGATGGTAATGTGAAAATATCTTGATGCTGGACTAAGATTCTGATTTCATCACCTCGAAGTAGTTTTGTCGAAGCATATGGAAAATGGGAATGATATTCTATCGACTCGATTGAATCGGTAAATGCTACGGTCGAACCTAGATCTGTTATTTCTTCCATAGTACTTGATAACCTGCCAACCGAAGAAACTCAAAATTTTCTTTCGTTAGAGATGTTACTCCACCGAGGTTATTGAAACGAATGAGCTTTGTTTGTAATCCATCTCTTCTTTTATATACTTTTCCAAAGTCTAGCCCCATATTTTAAAATTAAAAAAGTAGCAACTGCGAAAAGTTTATATTTTTTTATTATTGAATAAATTATAATAATAAATTAGAGAGAAATAGTAAACATAAGTGTCCACAAATATAGGTTTCAGGATCTTGATATCTTTTACTAACGAAACTTATACGACAGTCTTTAAGATACTTGACCAAATCAGAAGGAGGACCTTTATTACCGGCGCTGTCGAAAAATTTCACATAATGACCATTTTTCATATAGCATACCCAATGTGTACCTTTACCCTTAGCACTATCTAGATTCAAAATGGCTCTCTCACGAAACCAAGGCTTGGATGGTAAGTTATCTCTTGCGAAAACACCACGGAAATGAGGGATCTTGTACTTTTTAGCCAAATTTATAAGATCGCTATCGCTTAAACTCATTTTTGGCATGGACCCTAACATCTGTTTTGCTTTTTCACTAAACGTTCCTCCAATTTTTTTTGGAGGGCGAATAACACGAATCTTCTTCTTTTCCTTTGTTTTAGCCATGACGATGTTAACAGTTCGATTGTCAGTAACAGAATGACTCAAAAGAGTGTTGTGTCGATCCTCCCACCCCCTCACTCTCTCTCCCCACCCCTCTAGACATTTATATTTTTTTTGCTTTCCCAGCTGTTATGCTTTGAATCGAAACCCAACCACTTTACAAAAACTTTATCACCTTTCCGTTTCAAAATTTTTTCTACCAAATATACGTTAGGATATTTCACTTTTTGGATTTCTTGCTCATAAAATCCACCAGCGATCGTTTGATTTGATGTATCCTTAAGCCAGTAGGTTACCGGAATGGTTTTCCTCACTTGATCGATCTTGAAGATTTCAGTCGACCACGAGGGCCGATATCCCTTGGTGAAATCGGCTTTATATTTTGAAATTCTCACAAAATCACCGACTTGATATTTTGGTGGTTTACGATTCGATAAAACATTTTCAAGTTTACAATAGACGTTATGAAGTAAATGTTTCTCAATTTGTTTACCTCTGACTGAAGACGGTTTCATCTTTATGGTTCTATGCTTTGTATTGTTATATCTTTTAACTAGATCTTCATATATCGTAATCCATTTATATGTTCCTTGGAGGCTAAATTGTTTCCAAATCTTATTTTTTATAGTTCTTATAAATCTTTCTACCATACAAGCTTTCATATTACTAAAAGTAGAGTAATGATTTATTTTGTTGGATTTCATTAATTTTTGAAAAAATGAATTGTAGAACTCTTTTCCTCGATCAGATTGTAAGTTACGTGGTTTTCTACCATCCTGGATTAGGATATTTTCAAAAGCTGACGTTACATCTTTTCCAGATTTCGACTTCAATGGAGATAGCCAGGCGAATTTAGAAAAACAATCGATTACAGCTAAAATATATTTATAACCTCTATTTTCTTTGGCATATGAACAAACCTCGATTAAATCTACCATCCATAGGTCATCGATACCCTTCAGAATCACCCCTCTCCTGTGGAAGGACCGTCTAGCCGGTTTATGCAATTCTTCGACTACCTGTTTCTTGATATCCGACATGGCCGAGATCAGTCGAAACAATGACAATAACAACTCCTCCCCCTCCCCTCATCATGCCACTATTTATAATATTATACCCATCATTCGTAGACTTTTCTCAACCTTTAGAATTTCTTTTTCTGGTCCATGAGTCTGTAGTAAAAATCTCAATTTTTCAACCAGTTGATTAGGGTCCTGGTCTTTATCATAACCTTTCCCTTTGATTTTATCCTTCAGTGGAAAAAGCTTAGCGATTACTTTCCTATATTTTTTACTTCCTTTTTGAACATTGACCGATCCTGTGGAACTATAATTCATTCTATGAGCATTAGTTTTTGTTAATATTATTTTATAATTTTTTTTATCGTTTTCATCTACCCTATCCATATCGGGATCTTCTAAGAACAATAGCTGAGACAGCCCTGGAGTAATTTTGAACAGCGAGCCATCAACATCCAACCAATCATCCTTAATGGAAATAACCGTGTCACCGAGAGTAAAATTTTCACCGTTATAACAAATTCCATATACTTGATCCAAATCCTGGGTTTGATTTGTAGTAAATTTGAGTATATATTTATTAGCCTCTTTACCGATTTGGTCTAAGTAGCTAAAAACGGTTTCTACTCCTTGGGGTGTAGAAGCGTGTTCACTTATTTCTTCCAAAGGTGAAGAACTCTCATAAGTAGAGGATGAAGGGAAAATGTCCAAGACATTAGGTCTATGTCGAGATGCGGGAGTTGGTAAAGGTGTAGAGGACTCAAATTTGGGACGAGCCCCGATTGTTAAAGATACCTCTGTAGTAGGCGATAACTTTTGAGGTGATAAAGGTAAATTGGGTGGTGAATGGATAAGAGTTTCTTCTTCTTTTTTAATATTTGATGGATTAGTAGAGAGGTGTGTTACTACCTGTTCTCGAAAACTATCTCCGACGAACGATTGTAACGGTTTTATCAAAGGTTTGTATTTTTCCTTCAAGTACTCTTCTCTATCCTCCCTTTTACGCTTCAAATTTCTACATTTTTCACGGATGATCTTACGAATTTCTTCGGTTTCTTTAGCTAGCGCGTAAGATGTTGCCTCGTCCATGTTCGATAAGTGAATTCAGAAATTAATTCAGAAAATGTCATATCAGAATTAACATGATCTTCATATATCCTTTTAGTGCTGAGATTATCTTGTCGGAATATGATAAGAAAGTTGGTATTGTCCCGAATTAATAGTTTCGGCACACGTGTATAACTCTGACAAAGATAGAAGCTATCTATCCCTCTATGTCTGCCCATGCAAAAGTATGCTCTGACACGATCTTGTTTGTCACAAGCGATGTCGTCGAAAATAAATACTGAATTTGGGGCAGCATCTCTCGGGTGTGGAATATTCGAATTATCATCGAATGGGTAGAAACCGACGCCTTCGAGATTTGACAAAACGTGAGCCAAATGTTTATACTTTGGTTGATAAAGGGATTTACTAAATAGATAAACATTCTCAAAATTCAATCCATCGGGGTTGTATAGCAGACTCAACATAAGATTCGTCTTACCACAGTTAGATGGCCCGCAAATCAAGCATCGAATACTATTAGGGAATAAGGAGCCATGTATGGATCCTCCACCCTCCTCGTGTTGGCTTACGACTGAGTCAACGTTCGCTATATCGAACGATGAATGTTGCTTCAACAAACGCATGATGAAGACTGAGAGAAAACAAATATTGCAGGTCCTAATATATATATATTTTTCCTCAGTCCTATATAGTTTTCTCTCAGTCTTCATCATGCGTTTGTTGAAGCAACATTCATCGTTCGATATAGCGAACGTTGACTCAGTCGTAAGCCAACACGAGGAGGGTGGAGGATCCATACATGGCTCCTTATTCCCTAATAGTATTCGATGCTTGATTTGCGGGCCATCTAACTGTGGTAAGACGAATCTTATGTTGAGTCTGCTATACAACCCCGATGGATTGAATTTTGAGAATGTTTATCTATTTAGTAAATCCCTTTATCAACCAAAGTATAAACATTTGGCTCACGTTTTGTCAAATCTCGAAGGCGTCGGTTTCTACCCATTCGATGATAATTCGAATATTCCACACCCGAGAGATGCTGCCCCAAATTCAGTATTTATTTTCGACGACATCGCTTGTGACAAACAAGATCGTGTCAGAGCATACTTTTGCATGGGCAGACATAGAGGGATAGATAGCTTCTATCTTTGTCAGAGTTATACACGTGTGCCGAAACTATTAATTCGGGACAATACCAACTTTCTTATCATATTCCGACAAGATAATCTCAGCACTAAAAGGATATATGAAGATCATGTTAATTCTGATATGACATTTTCTGAATTAATTTCTGAATTCACTTATCGAACATGGACGAGGCAACATCTTACGCGCTAGCTAAAGAAACCGAAGAAATTCGTAAGATCATCCGTGAAAAATGTAGAAATTTGAAGCGTAAAAGGGAGGATAGAGAAGAGTACTTGAAGGAAAAATACAAACCTTTGATAAAACCGTTACAATCGTTCGTCGGAGATAGTTTTCGAGAACAGGTAGTAACACACCTCTCTACTAATCCATCAAATATTAAAAAAGAAGAAGAAACTCTTATCCATTCACCACCCAATTTACCTTTATCACCTCAAAAGTTATCGCCTACTACAGAGGTATCTTTAACAATCGGGGCTCGTCCCAAATTTGAGTCCTCTACACCTTTACCAACTCCCGCATCTCGACATAGACCTAATGTCTTGGACATTTTCCCTTCATCCTCTACTTATGAGAGTTCTTCACCTTTGGAAGAAATAAGTGAACACGCTTCTACACCCCAAGGAGTAGAAACCGTTTTTAGCTACTTAGACCAAATCGGTAAAGAGGCTAATAAATATATACTCAAATTTACTACAAATCAAACCCAGGATTTGGATCAAGTATATGGAATTTGTTATAACGGTGAAAATTTTACTCTCGGTGACACGGTTATTTCCATTAAGGATGATTGGTTGGATGTTGATGGCTCGCTGTTCAAAATTACTCCAGGGCTGTCTCAGCTATTGTTCTTAGAAGATCCCGATATGGATAGGGTAGATGAAAACGATAAAAAAAATTATAAAATAATATTAACAAAAACTAATGCTCATAGAATGAATTATAGTTCCACAGGATCGGTCAATGTTCAAAAAGGAAGTAAAAAATATAGGAAAGTAATCGCTAAGCTTTTTCCACTGAAGGATAAAATCAAAGGGAAAGGTTATGATAAAGACCAGGACCCTAATCAACTGGTTGAAAAATTGAGATTTTTACTACAGACTCATGGACCAGAAAAAGAAATTCTAAAGGTTGAGAAAAGTCTACGAATGATGGGTATAATATTATAAATAGTGGCATGATGAGGGGAGGGGGAGGAGTTGTTATTGTCATTGTTTCGACTGATCTCGGCCATGTCGGATATCAAGAAACAGGTAGTCGAAGAATTGCATAAACCGGCTAGACGGTCCTTCCACAGGAGAGGGGTGATTCTGAAGGGTATCGATGACCTATGGATGGTAGATTTAATCGAGGTTTGTTCATATGCCAAAGAAAATAGAGGTTATAAATATATTTTAGCTGTAATCGATTGTTTTTCTAAATTCGCCTGGCTATCTCCATTGAAGTCGAAATCTGGAAAAGATGTAACGTCAGCTTTTGAAAATATCCTAATCCAGGATGGTAGAAAACCACGTAACTTACAATCTGATCGAGGAAAAGAGTTCTACAATTCATTTTTTCAAAAATTAATGAAATCCAACAAAATAAATCATTACTCTACTTTTAGTAATATGAAAGCTTGTATGGTAGAAAGATTTATAAGAACTATAAAAAATAAGATTTGGAAACAATTTAGCCTCCAAGGAACATATAAATGGATTACGATATATGAAGATCTAGTTAAAAGATATAACAATACAAAGCATAGAACCATAAAGATGAAACCGTCTTCAGTCAGAGGTAAACAAATTGAGAAACATTTACTTCATAACGTCTATTGTAAACTTGAAAATGTTTTATCGAATCGTAAACCACCAAAATATCAAGTCGGTGATTTTGTGAGAATTTCAAAATATAAAGCCGATTTCACCAAGGGATATCGGCCCTCGTGGTCGACTGAAATCTTCAAGATCGATCAAGTGAGGAAAACCATTCCGGTAACCTACTGGCTTAAGGATACATCAAATCAAACGATCGCTGGTGGATTTTATGAGCAAGAAATCCAAAAAGTGAAATATCCTAACGTATATTTGGTAGAAAAAATTTTGAAACGGAAAGGTGATAAAGTTTTTGTAAAGTGGTTGGGTTTCGATTCAAAGCATAACAGCTGGGAAAGCAAAAAAAATATAAATGTCTAGAGGGGTGGGGAGAGAGAGTGAGGGGGTGGGAGGATCGACACAACACTCTTTTGAGTCATTCTGTTACTGACAATCGAACTGTTAACATCGTCATGGCTAAAACAAAGGAAAAGAAGAAGATTCGTGTTATTCGCCCTCCAAAAAAAATTGGAGGAACGTTTAGTGAAAAAGCAAAACAGATGTTAGGGTCCATGCCAAAAATGAGTTTAAGCGATAGCGATCTTATAAATTTGGCTAAAAAGTACAAGATCCCTCATTTCCGTGGTGTTTTCGCAAGAGATAACTTACCATCCAAGCCTTGGTTTCGTGAGAGAGCCATTTTGAATCTAGATAGTGCTAAGGGTAAAGGTACACATTGGGTATGCTATATGAAAAATGGTCATTATGTGAAATTTTTCGACAGCGCCGGTAATAAAGGTCCTCCTTCTGATTTGGTCAAGTATCTTAAAGACTGTCGTATAAGTTTCGTTAGTAAAAGATATCAAGATCCTGAAACCTATATTTGTGGACACTTATGTTTACTATTTCTCTCTAATTTATTATTATAATTTATTCAATAATAAAAAAATATAAACTTTTCGCAGTTGCTACTTTTTTAATTTTAAAATATGGGGCTAGACTTTGGAAAAGTATATAAAAGAAGAGATGGATTACAAACAAAGCTCATTCGTTTCAATAACCTCGGTGGAGTAACATCTCTAACGAAAGAAAATTTTGAGTTTCTTCGGTTGGCAGGTTATCAAGTACTATGGAAGAAATAACAGATCTAGGTTCGACCGTAGCATTTACCGATTCAATCGAGTCGATAGAATATCATTCCCATTTTCCATATGCTTCGACAAAACTACTTCGAGGTGATGAAATCAGAATCTTAGTCCAGCATCAAGATATTTTCACATTACCATCTAAAAGTTTTCTTTATTTCGAGGGACGATTTTTAAAAGAGGATGGTAGCGGGGTACCCACATCGGCTAAATTAACAAATAATGCTTTATCCTATTTATTCGATGAAATCAGATATGAGTTATGCGGTGTTGAAGTAGACAGAGTCCGTAATTCGGGTATCACTAGTACTCTAAAGGGTATGGTTTCCTTCATGGGTGGATCCTCTATGGAACATATCGGTTGGTGCTGCCCTATATCCGATTCACTTGATAGCTTAGTCTCTGATGATGGTTATTTTAACTTATGTATCCCCTTATCACAATTACTAGGGTTCGCGGAAGACTATCAGAAAATTATTGTTAATGTTAAGCAAGAATTAATTCTCATGAGATCACGGACTGATGAAAACAGTTACATATCTAAACGTATAGGCGATCCAGAGAAAGCAAAAATTGAATTAACAAAGCTATGTTGGAAATTGCCTTATGTATCAGTGAACGAATTTACACGATTGACTCTTTTACGCCGACTAAAGTCGGAAAAAATCGTTTCAGTAGCATTCCGGAGCTGGGAATTGTTTGTTTACCCCCTCTTGCCCTCTACACAGAGACAGGTTTGGGCGGTAAAAACTTCAAATCAGATGGAGAAACCGAGATACATCGTATTAGCGTTTTCATCTGATCGAATTAATAAAATTGAAAAGGATGCTAGCCAATTCGATCATTGTAATATCAGTAACGTAAAACTATATTTAAATTCTAAATCGTACCCTTATGACGATTTGAATGTGGATTTCGATAAAAATCGATTCGCGATACTATATCACATGTATAATAATTTTCAAAATTCTTACTATCCTGGAAGATATCCTTCAGAGCCACTCCTTTCCCTAAAAAACTTTAAAGAAAAAGCACCGGTTATCGTAATCGATTGTTCTAAACAATCGGAATCTATCAAGTCCGGACCGGTCGATGTGAGGTTAGAATTCGATTCTTCCAAACCTTTTCCGCCTGAAACAACTGCTTTCTGCCTCATCATACACGATAACGTTGTAGAGTACAACCCTTTAACGAGTATTATAAGAAAAAGGGTATAAGTAATAATAAAGGGATTCATTGTAATTTATTCTCAGTTTTCATCATGTCATCAAACGGTGCGGTTGTGGAACTTCAATGCTTCGTAGATGATGCAAATAATTATATAGTTAAAGAATTATCGATTTTCGATTTAAAACATAATGCAGCCAGCAATTGGATTTTCAAACCACCTTCTCATCCGGTTGTTACCAGTGCTAAAAGCATGAAAACGAACCGCTGGCTTTCGAAAAATTATCATTTACTAAGTTGGGATGAAGGAGATGTTCCCTATCACAATTTATCATCGATTTTTCATAATATCGATTTAAATTATAAATATATTTTTGTAAAAGGACAGCAAAAAAAAGAATTTTTGTTACAATTTTTGCACTCGTGTGAAATTATCAATCTTGAGGAATATAAATGTCCTCGAATTGATAATATGCAAAGTATACAAATAGCCCCATGTATTACTCATAGAGACTTGAAATTAATGTGTTCATATTATCGTTCGCATATACTAGCAGAGTGGGTATATTCGAATTACGATTTGATTTTCAAATTTTTATAACTTTTGTTTAGTTTTTCTATAATTTAATAATAAAAAAAATATATATATATATAAAAATATAAAAAAAAAAAATGTTTCAATTTGTTATTTATTCTATGTTAATTTGATTTCTTATTTTCAACAGATTTTTTTTTTGTTTTTGCATTTTGGTCACTGGCACGGTATTGATTTACCTGTAAACCAAAAGTATGTGTGTGTGTGTTTGATTTGGTCACTGGCGAGGTATTGATTTACTCGTAAACCAAAAGTATGTATAATTTGGTCACTGGCGAGGTATTGATTTACCCGTAAACCAATGTGTGCATGTATGTGTATGTGTTTGATTTGGTCACTGGCGAGGTATTGATTTACCCGTAAACCAATGTATGTGTGTTTGAAAATATGTAAAAACAAAAAAAAAAAAAAACCTCCTCGAAATACCCCCACCTTGACGTGGTGAGGAGGCTTATGTCAAAACATGTTTTTTGACGAACCAAGAGGGGTATGAAACAAATTATATCAACCTTAGGGTCACGTGACGAGAATCCTCGAATCTGATTGGCTGATGGTTTCCCCCACCATTCATTTTGGATACGGACATGTGTAAGCATGAGTTATTCTTGTATAGACTTGTTTTACTGAGCAAAGGGAGGTTACACAGAGCTCCTCTTCAGTCATTGTGTAGTCGAAGCTCAAGCAGTTAACATGGCTAGTCTCGCTACTCTCCTCAACGACGTCAATCGAAAAGGTGAAGGTATAGGACGGATATCAGACATGAAGGTAGATTTCACTTATGAAGTCGTGAAATTTAAAAGAATCATCACGATATATGGTGTTGCTGTTATTGCACAACTGAAATATCACGGTCCTACCGACATTTATGATATTCATCCACACTGTGTTTTCATGCCTAAAAGATTTACAGAAGTCTTAACTGACGAAAAGTTAAACGAATACAATTACTGTGAAAAAAGAATAAACATAATTTACAGAGGACTAATCAATGGTAGATATGAAGTGGATTTCATATAATTTTTTTTCTTTTGTTGGAATAAATTTTCTGTTTTGAAGAAGTTAGTTAATTTCTATTTTATTTAATTTTTTTTGTTTTTGCATTTTGGTCACTGGCGTAGTATTGATTTACTCGTAAACCAATGTGTGCATGTATGTGTATGTGTTTGATTTGGTCACTGGCGAGGTATTGATTTACCCGTAAACCAATGTATGTGTGTTTGAAAATATGTAAAAACAAAAAAAAAAAAACCTCCTCGAAATACCCCCACCTTGACGTGGTGAGGAGGCTTATGTCAAAACATGTTTTTTGACAAACCAAGAGGGGTATGAAAAAAAAAATATATCAACCTAGGGTCACGTGACGAGAATCCTCGAATCTGATTGGCTGATGGTTTCCCCCACCACTCTCTTCCGACCCTACCGCTTCCTTCGCAGTGGACCTTGTCCCCCTACATGCCTATGCATGTTCAAACGTGAAGAGACTTGTCGCCTAACGCAGCTGTACTCTCCACGGCCTTCTATATAACATATGTTATGAAAATAATATTACGTATATTAACTTTATGATTTATTTTTTTTTTCGATATTAGAGTCTACTATTAGGTTATTATATTTGTAAAATTCGAAAATGATATTAGTTTTAAGATTAATTTAATAAAACTTTATTTGATATTGAAGTATAAGATTATTCGAAGTGCCAGATACTCTCCACGGCCTTCTATATAACATATGTTATGAAAATAATATTACGTATATTAACTTTATGATTTATTTTTTTTTCGATATTAGAGTCTACTATTAGGTTATTATATTTGTAAAATTCGAAAATGATATTAGTTTTAAGATTGATTTAATAAAACTTTCTTTGATATTGGAATATAAGATTATTCGAAGTGCCAGATACTCTCCACGGCCTTCCATATAACATATGTTATAAAAATAATATTACGTATATTAATTTTATGATTTATTATTTTTCGATATTAGAGTGTACTATTAGATTATTATAGGTGTAGTATTAGAAAATGATACTAGTTTTAAGATCGATTAATCGAATTTCGATTTATTACAATATTCGTGATATTGGAGATGTATATTCTTAGATTATTAAATACGTTTTTATATTTATAAAAAAAAAAAAAAAAACAATATATAAAAGTTGATGAGAAGAAGAGGGAGGGGGGAGAGGAGGGCTGATGACGTTGTTGTTAATTTTATGATATATTATCGTAAAATTATTAGAATATATGTATATATTTCATTGTTATAATTTATATTCCTTTTGTAATAATATATATTTTATTCGTTACTATTTATGTTTATATTCATTTTGTAATAATATATGTGTATATTTCATCGTTGTCATATATGTATATATTCCTTTGTAATAATATATGTGTATATTTCATCGTTGTCATATATGTATATATTCCTTTGTAATAATATATGTGTATATTTCATTGTTATAATTTATATTCGTTTGCAATAATATATATTTATGTCGTTACACTTTATATTTATATTCCTTTGTAATAATATATGTGTATATTTCATTGTTATAATTTATATTCGTTTGCAATAATATATATTTATGTCGTTACACTTTATATTTACTTGAGGTATACAAGATGGGACCAGTTGAGACATGATATCGTAGAATGTCACAATATATGTCTATATTTATGTCGTTACACTTTATATTTACTTGAGGTAGACAAGATGAGACCAGTTGAGACAGGTCCGGACCTGTCGAACTTAAAAATGAAAAAATACAAATTAGGATTAAGGATTAGGATTAAGGATTAGCATTAGAGATTAAGATCAATCAAAATAAATTATATTGGTCACGTGGTGTACAGGTGGTTAAGGTAAGAATAGCCCAGGGTCCAAAGTCCAAAAGTGCTCCCCAAATTCTGGGACCAGAACCGCCATTTATACCCTACTAATATATATATCAGACAGTCTAAATTATACTGGGCAGCAAAATGTCGGATGGCCAAATGACCAACGACAGGCAAAAATAAAAAATTATTGCTTTATATCATTAATTGTTATATTTTCATTAAACTAATTTACTTAGGTTTGAATAATTCTGAATATTATTAATTATTATATTTGCATTAAACAAATTTACTTGGAATTGAATATTGCTTTATAGGTTGTTATGGCCTTGAGAAAGGCCCTTTGCGTTGGCCAGGCTTCGTGCTGTCAGCGCCATTATTCACTATTGGTTACACTAGGATTCTGACGACTATGTGATCGTTTGGTTGGTTATCCAGGGTCACGACGAGTACGAGAACATACCATCCCCCTGTAAATTCTGTCATCAAGGAACAATGGATGGAGACCATCTAGACGCATGTCTTTCCTTGAGGGACATAAGAGAAAAAATATTTTCAAATGTATATATCAGACAGTCTAAATTATACTCTGCAGCAAGATGTCGGATGGCCAAATGACCAACGACTTGTATAAGAAAAAAAAAGTATTGCTTTGTATTATTAATTATTATATTTTCATTAAAGTAATTTACTTGGATTTGAATATTTCTGTATATTATTAATTATTATATTTCCATTAAACTAATTTACTTGGAATTGAATATTGCTTTATAGGTTGTTATGGCCTTGCGAATGGCCTTTTGCGTTGGCCAGGCTTCGTGCTGGCAGCGCCATGAATCCCTTTTCGTGACACTGGAATTCTGACTACTATCTGATCATTTGGTTGGTTATCCAAGGGCATGACGAGGACGAGATCACACCAGCCCCCTGTGAATTGTGTCCCCAAGGAACAACAGATGCAGACTATCTAAAATCACGTCTTGCCTTGAGGGACATAGGAGAAAAAATCTTTTTAAATATATATATCAGACAGTCTAAATTATACTGGGCAGCAAAATGTCGGATGGCCAAATGACCAACGACAGGCAAAAATAAAAAATTATTGCTTTATATCATTAATTGTTATATTTTCATTAAACTAATTTACTTAGGTTTGAATAATTCTGAATATTATTAATTATTATAGTTGCATTATACAAATTTACTTGGAATTGAATATTGCTTTATAGGTTGTTATGGCCTTGAGAAAGGCCCTTTGCGTTGGCCAGGCTTCTTGCTGTCAGCGCCATTATTCACTATTGGTTACACTAGGAGTCTGACGACTATGTGATCATTTGGTTGGTTATCCAAGGGCATGACGAGGACGTGATCACACCAGCCCCCTGTGAATTGTGTCCCCAAGGAACAACAGATGGAGACCATCTAAAATCACGTCTTGCCTTGAGGGACATAGGAGAAAAAATCTTTTTAAATATATATATCAGACAGTCTAAATTATACTGGGCAGCAAAATGTCGGATGGCCAAATGACCAACGACAGGCAAAAATAAAAAATTATTGCTTTATATCATTAATTGTTATATTTTCATTAAACTAATTTACTTAGGTTTGAATAATTCTGAATATTATTAATTATTATATTTGCATTAAACAAATTTACTTGGAATTGAATATTGCTTTATAGGTTGTTATGGCCTTGAGAAAGGCCCTTTGCGTTGGCCAGGCTTCGTGCTGTCAGCGCCATTATTCACTATTGGTTACACTAGGATTCTGACGACTATGTGATCGTTTGGTTGGTTATCCAGGGTCACGACGAGTACGAGAACATACCATCCCCCTGTAAATTCTGTCATCAAGGAACAATGGATGGAGACCATCTAGACGCATGTCTTTCCTTGAGGGACATAAGAGAAAAAATATTTTCAAATGTATATATCAGACAGTCTAAATTATACTCTGCAGCAAGATGTCGGATGGCCAAATGACCAACGACTTGTATAAGAAAAAAAAAAGTATTGCTTTGTATTATTAATTATTATATTTTCATTAAAGTAATTTACTTGGATTTGAATATTTCTGTATATTATTAATTATTATATTTCCATTAAACTAATTTACCTGGAATTGAATATTGCTTTATAGGTTGTTATGGCCTTGCGAATGGCCTTTTGCGTTGGACAGGCTTCGTGCTGGCAGCGCCATGAATCCCTTTTCGTGACACTGGAATTCTGACTACTATGTGATCATTTGGTTGGTTATCCAAGGGCATGACGAGGACGAGATCACACCAGCCCCCTGTGAATTGTGTCCCCAAGGAACAACAGATGCAGACTATCTAAAATCACGTCTTGCCTTGAGGGACATAGGAGAAAAAATCTTTTTAAATATATATATCAGACAGTCTAAATTATACTGGGCAGCAAAATGTCGGATGGCCAAATGACCAACGACAGGCAAAAATAAAAAATTATTGCTTTATATCATTAATTGTTATATTTTCATTAAACTAATTTACTTAGGTTTGAATAATTCTGAATATTATTAATTATTATAGTTGCATTATACAAATTTACTTGGAATTGAATATTGCTTTATAGGTTGTTATAGCCTTGAGAAAGGCCCTTTGCGTTGGCCAGGCTTCTTGCTGTCAGCGCCATTATTCACAATTGGTTACACTAGGAGTCTGACGACTATGTGATCATTTGGTTGGTTATCCAAGGGCATGACGAGGACGTGATCACACCAGCCCCCTGTGAATTGTGTCCCCAAGGAACAACAGATGGAGACCATCTAAAATCACGTCTTGCCTTGAGGGACATAGGAGAAAAAATCTTTTTAAATATATATATCAGACAGTCTAAATTATACTGGGCAGCAAAATGTCGGATGGCCAAATGACCAACGACAGGCAAAAATAAAAAATTATTGCTTTATATCATTAATTGTTATATTTTCATTAAACTAATTTACTTAGGTTTGAATAATTCTGAATATTATTAATTATTATATTTGCATTAAACAAATTTACTTGGAATTGAATATTGCTTTATAGGTTGTTATGGCCTTGAGAAAGGCCCTTTGCGTTGGCCAGGCTTCGTGCTGTCAGCGCCATTATTCACTATTGGTTACACTAGGATTCTGACGACTATGTGATCGTTTGGTTGGTTATCCAGGGTCACGACGAGTACGAGAACATACCATCCCCCTGTAAATTCTGTCATCAAGGAACAATGGATGGAGACCATCTAGACGCATGTCTTTCCTTGAGGGACATAAGAGAAAAAATATTTTCAAATGTATATATCAGACAGTCTAAATTATACTCTGCAGCAAGATGTCGGATGGCCAAATGACCAACGACTTGTATAAGAAAAAAAAAAGTATTGCTTTGTATTATTAATTATTATATTTTCATTAAAGTAATTTACTTGGATTTGAATATTTCTGTATATTATTAATTATTATATTTCCATTAAACTAATTTACTTGGAATTGAATATTGCTTTATAGGTTGTTATGGCCTTGCGAATGGCCTTTTGCGTTGGCCAGGCTTCGTGCTGGCAGCGCCATGAATCCCTTTTCGTGACACTGGAATTCTGACTACTATCTGATCATTTGGTTGGTTATCCAAGGGCATGACGAGGACGAGATCACACCAGCCCCCTGTGAATTGTGTCCCCAAGGAACAACAGATGCAGACTATCTAAAATCACGTCTTGCCTTGAGGGACATAGGAGAAAAAATCTTTTTAAATATATATATCAGACAGTCTAAATTATACTGGGCAGCAAAATGTCGGATGGCCAAATGACCAACGACAGGCAAAAATAAAAAATTATTGCTTTATATCATTAATTGTTATATTTTCATTAAACTAATTTACTTAGGTTTGAATAATTCTGAATATTATTAATTATTATAGTTGCATTATACAAATTTACTTGGAATTGAATATTGCTTTATAGGTTGTTATGGCCTTGAGAAAGGCCCTTTGCGTTGGCCAGGCTTCTTGCTGTCAGCGCCATTATTCACTATTGGTTACACTAGGAGTCTGACGACTATGTGATCATTTGGTTGGTTATCCAAGGGCATGACGAGGACGTGATCACACCAGCCCCCTGTGAATTGTGTCCCCAAGGAACAACAGATGGAGACCATCTAAAATCACGTCTTGCCTTGAGGGACATAGGAGAAAAAATCTTTTTAAATATATATATCAGACAGTCTAAATTATACTGGGCAGCAAAATGTCGGATGGCCAAATGACCAACGACAGGCAAAAATAAAAAATTATTGCTTTATATCATTAATTGTTATATTTTCATTAAACTAATTTACTTAGGTTTGAATAATTCTGAATATTATTAATTATTATATTTGCATTAAACAAATTTACTTGGAATTGAATATTGCTTTATAGGTTGTTATGGCCTTGAGAAAGGCCCTTTTCGTTGGCCAGGCTTCGTGCTGTCAGCGCCATTATTCACTATTGGTTACACTAGGAGTCTGACGACTATGTGATCGTTTGGTTGGTTATCCAGGGTCACGACGAGTACGAGAACATACCATCAGCCTGTAAATTCTGTCATCAAGGAACAATGGATGGAGACCATCTAGACGCATGTCTTTCCTTGAGGGACATAAGAGAAAAAATATTTTCAAATGTATATATCAGACAGTCTAAATTATACTCTGCAGCAAGATGTCGGATGGCCAAATGACCAACGACTTGTATAAGAAAAAAAAAAGTATTGCTTTGTATTATTAATTATTATATTTTCATTAAAGTAATTTACTTGGATTTGAATATTTCTGTATATTATTAATTATTATATTTCCATTAAACTAATTTACCTGGAATTGAATATTGCTTTATAGGTTGTTATGGCCTTGCGAATGGCCTTTTGCGTTGGCCAGGCTTCGTGCTGGCAGCGCCATGAATCCCTTTTCGTGACACTGGAATTCTGACTACTATGTGATCATTTGGTTGGTTATCCAAGGGCATGACGAGGACGAGATCACACCAGCCCCTGTGAATTGTGTCCCCAAGGAACAACAGATGCAGACCATCTAAAATCACGTCTTGCCTTGAGGGACATAGGAGAAAAAATCTTTTTAAATATATATATCAGACAGTCTAAATTATACTGGGCAGCAAAATGTCGGATGGCCAAATGACCAACGACAGGCAAAAATAAAAAATTATTGCTTTATATCATTAATTGTTATATTTTCATTAAACTAATTTACTTAGGTTTGAATAATTCTGAATATTATTAATTATTATAGTTGCATTATACAAATTTACTTGGAATTGAATATTGCTTTATAGGTTGTTATGGCCTTGAGAAAGGCCCTTTGCGTTGGCCAGGCTTCTTGCTGTCAGCGCCATTATTCACTATTGGTTACACTAGGAGTCTGACGACTATGTGATCATTTGGTTGGTTATCCAAGGGCATGACGAGGACGTGATCACACCAGCCCCCTGTGAATTGTGTCCCCAAGGAACAACAGATGGAGACCATCTAAAATCACGTCTTGCCTTGAGGGACATAGGAGAAAAAATCTTTTTAAATATATATATCAGACAGTCTAAATTATACTGGGCAGCAAAATGTCGGATGGCCAAATGACCAACGACAGGCAAAAATAAAAAATTATTGCTTTATATCATTAATTGTTATATTTTCATTAAACTAATTTACTTAGGTTTGAATAATTCTGAATATTATTAATTATTATATTTGCATTAAACAAATTTACTTGGAATTGAATATTGCTTTATAGGTTGTTATGGCCTTGAGAAAGGCCCTTTGCGTTGGCCAGGCTTCGTGCTGTCAGCGCCATTATTCACTATTGGTTACACTAGGATTCTGACGACTATGTGATCGTTTGGTTGGTTATCCAGGGTCACGACTAGTACGAGAACATACCATCCCCCTGTAAATTCTGTCATCAAGGAACAATGGATGGAGACCATCTAGACGCATGTCTTTCCTTGAGGGACATAAGAGAAAAAATATTTTCAAATGTATATATCAGACAGTCTAAATTATACTCTGCAGCAAGATGTCGGATGGCCAAATGACCAACGACTTGTATAAGAAAAAAAAAAGTATTGCTTTGTATTATTAATTATTATATTTTCATTAAAGTAATTTACTTGGATTTGAATATTTCTGTATATTATTAATTATTATATTTCCATTAAACTAATTTACCTGGAATTGAATATTGCTTTATAGGTTGTTATGGCCTTGCGAATGGCCTTTTGCGTTGGCCAGGCTTCGTGCTGGCAGCGCCATGAATCCCTTTTCGTGACACTGGAATTCTGACTACTATGTGATCATTTGGTTGGTTATCCAAGGGCATGACGAGGACGAGATCACACCAGCCTACTGTGAATTGTGTCCCCAAGGAACAACAGATGCAGACCATCTAAAATCACGTCTTGCCTTGAGGGACATAGGAGAAAAAATCTTTTTAAATATATATATCAGACAGTCTAAATTATACTGGGCAGCAAAATGTCGGATGGCCAAATGACCAACGACAGGCAAAAATAAAAAATTATTGCTTTATATCATTAATTGTTATATTTTCATTAAACTAATTTACTTAGGTTTGAATAATTCTGAATATTATTAATTATTATATTTGCATTATACAAATTTACTTGGAATTGAATATTGCTTTATAGGTTGTTATGGCCTTGAGAAAGGCCCTTTGCGTTGGCCAGGCTTCTTGCTGTCAGCGCCATTATTCACTATTGGTTACACTAGGAGTCTGACGACTATGTGATCGTTTGGTTGGTTATCCAGGGTCACGACGAGTACGAGAACATACCACCCCCCTGTAAATTCTGTCATCAAGGAACAATGGATGGAGACCATCTAGACGCATGTCTTTCCTTGAGGGACATAAGAGAAAAAATATTTTCAAATGTATATATCAGACAGTCTAAATTATACTCTGCAGCAAGATGTCGGATGGCCAAATGACCAACGACTTGTATAAGAAAAAAAAAGTATTGCTTTGTATTATTAATTATTATATTTTCATTAAAGTAATTTACTTGGATTTGAATATTTCTGTATATTATTAATTATTATATTTCCATTAAACTAATTTACCTGGAATTGAATATTGCTTTATAGGTTGTTATGGCCTTGCGAATGGCCTTTTGCGTTGGCCAGGCTTCGTGCTGGCAGCGCCATGAATCCCTTTTCGTGACACTGGAATTCTGACTACTATGTGATCATTTGGTTGGTTATCCAAGGGCATGACGAGGACGTGATCACACCAGCCCCCTGTGAATTGTGTCCCCAAGGAACAACAGATGCAGACCATCTAAAATCACGTCTTGCCTTGAGGGACATAGGAGAAAAAATCTTTTTAAATATATATATCAGCCAGTCTAAATTATACTCGGCAGCAAAATGTCGGATGGCCAAATGACCAACGACAGACAAAAATAAAAAATTATTGCTTTATATCATTAATTGTTATATTTTCATTAAACTAATTTACTTAGGTTTGAATAATTCTGAATATTATTAATTATTATATTTGCATTAAACAAATTTACTTGGAATTGAATATTGCTTTATAGGTTGTTATGGCCTTGAGAAAGGCCCTTTGCGTTGGCCAGGCTTCGTGCTGTCAGCGCCATTATTCACTATTGGTTACACTAGGATTCTGACGACTATGTGATCGTTTGGTTGGTTATCCAGGGTCACGACGAGTACGAGAACATACCACCCCCCTGTAAATTCTGTCATCAAGGAACAATGGATGGAGACCATCTAGACGCATGCCTTTCCTTGAGGGACATAAGAGAAAAAATATTTTCAAATGTATATATCAGCCAGTCTAAATTATACTCTGCAGCAAGATGTCGGATGGCCAAATGACCAACGACTTGTATAAGAAAAAAAAAGTATTGCTTTGTATTATTAATTATTATATTTTCATTAAAGTAATTTACTTGGATTTGAATATTTCTGTATATTATTAATTATTATATTTCCATTAAACTAATTTACCTGGAATTGAATATTGCTTTATAGGTTGTTATGGCCTTGCGAATGGCCTTTTGCGTTGGCCAGGCTTCGTGCTGGCAGCGCCATGAATCCCTTTTCGTGACACTGGAATTCTGACTACTATGTGATCATTTGGTTGGTTATCCAAGGGCATGACGAGGACGAGATCACACCAGCCTACTGTGAATTGTGTCCCCAAGGAACAACAGATGCAGACCATCTAAAATCACGTCTTGCCTTGAGGGACATAGGAGAAAAAATCTTTTTAAATATATATATCAGACAGTCTAAATTATACTGGGCAGCAAAATGTCGGATGGCCAAATGACCAACGACAGGCAAAAATAAAAAATTATTGCTTTATATCATTAATTGTTATATTTTCATTAAACTAATTTACTTAGGTTTGAATAATTCTGAATATTATTAATTATTATATTTGCATTAAACAAATTTACTTGGAATTGAATATTGCTTTATAGGTTGTTATGGCCTTGAGAAAGGCCCTTTTCGTTGGCCAGGCTTCGTGCTGTCAGCGCCATTATTCACTATTGGTTACACTAGGAGTCTGACGACTATGTGATCGTTTGGTTGGTTATCCAGGGTCACGACGAGTACGAGAACATACCACCCCCCTGTAAATTCTGTCAT
This sequence comes from Nezara viridula, assembly GCA_928085145.1. Lineage (NCBI taxonomy): Eukaryota > Metazoa > Arthropoda > Insecta > Hemiptera > Pentatomidae > Nezara > Nezara viridula. The sequence continues at coordinate 141,428,878 of OV725077.1, read as the reverse complement.
CAAGGAACAATGGATGGAGACCATCTAGACGCATGTCTTTCCTTGAGGGACATAAGAGAAAAAATATTTTCAAATGTATATATCAGACAGTCTAAATTATACTCTGCAGCAAGATGTCGGATGGCCAAATGACCAACGACTTGTATAAGAAAAAAAAAGTATTGCTTTGTATTATTAATTATTATATTTTCATTAAAGTAATTTACTTGGATTTGAATATTTCTGTATATTATTAATTATTATATTTCCATTAAACTAATTTACCTGGAATTGAATATTGCTTTATAGGTTGTTATGGCCTTGCGAATGGCCTTTTGCGTTGGCCAGGCTTCGTGCTGGCAGCGCCATGAATCCCTTTTCGTGACACTGGAATTCTGACTACTATGTGATCATTTGGTTGGTTATCCAAGGGCATGACGAGGACGAGATCACACCAGCCCACTGTGAATTGTGTCCCCAAGGAACAACAGATGCAGACCATCTAAAATCACGTCTTGCCTTGAGGGACATAGGAGAAAAAATCTTTTTAAATATATATATCAGACAGTCTAAATTATACTGGGCAGCAAAATGTCGGATGGCCAAATGACCAACGACAGGCAAAAATAAAAAATTATTGCTTTATATCATTAATTGTTATATTTTCATTAAACTAATTTACTTAGGTTTGAATAATTCTGAATATTATTAATTATTATATTTGCATTAAACAAATTTACTTGGAATTGAATATTGCTTTATAGGTTGTTATGGCCTTGAGAAAGGCCCTTTGCGTTGGCCAGGCTTCGTGCTGTCAGCGCCATTATTCACTATTGGTTACACTAGGAGTCTGACGACTATGTGATCGTTTGGTTGGTTATCCAGGGTCACGACGAGTACGAGAACATACCACCCCCCTGTAAATTCTGTCATCAAGGAACAATGGATGGAGACCATCTAGACGCATGTCTTTCCTTGAGGGACATAAGAGAAAAAATATTTTCAAATGTATATATCAGACAGTCTAAATTATACTCTGCAGCAAGATGTCGGATGGCCAAATGACCAACGACTTGTATAAGAAAAAAAAAGTATTGCTTTGTATTATTAATTATTATATTTTCATTAAAGTAATTTACTTGGATTTGAATATTTCTGTATATTATTAATTATTATATTTCCATTAAACTAATTTACCTGGAATTGAATATTGCTTTATAGGTTGTTATGGCCTTGCGAATGGCCTTTTGCGTTGGCCAGGCTTCGTGCTGGCAGCGCCATGAATCCCTTTTCGTGACACTGGAATTCTGACTACTATGTGATCATTTGGTTGGTTATCCAAGGGCATGACGAGGACGAGATCACACCAGCCCCCTGTGAATTGTGTCCCCAAGGAACAACAGATGCAGACCATCTAAAATCACGTCTTGCCTTGAGGGACATAGGAGAAAAAATCTTTTTAAATATATATATCAGACAGTCTAAATTATACTGGGCAGCAAAATGTCGGATGGCCAAATGACCAACGACAGGCAAAAATAAAAAATTATTGCTTTATATCATTAATTGTTATATTTTCATTAAACTAATTTACTTAGGTTTGAATAATTCTGAATATTATTAATTATTATATTTGCATTAAACAAATTTACTTGGAATTGAATATTGCTTTATAGGTTGTTATGGCCTTGAGAAAGGCCCTTTGCGTTGGCCAGGCTTCTTGCTGTCAGCGCCATTAATCACTTTTCGTGACACTAGGATTCTGACGACTATGTGATCATTTGGTTGGTTATCCAAGGGCATGACGAGGACGAGATCACACCAGCCCCCTGTGAATTGTGTCCCCAAGGAACAACAGATGCAGACCATCTAAAATCACGTCTTGCCTTGAGGGACATAGGAGAAAAAATCTTTTTAAATATATATATCAGACAGTCTAAATTATACTGGGCAGCAAAATGTCGGATGGCCAAATGACCAACGACAGGCAAAAATAAAAAATTATTGCTTTATATCATTAATTGTTATATTTTCATTAAACTAATTTACTTAGGTTTGAATAATTCTGAATATTATTAATTATTATATTTGCATTAAACAAATTTACTTGGAATTGAATATTGCTTTATAGGTTGTTATGGCCTTGAGAAAGGCCCTTTGCGTTGGCCAGGCTTCGTGCTGTCAGCGCCATTATTCACTATTGGTTACACTAGGAGTCTGACGACTATGTGATCGTTTGGTTGGTTATCCAGGGTCACGACGAGTACGAGAACATACCACCCCCCTGTAAATTCTGTCATCAAGGAACAATGGATGGAGACCATCTAGACGCATGTCTTTCCTTGAGGGACATAAGAGAAAAAATATTTTCAAATGTATATATCAGACAGTCTAAATTATACTCTGCAGCAAGATGTCGGATGGCCAAATGACCAACGACTTGTATAAGAAAAAAAAAAGTATTGCTTTGTATTATTAATTATTATATTTTCATTAAAGTAATTTACTTGGATTTGAATATTTCTGTATATTATTAATTATTATATTTCCATTAAACTAATTTACCTGGAATTGAATATTGCTTTATAGGTTGTTATGGCCTTGCGAATGGCCTTTTGCGTTGGCCAGGCTTCGTGCTGGCAGCGCCATGAATCCCTTTTCGTGACACTGGAATTCTGACTACTATGTGATCATTTGGTTGGTTATCCAAGGGCATGACGAGGACGAGATCACACCAGCCTACTGTGAATTGTGTCCCCAAGGAACAACAGATGCAGACCATCTAAAATCACGTCTTGCCTTGAGGGACATAGGAGAAAAAATCTTTTTAAATATATATATCAGACAGTCTAAATTATACTGGGCAGCAAAATGTCGGATGGCCAAATGACCAACGACAGGCAAAAATAAAAAATTATTGCTTTATATCATTAATTGTTATATTTTCATTAAACTAATTTACTTAGGTTTGAATAATTCTGAATATTATTAATTATTATATTTGCATTATACAAATTTACTTGGAATTGAATATTGCTTTATAGGTTGTTATGGCCTTGAGAAAGGCCCTTTGCGTTGGCCAGGCTTCTTGCTGTCAGCGCCATTATTCACTATTGGTTACACTAGGAGTCTGACGACTATGTGATCGTTTGGTTGGTTATCCAGGGTCACGACGAGTACGAGAACATACCACCCCCCTGTAAATTCTGTCATCAAGGAACAATGGATGGAGACCATCTAGACGCATGTCTTTCCTTGAGGGACATAAGAGAAAAAATATTTTCAAATGTATATATCAGACAGTCTAAATTATACTCTGCAGCAAGATGTCGGATGGCCAAATGACCAACGACTTGTATAAGAAAAAAAAAGTATTGCTTTGTATTATTAATTATTATATTTTCATTAAAGTAATTTACTTGGATTTGAATATTTCTGTATATTATTAATTATTATATTTCCATTAAACTAATTTACCTGGAATTGAATATTGCTTTATAGGTTGTTATGGCCTTGCGAATGGCCTTTTGCGTTGGCCAGGCTTCGTGCTGGCAGCGCCATGAATCCCTTTTCGTGACACTGGAATTCTGACTACTATGTGATCATTTGGTTGGTTATCCAAGGGCATGACGAGGACGAGATCACACCAGCCCCCTGTGAATTGTGTCCCCAAGGAACAACAGATGCAGACCATCTAAAATCACGTCTTGCCTTGAGGGACATAGGAGAAAAAATCTTTTTAAATATATATATCAGACAGTCTAAATTATACTGGCAGCAAAATGTCGGATGGCCAAATGACCAACGACAGGCAAAAATAAAAAATTATTGCTTTATATCATTAATTGTTATATTTTCATTAAACTAATTTACTTAGGTTTGAATAATTCTGAATATTATTAATTATTATATTTGCATTAAACAAATTTACTTGGAATTGAATATTGCTTTATAGGTTGTTATGGCCTTGAGAAAGGCCCTTTGCGTTGGCCAGGCTTCGTGCTGTCAGCGCCATTATTCACTATTGGTTACACTAGGAGTCTGACGACTATGTGATCGTTTGGTTGGTTATCCAGGGTCACGACGAGTACGAGAACATACCACCCCCCTGTAAATTCTGTCATCAAGGAACAATGGATGGAGACCATCTAGACGCATGTCTTTCCTTGAGGGACATAAGAGAAAAAATATTTTCAAATGTATATATCAGACAGTCTAAATTATACTCTGCAGCAAGATGTCGGATGGCCAAATGACCAACGACTTGTATAAGAAAAAAAAAGTATTGCTTTGTATTATTAATTATTATATTTTCATTAAAGTAATTTACTTGGATTTGAATATTTCTGTATATTATTAATTATTATATTTCCATTAAACTAATTTACCTGGAATTGAATATTGCTTTATAGGTTGTTATGGCCTTGCGAATGGCCTTTTGCGTTGGCCAGGCTTCGTGCTGGCAGCGCCATGAATCCCTTTTCGTGACACTGGAATTCTGACTACTATGTGATCATTTGGTTGGTTATCCAAGGGCATGACGAGGACGAGATCACACCAGCCCCCTGTGAATTGTGTCCCCAAGGAACAACAGATGCAGACCATCTAAAATCACGTCTTGCCTTGAGGGACATAGGAGAAAAAATCTTTTTAAATATATATATCAGACAGTCTAAATTATACTGGGCAGCAAAATGTCGGATGGCCAAATGACCAACGACAGGCAAAAATAAAAAATTATTGCTTTATATCATTAATTGTTATATTTTCATTAAACTAATTTACTTAGGTTTGAATAATTCTGAATATTATTAATTATTATATTTGCATTAAACAAATTTACTTGGAATTGAATATTGCTTTATAGGTTGTTATGGCCTTGAGAAAGGCCCTTTGCGTTGGCCAGGCTTCGTGCTGGCAGCGCCATTATTCACTATTGGTTACACTAGGAGTCTGACGACTATGTGATCGTTTGGTTGGTTATCCAGGGTCACGACGAGTACGAGAACATACCACCCCCCTGTAAATTCTGTCATCAAGGAACAATGGATGGAGACCATCTAGACGCATGTCTTTCCTTGAGGGACATAAGAGAAAAAATATTTTCAAATGTATATATCAGACAGTCTAAATTATACTCTGCAGCAAGATGTCGGATGGCCAAATGACCAACGACTTGTATAAGAAAAAAAAAGTATTGCTTTGTATTATTAATTATTATATTTTCATTAAAGTAATTTACTTGGATTTGAATATTTCTGTATATTATTAATTATTATATTTCCATTAAACTAATTTACTTGGAATTGAATATTGCTTTATAGGTTGTTATGGCCTTGCGAATGGCCTTTTGCGTTGGCCAGGCTTCGTGCTGGCAGCGCCATGAATCCCTTTTCGTGACACTGGAATTCTGACTACTATGTGATCATTTGGTTGGTTATCCAAGGGCATGACGAGGACGAGATCACACCAGCCCCCTGTGAATTGTGTCCCCAAGGAACAACAGATGCAGACCATCTAAAATCACGTCTTGCCTTGAGGGACATAGGAGAAAAAATCTTTTTAAATATATATATCAGACAGTCTAAATTATACTGGGCAGCAAAATGTCGGATGGCCAAATGACCAACGACAGGCAAAAATAAAAAATTATTGCTTTATATCATTAATTGTTATATTTTCAATAAACTAATTTACTTAGGTTTGAATAATTCTGAATATTATTAATTATTATATTTGCATTAAACAAATTTACTTGGAATTGAATATTGCTTTATACCACCCCCCTGTAAATTCTGTCATCAAGGAACAATGGATGGAGACCATCTAGACGCATGTCTTTCCTTGAGGGACATAAGAGAAAAAATATTTTCAAATGTACATATCAGACAGTCTAAATTATACTCTGCAGCAAGATGTCGGATGGCCAAATGACCAAAGACTTGTATAAGAAAAAAAAAGTATTGCTTTGTATTATTAATTATTATATTTTCATTAAAGTAATTTACTTGGATTTGAATATATCTGTATATTATTAATTATTATATTTCCATTAAACTAATTTACTTGGAATTGAATATTGCTTTATAGGTTGTTATGGCCTTGCGAATGGCCTTTTGCGTTGGCCAGGCTTCGTGCTGGCAGCGCCATGAATCCCTTTTCGTGACACTAGAATTCTGACTACTATGTGATAATTTGGTTGGTTATCCAAGGGCATGACAAGGACGAGATCACACCAGCCCCCTGTGAATTGTGTCCCCAAGGAACAACAGATGCAGACCATCTAAAATCACGTCTTGCCTTGAGGGACATAGGAGAAAAAATCTTTTAAAATATATATATCAGACAGTCTAAATTATACTGGGCAGCAAAATGTCGGATGGCCAAATGACCAACGACAGGCAAAAATAAAAAATTATTGCTTTATATCATTAATTGTTATATTTTCATTAAACTAATTTACTTAGGTTTGAATAATTCTGAATATTATTAATTATTATATTTGCATTAATCAAATTTACTTGGAATTGAATATTGCTTTATAGGTTGTTATGGCCTTGAGAAAGGCCCTTTGCGTTGGCCAGGCTTCGTGCTGGCAGCGCCATTATTCACTATTGGTTACACTAGGAGTCTGACGACTATGTGATCGTTTGGTTGGTTATCCAGGGTCACGACGAGTACGAGAACATACCACCCCCCTGTAAATTCTGTCATCAAGGAACAATGGATGGAGACCATCTAGACGCATGTCTTTCCTTGAGGGACATAAGAGAAAAAATATTTTCAAATGTATATATCAGACAGTCTAAATTATACTCTGCAGCAAGATGTCGGATGGCCAAATGACCAACGACTTGTATAAGAAAAAAAAAGTATTGCTTTGTATTATTAATTATTATATTTCCATTAAACTAATTTACTTGGAATTGAATATTGCTTTATAGGTTGTTATGGCCTTGCGAATGGCCTTTTGCGTTGGCCAGGCTTCGTGCTGGCAGCGCCATGAATATCTTTTCGTGACACTGGAATTCTGACTACTATGTGATCATTTGGTTGGTTATCCAAGGGCATGACGAGGACGAGATCACACCAGCCCCCTGTGAATTGTGTCCCCAAGGAACAACAGATGCAGACTATCTAAAATCACGTCTTGCCTTGAGGGACATAGGAGAAAAAATCTTTTTAAATATATATATCAGACAGTCTAAATTATGCTGGGCAGCAAAATGTCGGATGGCCAAATGACCAACGACAGGCAAAAATAAAAAATTATTGCTTTATATCATTAATTGTTATATTTTCATTAAACTAATTTACTTAGGTTTGAATAATTCTGAATATTGTTAATTATTATATTTGCATGTGAAAAGCAACATTTCAAATGAATCTGGTGAAAGATCATTGCCCGCTAATTCTACTGTCAGAAGAAGGGAGCAGTTCAAGAAGATTCAAAAATTATGGACAAGAGATAGGAAGAAAGCGGTTTGCGAAGTGTTCAACGGTACCACAGCCCGTAACAAGCACAATATTGAGCAACTCGAATCTTTCTGGAGGCCGCTGATGGAGAGAGCATCATGTCCCAATTTGCCGGATACGCCAATTCCGCATCAGAAGTTGTTTACATTATGGCTGCCAGTTACAGTTGATGAAGTCAAATTAAACGCTATGGACAAAAAATCATCAGCGGGACCCGATGGTATCACTGTAAAGCAGTGGGAATCTGTTGCCCCCTTACATAGGGCCATATTTTATAATATATATCTGTCCAACCCACCCCACTTACCAAAGTTAACTGCGGCCCGGACTATATTCATTCCGAAAACGGATGATCCCGCTGGTCCTTGTGAATATAGACCCATCACAGTTGCTTCAGTCCCTCTTAGACAAATGCACAAAATAATTGCAACTCGTCTAAACGAAATGGATTTGCATCATGTAAACCAGCGAGCGTTTATTGCTTCCGATGGCACTGCAGAAAATATATTCTCATTACAGTCAATAATAGACGACTCTAAAATGAGAAAGAAGGAAATCCATGTAACGTTTATGGATATTGCCAAAGCTTTTGATAATCTGAGCCATAATGCACTTTATAGAATCTTAGAATGGAAGGGTATGCCAGCTGGACTTATTGGTTACATGAAGGGGCTATATAGCAAATGTTATACCCGCATTACAGACAAAAAGCAGCATACGGATCCTATTGTATGCGGAAGAGGTATAAGGCAGGGTGACCCATTATCCCCTAGTCTCTTTAACATGGCAATGGATTGGGTAATCCATTCCCTTCCAGATGGAATAGGCTACGATATGGGAGGAACAATGGTAAACTGCCTGGCATTTGCAGACGACCTAGTCTTAATCACATCCTCATCGAAAGGCATGAAAAGATTACTATCGGACGCAGCTGCAGCTATTCAAGATCTGGGAATGGAATCCAACCCAGCCAAATGCTTTAGCTTTTCTCTCGTCAAGGCCGTCAATTCTAATGTTATGAAGGTTGATAACAGATATCATTTCGTAGTAAATGGCGCTAGAATCAAGCAGTTGGGTATCTTGGATTGCTGGAAATACCTAGGAGCGAAATTTTCGTTGAACAACATGAATGCCGAAGGGATTATCGATGAATTATCATTATTGCTGCACAAAACAAACACTGCACCCCTAAAACCCCAACAAAAATTAGTGACTTTGAGAACTTATCTCATCCCGAAATTCATTCATCTCCTCACACTGAGCCCAAGCAAAATGAACGAGTTGAGAAAGTTGGATATCTCAACGAGAGCGGCAGTACGTTCCTGGCTGCGACTGCCTCAGGATACCCCTACTCAGTATTTCCATTCTGCTTGTACTGATGGTGGTTTGGGAGTAATGAGCTTTAGCAGTGCTATACCCTCACTCAAGCTCGCGAGGTTACGACGTATGGAGTACTCTGGTTGCCCAGTAGCAAGAGCCGCCTATCATTCCTCCTTTATCACTAAGGAAATGAGAAAACTCACAAGCAACCTCACGAAAATGGGCCTCAACGCGGAAAACACTTCCAGTGAAGAACGAAAGAAAACGCTGTCCATGAAGTTATATCGTAGCGTTGATGGTAAGGCATTAAGGGAGTCAAAAAACTGCCACCCATCAACTCATTGGTTGACAGACTACGCGGCTCCGATAACCGGACGGACCTTCATACAGACGGTAAGAACTCATATAAATGCCCTCGCGACCCGAGTGAGATTATCCAGAGGACGTAGGGCTTTTATGCCGACCCAATGCAGAGCTGGGTGTCCTGCAAGCGAAACTGCCAGCCATATTATTCAACATTGCATTTTGTCTCACGGTGGTAGAGTGCGCCGGCATGATACAATAGTGAACATGTTGGAAATTGCTCTCCAAAAAAAAGGATACAGGGTCACAAAGGAGCAAATGTTTGTTGGTAATAGACGAAGGTGGAAGCCAGACCTGGTGTGCTCAGGACTAAGCGGACACTTCATTATAGATGCACAGGTCGTCGGGGATAACCCTAGCACCACTCACTGGAACAATGTCAAAGCCAATAAATATAGGGACCTAGATTGCAGGATGGCGATCGGGCGTACACTGGGAGTGCCAGGCGTGGACATAAAAGTACTGCCGCTCACAATAACTTGGAGAGGAATATGGTGCCGAAGATCTTTCCAAGACATGGATATGTTGGGAATTCCCAAGAGAACGATGAACGCTATTACAATAAGAGTCCTTAAAGGGTCCCACATGAATTACAGTAATTGGTTCAGGCTGCTTCCTCGTTTATAGCATGATACTCAATGATTATATCGATGTCATAATTTACATTTTTACGTTTTGTTTTATTTATCTTTATTTTTTTTTTTTATTTATCTATTTATTTATTTCATTTTTATTCGTTTAATTTTATGTTTATTTATTTACTTTTTTTTTTTTATTATTTTTTTTTTCTTATTTTATTTATTTATTTTATTTTAGTTATTTATTTTTTTATTTTTTTATTTATTTAGATATGTACTATAGTACTACTTTTTTATGACTTATATTGCGGAGGGACTGCTACCTCCGTGGTTTTTAAAATTACTTTATATATAGTGTGTATTTTATGTATGTATATGAATGTATGTATATTTTTCTTTTATACTTTTATCGACGCAGCTGCTTTTTGTATGTAAATGCAATGCTCAGTATATTATAACTTAATATTAGTATGTTTTCTTTCTTTTTTTTTTATATATATGATTCTTGGATTCCAATATCCAAGATAAAACGTTACGATGGTGAAGGTAGCACCAAATTGAATTGGAAATTGAGAAAGGTCTGGAGTTTTGTTACTTCGAAAAATATATTAACTATGTATGAACTACCAAATAAATAAATATATGCACCCCCCCCCCACATCCCTATAAATTGCATATCGTTGTGTTCCTTGTGACAATTTATTAAAAAAAAGCCAATGTTCCCACAAAAAAAAGTGAACGAACTGCCCCAAAATGGCGTCCAAACATGGCGGATTGACGACTTTGACTTTAGTTAGTTTTTTTGTTACTGAGAATCTGCATTTGGCTTAATTTCATTATAGTTGGTCTTTTATTAAAGCTGGATAGTCAGAGAATAATAAAACATGAAAAAATATTAAAAACTAATTGGCTTAGGCATTAAAAAAAATCGGTAAAGTCAATTTTTTTTACAAAAAAATTTTCAAGTTGAAAATCAAGCGTCGTTTGTAATTAAACGGTCAGCAATAATGCAAAACGTGCTGAAATAAAACATCTGGAGAATACATTTCTCTTTCTAAAACATTGATTACTTTTTAAAATATTTGAAGTAGTTCCGTATAAAATGTACTTAAGCGGCAGAAAAGCGCTACTGGCGTGGGTGCCTACAGGCCTCTACCACACCACTCAGTACTCATAAATGGCTTAGTTATAGTGCTATAATAACGTTTTTGTTATATTTTATTGATTATATTAACGAACAAATATTAATACAATAATTTAATTGTAAAAAATTATTTTTTTTTAAATTTATTATTTTTGTTCTTATTTTTCATTATTTTTTTTTTTTAATTTAACTTCATTTATTCTATACGGAAATCGCTTAAGAAGGCCTCTATTATAAAAATTATAAAATTATAATAATAAAACTTAATTCAAAAATACTTTGCAGAATATCTTGATTTTTTTTATTTAATATTTGCAATTTAACATTTTGTTTTATATATTTATTGATTCTTAGAGGTAATTTAAATTGTATATACTTCCCCGGAAATGAGTCATATTAATATCTGTTTTATAAACTAAAATAATATATACCTAATCTGAACTGCTTTTAATGAATAGGTGATGGATTGTTTAATAAAATTGTTATATCGCTATTTAAAAAACCATTTTTATTTCCTTTATTTTATTCGGAAGTTGGACCATATCATAAAAAATTGGAACTTTTAATATTAAAGTGCATTATTCCCTCTGCACAAAAGAAATATAGAAAGGGCGAAGCTATAAGTTCTAGGTAACTGGAACTGATTGTTAGTATTTGGTCTCAAAATAAGGGAAAACGCGAAATTGAACCCAAACATTGGAAAAATACATTAAGCGAACGACAGTGCCAAAATGTCGGAAAAGAAAACAAGGATCAGTATCCATCATATGGCTAAACGAATATATAGTAGACAGATGAACAGAATATTTCAAGATTCTGCTAAAAGGGGGTAAAAATGCTTGATCAGTTTGGATGATATTAAGTAGGTTTATTATGGTGAAGACCATTTCATCAGCAAGAAAGATTTGTTCTAGGAAATTGGCAAGTCAGCTGGTCTGGACGAAGTAACCCGAAATGTTGTGCGTACAAAGGCCACAAATGTATTAGAAAATTATATGAAAGGACTGTAGTTTTGTCCCTTTACAGGAAATGAGATACTAGGAAATGTTATTCGAGATTCCTTACTGTTTATAGTACCAAAGAAAGTCTACTCAAGAATCGTATAAGCTAAAATTAGAAATATTGTCGATTGCCTGAGCGATATGGATTGAGAAACTCAAGTTGCACATTGGAACATAAGTTGCAAATTGGGACTGTCTTCACTTTAAGGTAGGTTATAGAGAAGTCCACAGAGAAAGAAAAATGGTTCTCTATCTGCTTAGTGCCTCACACTTTGGATTGATCGAATATCTACTAGTCTTTCACAAAAGCTCGTTTTCCTTTCAGATTCCTTCAAAAATCTTTTGCAATTGCACTAAACAGGAGCAGAGCTATTTCCTTTTATCGATAAACCTCTGTATAACCTGCTTCAAAGTGAAGATAGTCCCAATGTACAACTTCAATAGCAATCTAAAATAAAGTGGTTTACACCATTATCAACCTCGTTTACTTCCTCCAGACCTGCTTGCCAATTGCTTAGAGCAAATCTTTCTTGCTGAAAAAAGTGTTCTTCACCATAATAAACCTGCTTAACATCATCCAAACCCATCAAGCATTTTTACCCTCTTTTAGCAGCATCTTGAAATATTATGTTCATCTGTCTACTATATATTCGTTTAGCCATATAATGGATACTGATCCTTGTTTTCTTTTCCGAAATTTTGGCACTGTCGTTCGCTTAATGTATTTTTCCAATGTTTGGGTTCAATTTCGCGTTTTCCCTTATTTTGAGACCAAATACTAACAATCAGTTCCAGTTACCTATAAGAACTTATAGCTTCGCCCTTTCCATATTTCTTTTGTGCAGAGGGAATAATGCACTTTAATATTAAAAGTTCCAATTTTTTATGATATGGTCCAACTTCCGAATAAAATAAAGGAAATAAAAATGGTTTTTTAAATAGCGATATAACAATTTTACTAAACAATCCATCACCTATTCATTAAAAACAGTTCAGATTAGGTATATATTATTTTAGTTTATAAAACAGATATTAATATGACTCATTTCCGGGGAAGTATATACAATTTAAATTACCTCTAAGAATCAGTAAATATATAAAACAAAATGTTAAATTGCAAATATTAAATAAAAAAATCAAGATATTCTGCAAAGTATTTTTGAATTAAGTTTTATTATTATAATTTTATAATTTTTATAATAGAGGCCTTCTTAAGCGATCTCCGTATAGAATAAATGAAATTAAATTTTAAAAAAAAAATAATAAAAAATAAAAACAAAAATAATAAATTTAAAAAAAATAATTTTTTACAATTAAATTATTGTATTAATATTTGTTCGTTAATATAATCAATACAATATAACAAAAACGTTATTATAGCACTATAACTAAGCCATTTATGAGTACTGAGTGGTGTGGTAGAGGCCTGAGGCACCCACGCCAATAGCGCTTTTCTGCCGCTTAAGTACATTTTATACGGAACTACTTCAAATATTTTAAAAATTAATCATTGTTTTAGAAAGAGAAATGTATTCTCCAGATGTTTTATTTCAGCACGTTTTGCATTATTGTTGACCGTTTAATTACAAACGACGCTTGATTTTCAACTTGAAAATTTTTTTGTAAAAAAGATTGACTTTACCGATTTTTTTTAATGCCTAAGCCAATTAGTTTTTAATATTTTTTCATGTTTTATTATTCTCTGACTATCCAGGTTTAATAAAAGAACAAATATAATGAAATTAAGCCAAATGCAGATTCTCAGTAACAAAAAAACTAACTAAAGTCAAAGTCGTCAATCCGCCATGTTTGGACGCCATTTTGGGGCAGTTCGTTCACTTTTTTTTGTGGGAACATTGGCTTTTTTTTAATAAATTGTCACAAGGAACACAACGATATGCAATTTATAGGGATGTGGGGGGGGTGCATGGTAAGGGGGTCTGGCCCACCGTGTATATGTATGCCTCCTCCGGCGTCTGATGCCGTTCGGAACTTCATAAATAGTGTCGGTTGCCGATGACCGATATTGTCGGAAAATACATTTAAGAGATATCATTCTCTGCAGCTAACGTGTTATATTAAATACATAAGTAGATTATCTTTATATGAGTTTAAAAATACTGAGGTTGCGGAGAATTTCGTTTCAAGTTAATCAATGGCATCATTTTTATTGATATAACACTAATTGACGTTGCAACAAGAACTAGAAAAAAAATTTAATAAAAAGTAAGAAACAATATTTAACATTTCTCTTACCACCAAACATACTTTACCATTTAAACTTGTAATTAAATTAAATTTCTTTTTTCTTTTCTTTTTTTTGGTGCGTTTAGCTCCAATCTAATTAGAATAGATTGGTTGTACCTCTTAAACAGCCCTATACAAAACCCCCCTTTATTATAAATAGCGAGGCAGGTAGTAAATAGTTCACGAGAGAGAGACTGGTCTGCCAGTCAACTGGCACATGCCAGTAGAACAAATATTTTTGTTTGACTGGCACACTGGCAAGCCCCTACCCTCGGCAAGGTATGATTAACCAGCAAAACAAATTATCCAAAATACTTATTTAAATACTTTTTTTTATGATTGATGAAAACCTATGCCTAACTATAAATCAGCTGAAGCAAATATTACCAAAATTTTAAAATAATATATCCTGTGCGAACGCCAACATTCGTAATATAAGCTTAGCAAATTGTGGATATCGGTAATAGATTACACTGCAATAAGGTGTTTTATTTTAGTTCTAAATCGCTTATAACTAATCTTTCTGTATTTATTCATAACTTTTAAACGATAAAGATTTGTTCTTATTTTGTATGGCACTTATATGCCAAATCGAAACCAGAAAAGATAAAAAGCATCTTTAATATGACAGTGTCTATCTGTATGGGCGGAAAGATTAAGATTTTATAGAATATTATATTAAGTAAATAAATCGTAGAAGATGATGGTGAATAACAAAGAACGCTTAAATGTATAGCTTAAAATGGAGGGTAATAACTTATGATAGTCGATTATTTATTTATTCCTCCCTTCCTTGCCTTTCGGCTACATGACATTTTCCATTGTAACAAAATAATTCATTTTTTATTTCATAAATGTAATTTATTTATTTTACACAAAATTTTTAAATTACTTCGATAAATTATTAATATTTTAAATACAGTCCTTCGTTTCAGATTATCATTTGGTCATTGATTAGATCGACTTTAAAGTCAATTAGAATTTTAACAGAACCGTTTCAAAATATTGTTAACATTTGAATAAATACAATATTTTATATTGTATACAATATTTTACATTGTATTATTTAAGATAAAGTAAAAATTAATATTTTATTATTTTGCTTTTAATACATCCATCTTCGACCTAATGACTTCAATTCAAATTCAATATCCAACAAAACATAAACAGACAAATGTTTAGCCACTAAATTAGTACTTTTCAAGGGCACTGAATGTTCTGATATATGAATGAGATAAAATGGAAATTATACTTTATTATTCTTTGACTGTTATATTTCGTAATCAGATGGATTACGAAATATAACAGAATAATAGAAAAAAACTAGAATATAATAGAAAAAACTAGGTCTTTAAAGAGGAGAGGTTTGAAAGAGGAAACTGATTGTGTGTGTCTAATATCAGCAGGGATGGAATCCCCGAGGGAGACGGCTTGAATTGCAAAGGATTTGTCAAACACAGCAGTTTGGTGAGGGGGAGGATAGAGACCGGAGTATCAGATCTAGTGGGACGGGATTGGTTGAAGTATTTATATTGTAAGCTGTGAAAAAATAGGAGGCTCGATGATTTCTAATGATTTGGTACAGAAAGGTAGCGAGGAATTACCTACGGTGATAGGATGGATAGAGCCACTTCAACACGGTGTAATACTGGTGCATCTCTTGAGAGCCTGAAAATAAAACGTAATTGGAAAGTCATTAGGGGTTTAAGTTTGGCTTCGCAATCTCCCGAGAGTCCACCAGCCATAGTCGAAGTGGGGGAAAACAAGGGAGGTAACTAGGAGTTGATGGACTTATATGGAAGGAAGGAGATGAACTGTTTTAGGGAGGAGATTGCGAAGAGAAATTTGGGAGATGTGTGGTTTCCAGGAGAGGGTTTAATCAAAAGTAACACCTAGTTTTTCAACGGTAGTATGGAATAAGATAGGGGAGTTGTTCAGGAGAAAATTGGGGAATACCTCTGGACAAGGGTGGAGATTCTAATGGGGGGTTTTAGGATTTACAACAAAAATCAGGACCATAATCGTTTGTATGGGACTTCTGAATGGAGTTAAGAAGATCATTAGGGATAATGTGGGGGAAAAAGTAGTGATCAGTATTAAAAGAGGAAAACATAGGAGCCGGACTGGACGTGATGTGCTTGCTAAATGGCAGGAGACAAAGTGAGCGTAGAGGTTATCAGCAGAAACGGAAATGGACTGGGACTGAGGTGTATTACCAATGGTCAGTTTTTTAAGAATAGCCCAAGTGGCATTGGTATTAGGGGAGTTCAATAAGGAATAATAGTATTAACTGGATTTGGTACGGCGTACTGCTGATTGAGTACTGTTTCGAAGCTGTTCGAAGAATAGAAAATCTTCAGGAACTCGAGTTCGTTTAAACCGTCGGTTTGCAGCATCTCTTTCTCTCATACACTCTCTCAAAGCAGAAGTCAACCAAGGAGCGGAAGGATTTTGTTTGTGATAATAGGAGCATGTTGGTCGAGGAGGGAGTGAAGATGAATGGTTAAGGTTTCTACCATGGTGTCGATGGATTTTGAGAAGTAAATACGATCCCATTGAATATCGTCAAGATCGTTTGAAAATGTTTCGTGAGTGAGTGGATTTAGGTTTCGGAAGGATATCGTTCGAGGAGAAAAGGATGGGATAGAGATATTGTAAGAAATCTGGATAAGACCGTGGTAAGATAGAAACGGGATCGAGTGCTGAAATGCAGGAAGGAGTTTGTCTAAGAAATCTAGAATAAACAGATCGAGCCAGGACTCCGAGAACAGGGTATATATTATAGAGTTGTAGGATACTATAAGATAATGGCTAAAGGCTGAGATAATGGAGGGCACTTGTAAGGTAAGAATAATCGATCGATTACATCAGTAAATTGGTTTTAAATTCGCCCGAGAGGATGACATTTGAGTAGGAAGGAATTAAGTTGTACAAAGAAATCTCAAATGATACATCAAAAACAATTCTAGTAGGGCGATATATGACAGCAAACAGAATGCCAGATGAAGTTGTGAGGATTTCGGCAAAGAGGTATTCAATGCGCAGAGAATCGGTTAAGGAAGAGCAACAAAGGATTGTGGATTTAAGATTGACATGGACAAAGAGACCTACTCCACCATCCGTACGATCCACTCTGTCGTTACGAAGGAGACTGAGCGTTGGAATGGCAGGTTAAAAAGTCATAAAAGGCATAACATTCGAATCGTTCTACATTAACGGGAATGTGTAAACTTTAGGCGCCAGTCAACTGGAATGCGACTGGCACCGTGTAAATGACCTTTAACTGTAATGCGCCAGTCGACTGGAATGCCAGCGACTGGCACCATTGACTGGCACCAGCGACTGGCACCGTGTAAATGAGCCTTAATTTACTTGGATTTGAATATTTCTGTATATTATTAATTATTATATTTCCATTAAACTAATTTACTTGGAATTGAATATTGCTTTATAGGTTGTTATGGCCTTGAGAAAGGCCCTTTGCGTTGGCCAGGCTTCGTGCTGGCAGCGCCATGATTCACTATTGGTTACACTAGGAGTCTGACGACTATGTGATCATTTGGTACGAGTACGAGACCATACCACCCCCCTGTAAATTCTGTTATCAAGGAACAATGGATGGAGACCATCTAGACGCATGTCCTTCCTTGAGGGACATAAGAGAAAAAACATTTTCAAATGTATATATCAGACAGTCTAAATTATACTCTGCAGCAAGATGTCGGATGGCCAAATGACCAACGACTTGAATAAGAAAAAAAAAAGTATTGCTTTGTATTATTAATTATTATATTTTCATTAAAGTAATTTACTTGGAATTGAATATTGCTTTATAGGTTGTTATGGCCTTGCGAATGGCCCTTGGGGTTGGCCAGGCTTCGTGCTGGCAGCGCCATGAATCCGTTTTCGTGACACTGGGAGTCTGACTACTATGTGATCATTTGCTGTGTTATCCAAGGGCATGACGAGGACGAGATCACACCAGCCCCCTGTGAATTGTGTCCCAAAGGAACAACAGATGCAGACCATCTAGACTCACGTCTTGGCTTGAGGGACATATCAGAAAAAGTCTTTTTAAATATATATATCAGACAGTCTAAATTATACTGGGCAGCAAAATGTCGGATGGCCAAATGACCAACGACAGGCAAAAATAAAAAATGATTGCTTTATATCATTAATTATTATATTTTCATTAAACTAATTTACTTGGATTTGAATAATTCTGAATATTATTAATTATTATATTTGCATTAAACAAATTTACTTAGAATTGAATATTGCTTTATAGGTTGTTATGGCCTTGAGAAAGGCCCTTTGTGTTGGTCAGGCTTCGTGCTGGCAGCGCCAAGATTCACTATTGGTTACACTAGGAGTCTGACGACTATGTGATTGTTTGGTTGGTTATCCACGGTCACGACGAGTACGAGACCATACCACCCCCTTGTAAATTGTGTCATCAAGGAACAATGGGTGCAGACCATCTAGACGCATGTCCTGCCTTGAGGGACATAAGAGAAAAACTATTTTCAAATATATATATCCGACAGTCTAAATTATACTGTGTAGCAAGATGTCGGATGGCCAAATGACAAACGACTTGTATAAGAAAAAAAAAAGTTTTGCTTTGTATTATTAATTATTATATTTTCATTAAACTAATTTGCTTTGAATTGAATATTGCTTCATAGGTTTTTACTGCTTTGAGAAAGGCCCGTTGTGTTGGCCAGGCTTCGTGCTGGCAGCGCCTTGATTCACTATTGGTTACACTAGGAGTCTGACTACTATGTGATCGTTTGATTGGTTATCTAGGTGCACGACGAAGAAGAGATAACACCACAGCCCTCTAAATTGTGTCATCAAGGAACAATGGATGCAGACCATCTAAACGCATGTCCTGCCTAATATTTTCATTAAACTAATTTACTTGGATTTGAATATTGCTTTATATTATTAATTATTATATTTGCATTAAACTTTTTTTTTGGGATTTGAATATTGCTCTATATTATTAATTATATTTTTATGTATATCAGCAGGGCAAGGACATAATTACTTGTGTAAAATAATGAAATGTACTATGTGATTTCGTAAAATATCGATACTTTTTGTTGTTTTTTATTAATTATTCTATTTATTTAACGTTAATTTACTATAATACGAATTTGATTATATATACTAAATCTGTAAAAAGTTATTATCTTGAATGTTACCTATAATTTAAAATTTTACTATTAATTTTATTTATTTTTTATTTATACTATTAATTTTTTAATATATAGATCTATTATTTATTTCGTTTTTCATTATGCTAAGATATTTCGTACGATCTTATATCGATTTAAGCAATTTTTAAGTATTTTATGCTCTTTCTATTATTTTAACTATTTATTATAAATATTAATTTTTATTATATATTATAATATTATTTTAATTACTTTTTGTTAATTTATTTTTTTTATCTACTTACACTGATTGATTTATAAGTTCACAATAATACAATCACTTAAATATACTTTTTAGAAGAAATTGAAAAGATCTGAAAATGATTCTTTTCGGAATCAGTTAAATATAAGAAGAAAGGTAATGAAGAATTAGAATAACGAAGAAACTAAATGACGGTATCTTGTAAATTTTCTTGATTTATCATTTCATGTTAATGACGCAAAATAATAGTATACAAGAAAATATTGAACTAGGGAATTAAAAAAATATTAAATATTTTGTTCCTAGGCAATAGCAATTTTAGAGATCAATATATCTTAGAAGAGTATAGAAATGTCAATATATCTTAGAAGAGTATAGAAATGCCGTTCGAACAATAATTCAAAATGATTTATTTTAATGTGAGAAATCTGAAAAAGTGAGAAAAAAGGATTTTGAAGTTAAGACGATGGAAAAATTTAACGTCGGAATCTTACTTTTCTTTTATTATTTATTTATTTGTTTGTAACTTTAACTGCAATTTCTTTTTTTTTTTTAATCTGTTTTTTGAATAATAATACAATCAGCCACTGCTGGAGGGCTATAAGCATTAGGGCTACAAGTTCTCATTCATACAATATATACAAATAATAAAGAAATAAATATAAATATAATAAGTAAATAAATAATACTGGTGAAGAAGTTAAATAAAAATAAAATAAACAAATAAAATAAAATAAAAATTTCTAAACACAATCATACCTATATACAATATATACATTAGCCCAAGAATCTCCGAGCCAGGCTTTTTCCCCCATACGTGGAAGGCGAAGCAAGACTCCGGAAGATCCCAGCGCCACTTTTCCAGCCGCATCACTAGTATTAGAAGCCAACTGCAATTTCTAACTACTAATTGTACTTTAGAATGTATAGTAACTTGTATTGGCAAATCGAATGTAATTGTAACAATTAATGTAAAATTTTAATTTAAAAATTGTCATCGTAACTGTAAATGTAAAATATAAATTTGGTACCATCGCAAACCAAGTGGTCAGTTATAAAACTACCAGTTTTATGAGGAATTTCGTATTTGAGTAAATTATCTGAAAAATTGTAATGTTGAATATTTACGAAATTGGTTAGAAGAAATAACCCAGAACATCAAGAAATATTTTATAGATACTTTTCCTGATTTAAAAGTGATTTATTAAAGGAAAAAAATGAATAATCGCAATTTTTATTTAAATAGAATTACTGATACTTTCTTTTCCAGGTCCAGTGGTTTATATAGGGCTGAACTGGTTGCAGTAGCTGCAGGTTACTCCAATCAGGGAGGCGACACCGTTCCACTATAAAAAACGGGTAGCGAAACCGCGGGCAGGACCTCTTGGGTGGTTTGGAACTCTGCCCAGTTCACCATCGACAAATATATATATATCAAAATCAAAAATCCTAATCCATCCTCTCTCGAAGATTTCCATCCAGTATCATTCTTTCCAATCTTTCAAAACACCTAAGGTGCAATCCTAAGCTTCCAACTTTCTTGAAAATGATGGTTGCAGCTGCTGGGGTTTTACGTTCCCCTGGGATCCTTTTTCACGATTTACACACAGATATTCTTGTAATTTCAGTTAGCGAATATAGAGTGCAACGCACACACACACACACACACATTAAAACACAGAAATGTTGAAAAATGAATTGAACTATGTGAAAGATTTTTACTAGCAAGGAAGACTGAAGAATAGATCTGTTATTAACTTTTCTAAGCAATAGTGCAAGTGTTCTCGACCATTTTTTACCTGCGGGCGCATTTATACGTTGTGTTTAAAGGCGGGAGCTTATTATTATTTTTTTAATTGTGCAAGTAGTGATTATAAATTTCAAGTAAATCACTATATATAATAATATCTAAAAAGAAAATGAAAATGATATCAATAAAAATAAGGTGATGACAGTAAAGAAATGGGTGGTTACAAGAGTATTTATTAAATACGGTAATTAGGCGATTTTTAATTTATTTTTTTTTTTGCGGGTCAATGAAAAATACCAAAGATTATCTAAAATATATTAAACAAAGAAATTAAAACAAAACAAAATTTTATTTCTTCAGGTTAGAAGCACTTAAATATATACATTAGAATAAATTAAAGACAATTTGAAAATGTTTTTATCGGAAGTAGTTAAATCTGAGAAGAAAGGACAATTGGTTTCTTAATTAGAACAATGAAGAGACTAAATGACGATAACTTGTAAATTTTTTTGATTTTGATTTTTTTTTTTTCGCTATGTGTTAATGATACAACAGACAAATATAACAGACAATAATATAACAGACAAATATTACACAAAGAAATTTACAAAACATTAAATATTTCATATTTAGGCGAAAGCATATATGTAGATCTCATTGTATCTTAGAAGAGCATATAGCTATGTCGTTTAAACTTTTTATTCAAAATGAGTTATCTTGAATGTATTGAAATGTGCAAAGACAAAAGAGAAAGGAAAAAGGATTTAAGAGTAAACAATAGAAGAATTTAAATAGTTATTTTTTTAATATATTTTCTCATGATTAATAGCAAAAAATCAAAGATTATCAAAAATACATTAAAAAAAGAAATTAAGGACAAAAAAAAAGTCTGCGAAGTAAAGTAAGTACAGCTTCCTCGCCGTTTCACCGTTCTCATTGGCTAAAATATATCTGTATTAAGAGGTCTAAAATTTTTCGTATGAGAACAAAATCTGAAGCCATTTCGGAAATTCAGTAATACATCAACATATACAGGTTTGATTTCCACGGGTTTTGTTCATCAGCAGATATTAAAATGGAAAAGTGTTCCGTATTTGCAGATTGCATATTTGACGATTCGTGATAAATATATATATATATATATATATATATATATATATATATATATATATATATATATATATATATATATATATGTTTTGTTTCTTTTATCAGTGATGTCACAATCGATAACATCAATAAAGCGTAAGCTATTACTATTGCTCTACCCCTGCCATTAATAGCAATTGCACGCAAGTACAATGAAATAGTATTTTAAGTATTTTATTTTTAGTATTGACTTGATTCGGTAAATTTTAAATGTTTTTTTTTTCAAATTTAGAAAAGAATTTAAATGTTTACATGTAGTAAGAAAATTTAATTTAATTTCTTTGGAAACATGTGATTTACGTTAAATAATGTAAGTTTTCTGAAATTGTTATTTATATTTTTTTCGTCACTTTCCGTTACCATCTACAACTTTATTTATTTGATATTATTTTTTTCTTAAACTCTCCGCTTTCCAACAATATATTATACGTATAACTTCAGACTTTTATCTCCGGAGATTCATTTTCAACTTGGATAAGCATTTTTATTTTTTTCACCAGTTTTCAATTATCTTGTTCTTTTAAACTTCGTATTTAGCCATTTTTTATAGTTATGGTCAATAAAAGAGAGTTTTTTTTTTTTTTTAATAAACCATATTACAGGCTGTTTAGAGAAAACCCTACATGAACATTGGCCGTTTAAGCCCTGTAAAGTGACATCAATGCTGATAACAGCCACTTAATTATACAATAATACACCGAGTTTAATCGAAATCGTTAGAGCCGTTTTTGAGAAAATTATAAAAATGTGTGTCACTATTGATAGAAAGCTCCATTACCGGTTAGTCGATTTTAAGTTAAAAGTTCCTGTAACATCTGAGGCATATAAAAACTTTAAATATGCAATTTCACTTTAGTACGGCTTTTCGGTTTTGATCTAGACTGTGATCGTAATTACTAAAATAAAAATATTCTGATTCCCAAAGAGAAATAACATCGATTTAGTATTTAACCTTTTAACAAAAGGTTAAGATACTTCACTATCATTCCATAATAAACTTTAGAACCATCCGAATCCTCTTGTTTATAATCTTGCTTCCTCTTCTATTCCTGCTATCTCTCTGAGGCGTCTGAAAATAAGATGGCCCCGGAACCTTCTAAAATAGAACTATAATAGGAATGTTACTCATAATGGGAAGTTTCTATTAATTTTGTACATGTCATATTACTAATTTCATATTTACTTGATGTATTTTTCATATAATACAGATGTAAATTTGAAAAAATATGTTAAAAAAAATCTGGAATGATACTCACCTAAAATTAAGTAAAATTACCAATGCATTTGGCAATCTTTGCAAAACCAACTCATTTTGGATGGTGTGTAGCCATCTAAATGAACACTAAGTAACACTGTTGAGAATTAAAATAAAAAATTCTTAACTTATACTGTTGAACCCAAATTCAAGAAACATTGGAGCCAAATTATAAAATTGAACGAGTTCGGTCTCGATTGCTTAACTAAAAGACAGACAGACTGACACATTGTCGAACGGTCACGTTAAAACAGCACCTTACTTACTCCTGATAAATATCGATTAATCGATTTAACTGACTTTTACTATGCTCCATGGTAAACATATGACACTTAAAAGTACCATGGCTGTATACAGATAACCTCTTGGAACACACAAGACAAAATTATGAAGAGAACTAAGATAACTAAGTAAATTATGAGCATTAACTTACGGATATGAAAACCCGCCCGTAGTCGCACACTTCTGTGTGCGACAGAGGACGAATGGAGGATGGATTTCATATGTGAAGAAGGTATCGTCTAATTTTATTTGTTACATTGTAAGGACTGAGGGAATTTGAATTCTTTCAAATGTATTTAATACTTGGTTAAGTGACTGGAGACACTGTACCATGGTCACTACTCTGTTACAGCTTTGTCATGGTAAAATACTGGAATGAACTCAATCCCCAGGTTAGGGTACGATGATCCTTGAATCCGAAATCTTTTGAAATAATTCTGAGGAGTTATGAATGATTTAGTTAACGGCCGACAAAAAAATCCTCTAATAAAACCAAATATAAAGTTCATTTTTTTCTGTTTCAAAGGACAGTAAAAAACCAATATGGCTTGCTGTTTTGTACAACTTTGTAGGAAGCCTTTTTTGTAATTTATGATACATTACAAATCATTTAATATCATCGGCAATTTTTATTTTATTTTGAACTAAAAAATAAAGTAATACTGTACAAATGTCGCAGTACTTTGACGAGTGGACCAATATCTCATGATCACGCTGTAAATGGGATTTATACTTTATACAATAAATATATATTTATACAGCAGCCTAGAGATCCGAACAACAGAAAGACAAAAAGAAATAACATATATTATTTTTCAAAATGTATAATTTTGTTAGGCTACTAACGCTTATTAGAAGGAACCCCGGAAAATTTATCTAATATTTTCGACGAAGACTTACAAAAAAAAAAAAAAGAATGGTTGAAATCGGCTGACTGTGAACATGACCAACCTCCCCTTTCGACTTTTTTTCAAATACTATAAACTTAAAGTAGTGTATATATAATAAATTATAATTTAAATTAACATTTGATTTTCGAAGACTATGTATATTTAAGCCCGATCGACCAACAAACAAATATTATAATAAAGAGTAATTATTTAATTTAAAAAAATAACAAAAGAAGAAAGAATTCATTTTCTCCATTTACAACTTTTTGTGTTTTTTTTAAAGCTGTTTTGGGATATTCCAAACAAATGTTTCTTCTAGTAGTTGTGAAGAACTGGGTAATTTTTCAAATGATGTAATATGAACCTAAAATTTATTTCGAAACTAATTAGTTTTTTGTGAAATGTTTCGTAAAGGAAACACAATTTTTTTTAATTTTGTTAATGAGAACTTTGTTTGCGAACATATATCAAACAGTTTTTAAACCTGGTTTTGCACTATAAGCTGTAAGGAATGTGGTCTGATTGGCATACTGATGTATCAGATATTTTACTTCGATTTAGCCACTAAGAAGATATTCAGTAAAATAGTTTATAAAATACAATATATATAATCATATATTTTATAATTTCCAGACTTCGACATCCAAAATGACCCAATTTTCGGACCTCAAAATACTTGGTGAGTTAAAATTTAAATATATTGTTTATTAAATATTATATTATTTATTATTATAATCCAAACTATAAAGCCTTGCGTCTGGAGCATACGGATAAACAGTTAACTTGCCTTCTGTTTCCTTCATGTTTTTGTATGGCTTGTTAATAATATTTTTTTTTTTCTGTATACATGTGATCTTGTTTTTTTCTGCCCTGATGATGCCTGAATTAGCGAAACGTTGGCAAAGTAACTGTTCACCAGTATGTTAGAGACTATAGTTAAGATTTTTATAAAAAGGTAAATAACTGTTTATTTGTACGCTGGAGACTCGTAGCTTAATAATTTAGATTGTTTCAATCATAATGTCTCTTTTCGAACTTTTTTCTTATTTTATTAGTATTTATCATTACATTTATTTATGAAATATATATTTTTTTTTCTAACGCCTCTTGTCTTATTTACTTCCGTCATCAGCCCTCTAGCAGCCGAGGGCTGTTCTAGGCAACAGCTGTGATCGTTTGGTTTTCTTATAATCGTAAAGATATCCAGGGAGCACGTGGTTTATATAAACCGAAAAATCACTAATCCCACTTCTTCAGGTGGTTGGGTAAGCAGACTTCTACATCCTTTTGTTTTTTTATGGGATTGGGTTATTTGTCCTGTGCCTAACCCCCAATCTGGAAGATCAAGAGCTATGTTGTTGGAGTAGGAACTGCACTTATTTATTTTATTATTAACTAGCTGATGTATCCGTCGTTGACGGGTGTATAGTTAAAGTTTGAGAATCTTTTTTTGAGATGGATTCTATATTAAGGGAGGAGAGTCCAATTTCATAAAATTGAGCCGATATGGGGGAGGGGAGTTGTTTTGAATTTTTTTATGGCGGGGCTTATTGAAGTCAAGGTGTCGCAATAGTCATAACAAAAACTTTGTTATTCGACTATTTGTTTAGGTACCACACAACTAAACCGACCACCACCGATTCATTAAAATTTGTTAAGTGTTTCATTTATGATGAAGCGAGGAGATTGTGGAGTCGAATAATTAATCAAAAAGAGTTGTAGGCTCTCCACTTATTTAAACTCTGCTGAGTATATCGCTGGCAAAATAACATTGGACATTGAGTCACCTATATCCGTGTAAAGTTAGACCTTGATCTGAATATTGTGGCGGTCGAGGTGAAATTATCGGGAGTATTTATTTTCCTAATTTCCGGCTAATTCCTTTGGTTAATCCTAAAAATGTATACGACAACATTTGTTAGGCTCGAGAAGTTGAATGGAATGACACCTTGAACAGGAAGATCGAATAAAGTTAAAAAAATCAGCGTGTTTTACCAGTTTTAAGCAACAACGTGTTACTGAGTTCGGTATTCCGTATTTTTCCCGTTTAGTTGTGATAATTTTTTCCATCAGTAGAATATTTCAACTTTTAAATGTGGCTCGCGGTAGAGTAGGTTGGTTAAGAAGTATGTAACTGCTTGACCGAGATCTCTAGACAAATTACTCAATAATTCATAACTTTGGTTCTACTCAATATTTTGTTTTGATTTAAAGCTTATATTTTAAGTCAAGCCAACCTAAATATATTATAAAAATTTCAAAAGTCCACCACCATTAGTCTTTCCGAGCTTACCCTTGTCAAAATTTCGTTGGACAATGCTGACATCCAGCCAGATAAAAATTTTTTTAAAAGCTGATTTGGTGTCTGTAATGTATAAAACGGAAATATATCATGAAACGGGTTGATTCTATTCAATTTACAGACCAAACCTTTCTTTTATTTATATAGGTGTTCTTTAACCAACAAACATATGTTTATTATTAACATTTATTATCAACATTAACCTAGATCTCTAGACAAATTACTCAATAATTCATAACTTTGGTTCTACTCAATATTTTGTTTTCATTTAAAGCCAATGTTTTAAGTCAAACAAACTTTAATATAATGTCAAAATTTCAAAAGTTTGCAATAATCCATTGCTGAGCCATTGACAAAATTTACCTCTGACAAAATTTCGTTGCAATGCGGACATACAGACAGACAAAAAGGTTTTTAAAAGTGGATTTGGTGTCTGCAATGTATGAAACAGAAAGATATGTTAAAACGGGTTGATTCTATTCAATGTACAGACAAAATCTTTATTTTATTTATATAAATTATTATTATTTTTTTATATATTTTTTTATTTTGAATCCCGCGAACGGAATTTATACTCACTTGTAGCTTAAAATTTTTGCAGGCGCGTTATCTCGCTCAACCACCGTGGCCCCAAATATATTTTATTAATTATTAGTATAAGTGAAAATATTTAATAAGCTTAAAGGCTCGGAATATAATTCAAATTCAGTAATCAATAAGCTTCAGGTAGAAATGGGCATAATCTACTCACAATTACATATACAGAAAACCTGTTGACTAAAAATATTCGTGAATACCTATTAAAATTTGTACTCTCACATAGTAACGACTCATTAGTAACGAATACCGATTACTACTTGTATTTCAATAAATTTAATTAAACGATAGAAGTATTTGATTAAACATCATTATATAAAGAGGCAAACACAACCTCCCCCCTCTCCCTCTTCTGTTATTCAACCGATTTTCTTCCTTCTTATTTATTTATTGTTACATTCCGCATCTACCCTAGCGGGTCATTAGCGGCTTTAGATGTAATCAAATTAGGTGTACAAATTTAATGTCTTTTATAATTTCAAATACTTTTTGTATCTTTTCTTCGTCATCTGAAAGTGCGTCAGATATGTTGGAAGGTATATTATGTTTTGTTCTGGTGTCAGAGTATAGTCTGCAAGTTGTTACAATGTGTTTCAGTGTAAGTGATGTGTTGCATGTTTTACAAAATGGTGGTTCCAGGCCTCTCATTAGGTAGCCATGGGTAAAGGCTGCATGTCCAATTCTAAGCCGAGTTAAAATTAATTCTTCTTTTCTGTTCTTTCTGAAAGAGGTCGTCCACGGTTTGGTATCTTTTTTAATTTCTTGCAGTTTATTCGTAGATTGGTTCCACTTGAATTGCCATTTTTCATTTAGCATTTTTTTGCATTCCAATCTCCAGTCAGCAGTGGTCGTTAGATTGATCGTTGTGGTTCCACTTTCTTAATTATAGTTAATCACCGAAAGTTCTTCACTGATTTCATTGAAATTTAGGTACAACGATCAGGATTTTCCAAATGATGGCCGAAATAAGCGATTCGCTTTAACCAGTAGCGACAAAACGGCTGTAACTATTTTAATGAAACTTAGTCTATTTGAAAATCGGATTATTAGATAAATGTTAAACTCAAATATTCAATGATTATGGTCGCAGTATGATTAATTTTTGGATGCAAACACTAATACTTTCTTAAATTGTCTTTATTTTCCCATAGTCGAGTAAAAATAATTTCGAAACAAATTTGAGAAACTAAAAGCGGAAAGACAACTACAACTAAATAGTAAAACATTCCGTTTTCCAAGGGCTTTTTATATTCACAAATTAGATAGATTCATTTTTAGAGAGAAAAAAAGAAATTCATTCCAAAAGAGAAAAAAATTGGATTTTCTCTGTCATTGAGATCCAACATCATGTTATCTGAGAAATAAATTTTTAAAATAAAATATATTCTTATAAGTTCAGGATCTTTTACCATTGTCAGTCTCGATTTTATTTTAAAACTTTATTTGCAGAGAAGCTTTTGGTGTCCATGCACCATATTCATCTCTATAATTATAATTTTAGAGTGTGAGTGTGCTCTCTAACACTATTATAAATGTCCTTGATGTGACAGAATGTAATATTTCTAAATAAACAAATAAAAAAAAAATTATAATACTCCAATTATTATAAATTTTCAGTAAATTAATAACATTAACAATATATGTATTACATAATTTTTGAAATGTCCTGAAATTATTATTAGATCGTTGCATACCTTTTACTAGTTTTGTCTATTTAAAAACATCAAGGATAAGAACAGTGTTCTTGTTCTCCGTCTCATGTCAGCTTTCTCCGAGAATAGGACTCCTCCTTCTCGAACACCATCTTACTGAGAGCTGAGGATTTACTGTCAGCACCCTATATATTATCCCAACTATTTGTTAACCAAACCCTACCTTATTTAATTTACTATTATTTGAATTTTTATGAATGGCTATTATATGTGAATAGTGTTGTGGAATGTAGGCCGCTTCCTGTTTTGAATTTATCACATTTCTTTCGTTTATTGCTATATTAATGGATTCTAAAATTTTTAGCTTTGGTCGGTGATTTGATTTATGAAGTATTTTAATATTTAATATCCTGAAATCTATTTCATGTCTATTTTTTTTTCATGGTTTGATAAAGCGGTAACTGTTTTTGAATTAGGTTTAAGGTTACTTTTGTGGTTATATATTTTTGTTTTTATATCAGTCGAGGTCATTCATCATGAAATTGTCGCAATTTTTACAGGGGATATCATAAATTAAATTTCTATTGTTTTGGATAGGTGTTGGTTCCTTTGTCTTTGTCCGTAAGTTTCGTATAGGATGTCTGGGTTTGAGGGCGAATTTTAAATCGTTTATATCTAATTTTTTTTAAGGTTTTTATGATATTATATGTCAGTTTGTTAATGTACGTTATGGATTTGAATTTTTATTATTATTTTTTATGCAAACCGGTTCGAGTATATTATTATTTTCATAATTTTTGGTTTGGTTCAGTGTCTTTTGTATTACTTAATGAGCTGGTATTGAAAAATTGTTTTATACTGGTTTGGGTTGAGGGCCATACCTATGTACGTATTTAAGTTTATTATAGATTCTCTACAAATAAAGTTTAAGCATAAAATAGAGACTGGCAATGGTGAAAAATCCTGAACTTATAATAACATAAAAAAAGTTTAAAATTATCTAATAATAAAAATATATTTTGAAATTCTATGCTCCCGTACAGATTTATTGCCCGACTAATTTTAAATGATTGTTTTTTTTTTTTGTTTTTTTTTTGTATATATATTTATTAAGTCGTTTATATATTGTATTTTTGTATAGTAAATAAAATTCATAAGGGGCAGTGAGAAAAAAAAAATCAGTTTCAAAATCAATTGCTTTCGAAACGCTTTTTTTTATTTAAAAGATTTCATTCGCATTATAAGGCCTTTTTATATCTTATCGGACGTGTAGTTTTGGAAAAAACAATCAACGTTTTCGGTTCTCCTTTATATCAATTTCCCTTAACATTTTACTGTAGGTTTTTTTTTTCTGAAAATATAATCGATATAACAATTTTTTTGTCATTTATTGATTTATTTTAGCTTAGAGGATTTCTTCACAGTAAGAAGATCTAAGATCTAATATTATTTTGGAAATATGTTTCGTATCCGAGGCGTAATTAAAAAAAAAAAGAAGAGAATCCATGCTTTCGTATCCATTTTTTGTTTGTTATCAGATTTCTTCGATGTTAAGATCTATTGCAGGTTTATCAACGGCACGGTTATATCGAATCCACGCCGTAGTGAGCTAAACAATCGTGAAGGGCCAGCACACATTTATTTTAATTTATTATTGTTAATTATTTTTAAACTGATCTGCGTAGAAAGACAATTATTCCCGAGAGTAGACAAATTCAAATATCTCAGCTTCACAATAACATCAAAGAACTACAAAGGGGTAGAAATAGACCAGCGTATAACTAGCGCAAATAGTGCTTTCTTCTCCATCTCAAAAGTATTTAAATCCCGGAAAATATCAAGAAATCTCAAAATGAGGGTGTACAATGCTATAATAAAGCTAGTTCTAATATATGACTGTGATAGCTGGACAGTAACCAACACCTCAGAAAAAAGTTTTGAAAGATTTGAGAGGAAAATCCTCCGCATGATAACCGAAGCGATCTGGGCTCAGATTACTAACAAATGGAGCAGAAATGCCAATAAGTGCTTACAGAAATTGTTCAGTCAATATCCCAAGATATGAAGATACGAAGTTTAAGATGAGCGGGCTATGTAGCTCGTAGCAATCCATATAGAAGCCTATACGTAACAACGAATGCCTCAATAGAAGGCGAAAGACCACGGAGAAGGCTAACAAGCAGATAGATAGATAAAATCAACAAAGATACTACAGAGCTGCGTGCAGATAAATGGAAAGAAATAGGCCAAGAGAGGCAGAGATGGAGCAATCTTGTTAAGGCGGCAACATATCTACATCGCCTGTAACGCTAACAGAAAAAATAAAATAATTTTTTTTGTTATTAAATCTCACGAACCTGATTTGAACTGAAGATATCAAATTTTTGCTGGCGAACTAACTCGCTTGAGCACCGCGGCCCAAAGCTTTATTTGTGGTTGTGTTATTTTTTATAAAAATATTACCAGCTTCCCACAGTTGCGATATACTCCTTAATCATCAAAGTTGTGGCAACTTCAATCATATTTTTATATTCTAGCTTAAATTAGTTTTGTTCGGACAGAATGGTAATAGAAAAATGTTGGTCTCATTCACTCCGAACTAATGTTGCCCAAACGCAAGACCATACGAGACCGAGGCAGTCTTGGTCTTGCGTCAACAAACCTTGGTCTTAGTCTTGCGCACTCGGTCTTGGTCTTGCGCAAGGAAGAGTTGTAGAGTAAAAACAATTTATATATTGTTACCACTGATTTTAATGAAAAAACTAGTGTGTCCACTTACATGACTCACCTAACTATTTAAAAAAGTAAAAAGCAAATCTTCATACTAAATATAAACTTTTAAATTCTTTTCTAAATTTGAAAAAAAAAATATTTAAAATCCACCTAATAAAGGGAATGACATCGGTTCAAAAACTATTTTATTGTACCTGTGTGAAAGAAGAAATAAAATATAGAATAATTTCATGGATGTATAAGCATATATTTATAATCTTAAATACATTTACTGTAGTATAATAATTCTAGATCTGATACTATCTTTAAATAATTAGGTATCAACATCCGTTTATTCCGAAATACTGTCATGTAACTTTTTAGAAAATTAATTTAGTGAATTATTTGATGAATCTTCTCTTTGTGATTTTTCAATAGTACCCACTACTATTTCATTGTACTAGTGTGAAAGAAGAAGTGGAATATAAAAATATTTCATAGGATACGTTTATAACCTTAAATATATGTACTGTAGTTTAATAACTCTTGATCTGATATTATATTTAAATATTTAGGTATCTATTGTCCGTTTATTCCGAAAAACTATCATGTAACCTTTTAGAAAATTAAATTAGTGAATAGTTTGATGAAATTTCCTTTTGTGATATTCCAACGGTATCCAATTACAATAGTGTGACAACTTTTGACCTATCTATGACTGACAACGCAAATCTCTTAATTCAGTTTTAGTAAAGTTTGCAATAGAAAATAACAGTTTAATAACTAATAGTCGTACAATCCATAATCAACGGATCGTACAATCCATAATCAACGAATCGTAGTACAATCCATAATCAAACGATGATATAATAAATAAAACTTATGTTATTTTAATGGTGTTTATGATTTGTTAGCTGTAATTTTTTAGCTTAAGCTCAGTTAAAAATGCAATTGAACAATTTTATGATAGCTCGACTTGGCCAGAAAATGATTTCTATTCAAAGTTGCGCGGTAAGTGAAAGTTGTGTATTGAGCGCACCAGATTTTTTTGTTTTGTCTTAGATGATCTTGATAATTGTAAATTATTCTTTATATAATTAATGTGCAGGAGATCTATGGGTTATTGTATTTTTATTCTTCGTACAGGTTGACCGAATAACCGAAAGAAAGAGACTGGACGATTGAATCAGGATAAATAAAAGTAAAATAATGAAATTAGACTGGTAAGTAGAGTAAAGATCTGTAGTCCGAGAGATGTGACAGTTTTGTGTATCGTTTGGTCTGTTCTGTCGGGATCTTTTTTCTATAATTTTATCCGTATATTTCAGGCGAGCTTCCTATTTCAAGTATAGATTGAGTATTTTTTTTTTTTTTAAGTTTACTTGGTTGTTATCTGTACTAACACTCAGGCATGAAACGCTCCTAGAGAAAACTGACGTGGCTTTATTTGCTGACATTTACATTTAAAAAAAAATAGTAACAAACTAAGTCATAATGATAACAAATTTATTCCTCAGGTATAGAGCAGGACCAGACAACGATGGATGTGATGAGATGGGCAGGGAGACCGCATCCATGGTCAATCAGATGACCTGTCAGGAAGCACAGGCCCGAAAGAGCGACCTCCAACTTGCCAACAAGCTCGATGAACTGGCCGACTCATTAAGGTCAGGAACACCACCGGTGGGTACAAAAAAAAAAAAAAAAAAACATACATTCATTCATTTTTACTTTCACTTACCTATATATGTAATATATAGTAAGGGCAGGTATTTCGGTAGTGAACTTTTTTGAATCTCAGTTTTCAATGGAAATACACGTTTTGAGGTCCTCTGAGTCCAAATAACTAAGTCCCGAGAAATGGTATGTGTGTCTTTGTATATGTGAACACTCAAAATCGAAAAGTCGTACGAAACTGTCATTACGTATTTAACATAGGTATATGCTTTAGATTTCACAGCAACTTTTTCCTTAAAATCGGCTAACCGGAAGTGCCACTTTATATCACCGGTGAAACACATTTTTACAATTTTCTCAAAAACGCCTCTAACGATCTTTATTAAACTCGGTGTATCATTGTATAATTAAATGTTCTTTAATATTATTAAGTTCTTATCCCCGTCGATGTCACTTTACAGGTATCTATATTACAAGGTATACAATTTTTCGTATGAGAATAAAATCTCTGGGAGAAGCCGATTCGGAAATACAGTTACCCTTCAACATTCGCGGGTTTGATATCGATGAATTTCGCTTATCGGCTAACATTAAAATGCGAAAGATTGCCGTATTTGAAGATTCCATATTGATTATTCTTAATTTAAAAAAACATAGTGAACATGCATTTCACTACTGTTAGCGCAAAAGATCGTATGTAAAATCTTATTATTTCTTAATGCTTTATTGGTATAATTTCACATTTTATTGTCATCTGCTATTTTCCATAGTAGCACACTGCTTATATCAGGTGCAGACTACAAAATATCACCTTTAGCACAAATGGAAGAAAATTTTTACATACGACTTTTCGGACTAATAATAGCGATATATACTTAAAAGGTACGTTTTCAGTTCGTAAAATGGATGGAACTTGAATATTCATAGAAAAAATTCAACTTTTTGTTTGTTCGGAGTTAACGAGACCAATACTTTTCTTTAGTTAGAACAAAACTAATTAAGCTTGAATATAAAAATGTGGTTGAAGTTCACACAACTTCGATGTTTAAGTAGGAAATCGAGACCAAGACGAACTGATTGAATTTTAATGGAAATAAACACAATCACAAATAAGACGTTTTTTTGTTTACAAATTCAGAGTAAGATTAACTTTACTGAAAATTACACGAAATCTAAGTAAGTCTGTAAGTGTCTGGCATGAATGTTTGGAATCGGCCAAACCATACAGTATAAATTTATTTTTTGAATAAAACCTAAAATTTTATAACTCCATAACAATATTGTAATAACCTAACTCCCACTCCATATGATCAGGCACTTCAACATTTCACAGCCATTATATTGTTAACAATTATTTATATGAATTTTAATTATTAAATGGAATTCAAAGAAATTGATACTAAGTAATTTCTATGCCGTTCTCCAAATTTCCTCCAAGTTTGGTTAAAACCGAATGTGCCGTTTTCAAACTAAAGACATATCAAATAAAACATTTCCTGCTCTGAAAGCGGAAGTATTTTTTTTTGTAGTATTACATAGAATTTGATAAAATTGATGCCTATTTCATTTTACGTTTACCAATCCCTAAATTCCCTCCAAATTTGAGCCAAATTGAACTTGCGGTTTTAGAGATATAGACGTATCAAGGAAAACACGTTTGCGCATATACAAGAGAAAGCAATGGACAGAATTCAATGAAATTCGCCCTTGATTCACAAATACCTACCTTTTATCCAACTTTGAGCCAAATCGAACGGGCAGTTTCTGAAATATTGGCATATCTAAAAAAATGCGTTTGCGCGAGCGTAAGCGGAAGTACTGGTTATAAAATTGATATGGGACCATCTAGTCACCAACCCGCACAATTCCTGAAAATTTCATGAAATTCGGATAAATGGCAGTAGGTGATCGCTTTGACATCGATTTGACAACAGACAGACAGATACCGAACCAAATTTGATCCTTGATGTCTAATACATGAAACGCGAGTGACCTTCGGTAGTGAAGAAGCAATAAATAATAATAAAAAATTATATACAATAAAATAACCTAAAAATAAGAAAATTAAAACTAAGCAAAAAACAAATGCATAACTATACACACTATTTACAATCAGGCGAGGGAACCCGAGGAAGGTTTGTTCCTCCAACTATGGAGAGAAAAGCTGGTCTCCAGGAGAACCCTGCGCTATTCTCTCAACCACATCACTGGTACTAAGACCAGCGGAGATTGATCGAGTGCACTTCAGTCTCTCTTATCTGAGAAAGGAAGCTGGATGGTGTTAAATAAACAGGTGGCAGGATTTACGACAAAGGGTGGAGGTTATGTGTTTACATTTGGATTCGTTTATCTTAATGCGCCATTTTTTACACCAGTGTTCAATTAGGGAGAGGCGCATTTGTAGGTTTAATGACGCTGTTTTAGCTGTGTTGGTTGAAAGGATAGCGGAATCATCAGCAAATGTTGCCAGGAGGGTATCAGGATGGACAGGAATATCTGCGGTGAAAAGAATGTAAAGGATGGGAGGGACCCAAGACGCTGCCCTTCGGAACTCCCGCCTCAATTAAATGACGTCGGAGAATTCAGTACCACAGCGAACATGAACGGAGCGGTCTGAGATGTAGAGTCAGAGTATTAGATATAAGGACTGTGGTAGATGAATTTTAAGCTTGAAAAGCAGTCCCACCTCATCCCTCCTTTAAAAAATCCTTAAATGACTCACATCCCTAAACCCATATCCATTCTCCTTTGGAATGCGAATGGTGTTAGAAATCATACAGACGAACTATCTACTTTACTACTTGACAAGAACATTGATGTGGCACTAATTACTGAAACTCGACTAACCACTAAACAGCACTTCAATATACCACAATACCTGACATATCGTACTGACCACCCTGACGGAAAAGCACATGCCGGTACTGCTGTAATTGTACACCAATCCCTCTCCCATCACGTACTCCCATTACCAATACATGATTTCCTACAGTCCACCGCTATCGTGATAAAAACCTTCTCCTTTCCGGTTACTCTTGCATCAGCGTATTGCCCTCCTAACCGATCCATATCCAATGCCCAATTCAGTTCTCTCCTCGACTCCTTAGGACATCACTTCATCTTGGGTGCAGACCTAAATGCCAAGCACCAACAATGGGGTTCCAGAACCACGAATTCTCGTGGCCGAACCCTGCTGTCTGCACTCAATTCCCAACGTTTTCACCTCCTTTCCCCCAACTCTCCTACCTACTGGCCCACAGATCCCAACCGTAATCCTGATCTTCTAGATTTCTTTATCCACAGCGGCTTAAGTCCCCTCAATTGTTCCATTACACGTCTAAATGAACTTTCCTCTGACCATAGTCCTCTAATCCTTAATGTTTCACTTGAACCCGTTCCCAAACCTTCTCCACCGTCATTCATTAGGGGCCCAGTAAACTGGGACCTTTTCCGCCAAATAATCTCCGATAATATTGATCTCAACATATCCCTCAAAACTCCCGATGACCTTGATAGTGCCGTAAATTCCTTTACTACCACAATCCAACAAGCCGCCTGGACTGCCTCCTTCCCAAAAGACTCCTCCAGAATTCCTATAAAGACCATTCTACCCCAACACCTCCTTAACCTAATCCACACCAAACGCCGTGCCAGATTATTATGGCAACGTACCCGACATCCTACCGACCGCTGCTCCTATAATTACTACTGCAAACAATTAAAACTGGAATTAGCCACCTTCAGATCACAATCCTTCAACTCCTACCTATCCTCCCTCTCTTCTCGCGACAATTCCCTTTGGAAAACCACAACAAAAATCCTAAATCCTCACCGCATTTCCCATCCCCTCCGACGAGGTGATGGCTCCTGGGCAGCATCTGACGATGATAAAGCTGAGGAGTTCGCCATTCACCTATCCAATACATTTATTTCACATCCGGAATCCCATCCTGCCCACACCGTAACAGTAGAAGAACTCCTTACATCACCAATCCCACTTTCCTTGCCCCCAAAAGCTATTCATCCTTCCGAAGTAAAATTTCAATTAAAAAAACTAATCCCCCGTAAAGCTCCTGGACATGATCTCCTTACACCTCAAATCCTTCGACAACTTCCATCCAAAGCAGTCATATTCCTTACATATATCTACAATTGTATCCTAAGCACCACCCACTTCCCTCTGTTATGGAAACAATCCACTATTATCCTTTTCCCAAAACCAGGCAAACCTCCTAATAGCTCAACATCCTATAGACCAATTAGCCTTCTTCCGATTCTCTCAAAAATCTTTGAAAAGATCCTCCTGAAACGCATCCTATCCTTTATAGAATCCCAAACTCTTCCTTCCCATCAGTTCGGATTTCGTCCACAACACTCTACAGTCCAACAAGGACTCCGAGTGGTTGATCATATTTTCTATAGCGCATCCAATCCTTCCAGTCTAAAGTCCTTCGAACAATAGTCGATGCTCCTTTCTATGTAATCAACAAAACCCTACATCATGACCTCAACATTCCATTTGTCCTAGACCTTATCCCAGAAAAATTCTCTAAATTTCACCAGAA
Source organism: Nezara viridula (assembly GCA_928085145.1). Taxonomy (NCBI): domain Eukaryota; kingdom Metazoa; phylum Arthropoda; class Insecta; order Hemiptera; family Pentatomidae; genus Nezara; species Nezara viridula. The sequence goes on along the minus strand of OV725077.1, from coordinate 141,390,512 downwards.
CCTTACTTACCACCCAAATCCTCTTGCACAATCCCTATCAAGCACCTCCCATCCCTATAATCGTCCAAGAAGGTTGAAACGGATTTCTAACACCATTCGAATTCCAAAAGAGAATGGATATAGATTTGGGATGTGAGTCATTTAAGGATTTTTTAAAGGAGGGATGAGGTGAGATACAAGATTTGTGAGGAGTGATATGAATGGAGTAACAAGGGATTTGAAATCGGTGAGGAAAGGTGCTAACAAACTAGTGAGGTCTGTTCCATTTGAAGGAGGAGGAATATGATGAATTTGTTGTTGATGGTTAAGTATATTAGGATGAATAGGATTTTGAAGTTGGAGTTGAGGTTGTTGTTGCGGCAGGGCTTGGCATTTATCGGTTGAGTTCTTACCTCTAAGTAATTGGGAGAATGATACATTATTGTTTACAATTCTAGAAGACTTGATCTTACTGCTTCATCTTGAATCCGATTTTTCTGGTATCTGGTTTTGAAGTTCTTGTAAATTTGGCAGCCTTTGTAGTTGGCCGGGTGTTCCTCTAAGCATAGGACAGACACTGCAGGATCTTGAATCGGAAAAACCTTATAATAGAATTCATATATCGAATAAATCCGAAATATTAAAATTACATTAATTATAATAAATCTAATTACATTAAAATGAATAGGGTTTTGTGAACCTACTCCACCGAAAGACTAAAATAGACCTGTACATCGAATAAATCTGAAAAGTTTATATAAATTGATATATAATCAATTTAAATCAATAACCTATCAATACATAATCATTTTACATAAAAAACAATAGTATTTTTTAAAAATTACGCCCCCGAAAACTTAGTAATAGACAGATACCTATATCAAATAAATCGGAAAAGTTTGAACAATTAGATAGGTAATCGGTTCACCTTAAAATCGACATTTTTTAAAAAGTTAGCCCCCGAAAACCTGATAATAGACTTTTATATCGAATAAATCCGAAATATTTTAACCAATCAATACATAATCTATTTACATTAAAAACTATAGTATTTTTTAAATATTACGCCCCTGAAAACCTAATAATAGACAGACACCTATCAATATCAAATAAATCCGAAAATTTTAAATAATAAGATACGTAATCGATTTACATTGAAATCGATAGTATTTTTAAAAAGTACACCCCCGAAAACCTAATAATAGACTTTTATATCACATAAATGTGAAATATTTAAATCAATCGGTATGAGAACTTGGAATCGCCCTTAGTTTATGGAAGTGAGTCTTACATAACCTCAATATGGACGCTAAAATTGAAGAAATGATAAACAAAGTATATATTCCTTATGACGATTATTTAATGAATTATTGAAGGAAGTTAGTCTACATATCATAGGTAATAAATAGTCAGGACGCAGTCATTTTTAAGGTTTTACTAGTACTGACGTTAATTAATAATGATTGAGAGTAGTTGAAAAATAAAATGTACTCAGAGGAACTTTCTCTGAGGAACTTGCAGGTACTTTTTGTAATCTGATACAACACCGCGAGTACTTTCTGTACTTGACTAACGATGCTTGAGTACTCTCAGTACTCAGCCATTACGGGCCGAGTACAGAAAGAACTCTGTACTTTTTTCTAATAAAAGTACTCAAATCATGAAAAGTACTCGATTACTGCCCATATTTATTCTGTAGCGCCAACCGAAAAAAAAAGAAGTGCTGTTCCCAGTTAAAAAATGTTAACCTAGCAACTCGAGAAATATTAAATAAATATAGGTTTTCATTTAAGTTATAAGTTAAAAAATTAGGGACGTTATAAGTACATTGCAATTAAAATGTCCTTTTCCATTTATTCAATGCCGCCACATTTCACAGCTATATTACTCAGTACAATTGTTTTCTCTTCAAATTAGTACGGGAGTCCGAGGCTATGAAGATGTCCTCTGACGGGATTATTTCAGGAAAACAATTTTTAGTCTATTATTTTAGAATATGGTATTAAGTTCTAACAGAAAGTGTATATTTTATATCAATGACAAACGCTTACAAAAAGGTGGTTTGGTTAACTTACATGTTTTTTATCCTCATCCAGTTGAAGAGTGAAGTTCCTATTTCGTAGTATGACATAAGAGTGTTTCCTAATCCCCGACCGAGAGTCGATCCGAGTGTTCGATCCCTCACTGATCGAGCGTAATTTCTGCCTTAGCTGAGCCTTAAAATTATACCCAGTTATGAATCCAGACCTTAACCACTGAACAACTTCAGTTCAGAACTTGTTTCTCAGTCGAAATATTGGTTTTCTTATTTATTTTTAGACTAAAAGTTTTGTGCTGAATCTTGAGATAATAAGTTTTTTATATTGATATATTTTATTTTTCACAAACAAAACTTAAAAATAAATATATGTTTCAGAACTTTGAGGTTGAAACCACTCCGTGCTCTCCAGGTAAGAATGATGTTATTATATAATATGAAATATATTGGGATGATTTAAAATAACGGTACAATTAAAATCAGTTTGCTGAAAAAAATGTACTTAAAATTATCTTCTTTTTTTTAACGCGTAACGAATTTAGTTTGTACCACATCTAAAAATATTTTCTTTATCAACGAATAAAAAACTTTTTTTCAATCAACGAATAAAATTTTCATTACCAAGACCATTAAAATCATACCATTTATTTAAATAATTTTTTATTGAGTCCCGTCAGTAGGTAATTCAGACGATTTGGGATTCGGGGAAAAGTGAGTTTTAAGGCCTCCTAAAAATGAATGTTTTCATTATTTTTTTAAGACTTATTTTCTCAATTATCTTAGAAAGCATTGTTTAGGTTATTAAAATATTACTATCCACTACCACCCAAGGTATTTTTTTTTTTTTAGTTATATCCGATATATTTAACTACTATAATATAGTAAAGCAGCATTTTTATAAATGAAAAGACAGGTAAGTTGAATAAGAAAATAAATTCGTGGCTCATATAAAATTATTCCCCGTATCCTCACTTTCTAGAGATTTAGCCCAGTAACGAAAAGGAGGGTCTAGGTTGCATTGAATGGGCTTAGAAGGTTTCTTTTTTTTTTCTTGTATGGGATGTGACTGAGATGCTAAATCCAAGTTTTCGACCTCAACTAATAAAAGAATAAATTTTAATTCATTTTAACATTTTGAAGGCCCACAAAGCCGCCAGAATACCCATTCTCTTACCGTCCCATCTCTCCTTTACCCAGTATGGGCAAAATCCTAGAAAAACCTATCTTAAAACGCCTGTAACCCATCCTAGATTCTAATCCCATAATCCCAGATCACCAATTTGGATTTCGTTCATCTCACTCCACTATTCAGCAATGCCATCGTGTGCTAAACGTGGTTTCCTCTGCATCGGAGCGCGGAATGTATTGCACGGGAGCCTTTCTCGACGTTGAACAGCCGTTTGATAGAGTCTGACACACGGGACTGATGTACAGACTCCGTAAATTCTTATCACCAACATACTTCCTCATTATGGTATGATCCAACCCAGGACAGCGAAAATGATGATTTTGTGATACGCACCATGGTATATCCAACTGGTTCAGATTTGTGTCCACGTTGGGACATTCACGATCTTCGTATTGCCGTAGATAAAAAGAAAACTAATCGTGCTCCAAGGCTTGATGCAATAGATGCAGCGATCTTGAGGAACGGTATCATGTATATTGAAGACCGTCTGTTGAGAATTTTCAATGAATGTTTGGATATGGGATACTTTCCAAGAAGATGGAAGATCGCTGATTTGAGACTACTCTACAAGGGAGGGGATAGGGAAAAACAACTCCCTAATTCATATAGACCTATATGTCTCCTCCCTGTGATTAGCAAGGTCCTGGAGAACCTCATGATGACTAGTCTACGACCTGTTTTCACTAGAGGAAGTCATCCACGGCAATACAGATCAACCAGAGGCAGAGGAACCGCTGATGCCCTGCTGAAAGTGCGCAGAGATATTAAGGAGAGGGCGGAGCGGTATGTCATGTTGCCCCTTTTCAACATATCCTCCGACATATGATCAAACATGAAAAATAATTTAAATATAAAATAAAATTTTCTAAAATTTTAAAATCTGTATCTCTTAAACTATTTGATAAACTGAGACTGTCCTGGTCTTAAATTATAGCATATCTAATATAGTTTAAAAATGTATATAATATCTTTTGTCGAAAACGTGATCCTTCATGGATGAAATGGGAAAAAACAGAAAAAAGTGCGAAAATTTAGCAGTTTTGAAGATATTCAAAATTGATCCGGGGGTTGCTAAGGTCGAAAACTTGGATTTTGCATCTGAGTCATATCCCATATAAGAAAATAAATTCATAATTGGTAAATGGTTGACTGTCATGAATAATGGAGAGAAGAATATTCTTTCTTATTTCAGCTTTCTCAATTTCTTCCCTCCTTCCTTTCATTCCTTTTCTCTGTTTTTAACTCTTTATTATATTATACATTGTCTGTACATCTCAATAGACTTTACAATATCTCAATTTTCTAAGTTATATAACTTCATATTTCTTTTTTATGTTTTACATTTTATTCTAAGATTCCCATTGTAACACTTATGTCACCCTTTTTGATTATGCCTACTTCATCATTCCACACTCTGTAACGGTTATTATTATTTATCTCTTAGTTCTTAGTCATTATTATAACAATTTCATTTTAGATAGATAGAAAGTAAACTTTATTCTGGGACAAGGTCCCTTATGAATAACAGATATGAACAAAAAAATTAAAACTACATCTGGCCAAAAATTACATTAATCAATATTAAAGAATATATACAGTATCTTCAGTGAAATTAAATTAAAACAAGTAAAAATAAAATAAAATTTTGAGAAAAAACGAAATAAAAAAAACAACATTATTTAAATGAAAATAAAAATAAAATAAAATAAGCATGAGTTGATTTTTAAAATTAAGACAATAAATTTTATCAATCATTCACCTCAGTCAAAATCTGTTTCACAATATTTATTTTATTGTATAACGTCATTTTGGGATGTGAGAAGGAATTGGTAAAGATGATATTTAAATGAGGACAAGGAAGAGGCATGACGGATTTCAGATGGCAAGGAATTCCAGAAGGCTGTGGATCGGGAAATAAAGGAATATTCAAACGTCTTAGTTCTATGGGAAGGGATATAAAGGTCGGAAACACGGGATCTTGTTTTCTGGGAGTGGACCACGGGTTTAAACTGTAGGAGGCTGTAGATGTAAGAAGGGTGTCTAGTGTTGATTGTTTGGAATAGGAAAGATCCGAGGAAATATTGTCTGCGGAAAGAAGGGAAGAGCCACTTTAACTCGTCGTAAAGGTGGGACACATGAGATCGCTTTGATGTACCGAAGACAAATCTTAAGCATGTACTCATGAGTCGCTTCAATCTATCCTCGAGTACCATCGGGATGCCTCCGTACACCACACAGCCGTAGTCAAAGTGGGGGAAAATGAGAGAGGATACAAGGAGCTTGCGGATGGGTTGTGGGAGTAGGTGGCGGGAGCGATGAAATAGCTTAAGGGTACCTATTGACTTACGGGAGATGAGGGCAATATGGGGTTTCCAGGAGAGGTTATCGTCTATGGTGATCCCTAGGTTTTTAACGGATGAACTGAATGTGACAGGATGATCGTTGATGACTAAAGGAGGAAGGAAGGAGATGGATTTAAGAATAGGACTGGAACCTATAATAATGGCCTGAGTTTTCATCGCATTTAGATTTAAATTATTCAGACTTGCCCAGGCACTGATCCTATCTAGGTCAGCCTGAATTCTACTTTATATTTATTTTATTTTTTTTATTTTTTAATATATATATATATATATTTTTTTTACCATCACTACTTATGTTTCTCATACCTTGTTATCTGGTTATTTTCTTAACCCTGATGCAGGCCTGAACTTCAGGTCGAAACGTCGGCATATGTAAAAAATAAATATTATCATTTATTTTTGCCTTACTTTTTGACTGACCACCCCAACTATTCTTCTCTTCATTATCCACGACAGTCAACCAATTACCAATTAGGAGAGAAGAATAGTTGGGGTGATCAGTCAAATAAGAAGGCAAAAATAAATGATACTATTTATTTTGACATTAGCAGACGTTTCGACCTGAACTTCAGGCCATCATCAGGGCTAAGAAAAGAACCAGATAACAAGGTATGAGAAACATAAGTACTGTAGGAAAAAAAAAATTGAAGTAAAATTCAGTTGTTAGAATAATGACAATAGTAAGAACAAAGAGATGAATGGTAATAAGCGGTACAAAGTGTGGAATGATGAAGTAAACATAATGAAAAAAAAAAAGGTGAGATAAGTATTAAAATGGGAATCTTAGAATAAATTGTAAAAACAGAAAAATATGAAGTTATAAAAGAAATGGAAATAAACAGTAAAATTAAGATATTGTGAATAGAATAGTTGGATAGAAAATTGAGATGTTGTAAAGTCTATCAAGATGTATAGACAAGGTATAATATAATACAGAGTTAAAACAAAGCAGAGGGATGAAAGGAAGGAGGAAGGAAACTGAGAAGGTTGAAATAATAAAGAGAATAAGAAAGAAAAATAAAAATAAATAGAAGAGTGTAAGTAGGGTAGTTTATGAGTTTAGAATTTAAAAGATTTTTTAGATGTAGGTTAAATTTGGTTTTTAATGAGGAAGATGATGCTGAAAATGATGAATGATGAAGAAAATAAATTAATTAATGGACTAATTACCGAAAATCCTTTTAAAATTAATAGTGAGAAAATCAAATTTTTTATTTAGTCGCTGTTTATATATACAATTTTAAACTTAACTATTTTATTGGGAATAAGGTCACTTATTAATTATTTAATAAACTATTGAATGTTCATTTCTTCTATGTTTATTGACGTTTCGATTCCGGTATTTTCTTTTTATAAGTCAACGATGGGATCCTCTTCAAAGCTAGAACTACAAATAGCTCAATCAGTACACAATAATGCTTCCATATGTCTTTAATAACAATTATTTAAAAATGTTTAACCAACTTTTAAAATTTTTTTAACTTCATTTACACAGCTGAAACTGTTTTGGACTACGGCTCATACAGTCTATGAGTTTACGCATTCATGAATTTATCTATAAATGCATTGTTCAACAGTAAAATCATAAATAAACTGTGTTCAACAGAATTGTTTAATGTCAGCTGTAATAAACGTAACAATGATTGCTTGCATAGAAAATTTGTAAGTTGTAAAGTGAAGCGTTACTTATTTTCCTTTTAACCAGAACTTTAAACTAGATTATAAGTTGGTTACTTCAAACTGACGGTGGCAAAAATAATATTGAAGAGTCTAAAATCCGCGTGGTCAAAAAACAATTTTTTGTATCTGCTATAGAAACTGTTGAAAATTTTGAGTCTAAAATCTTAAGCTACCTATGCAATAACAATAATAGAACCATTCCCAAGCCTTGAAGTTCCTGAATATATGACTAAATTAAGATAATGCTATGAAAGTTTCGAACGACATTCAACTCTTTCAATTTGGGAGGTGAAAAATTCATACAAATCAAGTATTCAGTAAAACAAACTGTTTCAGTAAACAAATTCTAAATATTTATCAACACGTCGCTCTGTCTTTGTTACGATCTAATGTGCTTATTATTTAAAATACTGCTCTAAGACTTTTTCAACAGTGACTATATTAATAGTTTTACATTCTTATATTCACATATGATCAGGTGAGTGACTATTTATTAACAATAAAACAGTTATAAATTAGTGCTCGTTTGGTTAGCCCATGTGGCTTGTAATTCCCTTACGGGTTTTACCTTATCTGCGATAAGTTCAAGCCAAGACTTGGCACTGTGTACAATAGCATTCTTCAGTGTTATTCTCAGTTCGAATCCAAGACATTTCACTTCATTTTTTTTTCTTTATATATTTTTTTTTCTTTCCAGAGACTCTTTTATTTCATTTTTTTTTTATTATTTATTTTTTGGAAATGAATTATTTTATATTTTATTTTATATCTGTATATATTTTTTTTTAATTTTCTCGAACACTTATCATGATGGATCTGGATAAGAACACATCATGTGAAGACACGGAAGACGAGACAGCCTTTTCGGAAATCAGCGAGGCCGACTCGCAATATTTGAAAAGGCGTACACTCCAAAAGCGTCTCCGAAACTCAGTTCCCGGATCGGGACAAAACTCACCTAATAAAAAATAAATAAATAAATCAAATAAGCAACGAGAACAAGATAAATCTCCACCGAGAACTAGGAGCAAATCTAATGCCACTCAATCAGAGCCAACTGCACCAAAAACATCAGAAAGCAAAAAATTCAATTCAAGAAAATAACTTATCTCACAAGACTCCGCAGCTTCCAGATTTTTCTGATCCTGAGCCGCCGCCAATATTTGTTTCAAAAATGAAGAACTTTATGTCGTTTGGTCAACAAATTGCAGATTTGATCGGACAGCCAAATTTCCGATGTTACTCGAGAGTGAACGACATCAAAATCAATACTAATTCTAGAGACAATTATAAAAAACTGATCAATTTTTAACAACCAATAACTACGACTTCCATTGTTACCAACAAGAAAAGGCGTATCGAGTGGTCCTGAGAGGACTACATTCAACCACACCCAAATCGGGCCTCGAAGGAATCGGTCATAATGTCAGGGACATAGCACCTGTACTACATCCTAGAGATATAGATATCCGCTACCATTATTTTTTATAGACTTGGCACCAGCAAAAACCAATGTTGAAATATTCTAGGTTCAACGATTGGTTTACTCAATAGTCCGTTTTGAGGAACCGAAACAGAAGCCTCTAATTGTACAATGCACTAAGTGTCAAAACTTGGGCCATACAAAGGCCTATTGTTATCACGAAGTCAGGTGCGTTAAATGTGCCGGCCTACACACTTCAGACACTTGCCAGAAGCCAAGAGATGAGCCTGCGACGTGTGCTCTTTGTGGCGAAGCCCATCCTGCGAGCTACAGAGGCTGTGAAGTATATAAAAATCTTTACAAACAAACATCACGAAGCACAGTGAAAAATCTTGGATCTGCTCACAAAACTTACACTGAGGCACCTGAAATTGAAAATCAGGAAATGTTCCCAGTATTGCCGACTTCACCTTCCCTCGTCATCCAACAACAACCATCCATCTCTACAGCTAAGGACTCACCTCACCAGAATCTCAGAAATTCTCACTCCCAGTCTTCCATCAGTAAGAATCAGCCTCAAAGTCAGGCGCCTCAGGCCTTCCAATCCAAGCCCAAAATCCCTAATCCTCAGCCTCAACCACCTCGCCAGCAAATCCCTCCTCATCATTTACCTTTAAGAGTCAAACTCCCGCCAGAGCATCCACATCCAGCTCCATTCGTTCCTAATCTCAGGATGAACCCCCCTCCACAAGTCCAACAGAATTTAGATCCTCCTCCTCCTCGTACCCCACGACGGGCCCATCCCCCACCCAACATTCCTAGTCGTATAACTTACCCATCACAACCTCCTGATCCAAACCCACTTCCCAGCCAAACACCATCCGACATCAACACTATCCTATCGTCATTCCTGATAGATCTTCAACAGATTATCAAACCGCTCATAACCCTTCTAACCAGACTCCTTTCCGAAATACCACTTAGCTTCCCTCGATGAACACAAAGTCCCTAGCTATTCTCTTATGGAACGCTAATGGACTGCAAAACCACCGTGACGAACTAGACATATTTCTCCATGACAATTATCTTGACATTGCCCTATTAACAGAAACTCAATTCACCCAACGGACACATTTCTACATACGTGACTACATTACCTATAGATCTGACCACCCAGACAACACTGCCCACGCCAGTTCTTGCATCCTTATCCATAAATCTTTATCACATTCCCTTATTCCTTCCATTCCAACAGATGCCATTCAGTCAACTTCTGTCATCCTCTCAACTCGTCCTTTCCATCTAATACTTTCAGCTGTATACTGTCCTCCTGGCAATTCCCTCTCGTATAGCCTACTTGAAACCTTATTACAATCCCTCGGATCGTATTGCTGGAGGAGACTACAATGCTAAACACCAACGATGGGGTTGTCGATCATCCAACTCCCTTGGTAATACCCTTTCACGAGTTTCTTCTTCCAACAATTATTCCATCCTCTCGCCCATGAATCCTACTGATTTTCCAACCTCAAAAAACGTCCCGATATCCTGGACATATTTATCACCTCCCAGATTTCCTCCTCCCAAACTATAATCAAATCCCTGGATGACCTTTCTTCAGACCATAGTCCAGTTCTGCTTTCACTACATTCTGACTTTGCCCCTAAACCATCACTTCATAAACTAATCACTGGACGAGTAAACTGGGACAAATTTCGTGATGATTTGGAAAACAAACTAGACGTAAAATTCCGCTAAAGACAAAAGAAGACATTAATGGTGCCATAGAAAATCTGACATCATCAATAACAGATAGTATAAATAATAACACCTTTATCAATAAGATTAACTTCCCACAAAATACTAACTTGCCACAGCATATTCGTATCTTAATTAAGGAAAAATGCAGAGCAAGATCGAAGTGGCATAGGACTAGATACCCAACAGATAAATCGCATTACACCCAACTGACTAACAAACTGAAATGAGAACTTAGAAATTACAAAATTCAAAATTTACTAAATTTTACTGAAAAACTTACAACCACTGACAAATCACTAAGGATGACCACCAAAAAACTTCTTAAGCTTCAAGACTTTAATCACCCACTACTTACTGATTCCCAAACCTGGTCCAAATCCGACGAAGAAAAAGCCCAACTATTTGGTCAACATCTCTTCCAAACTTTTAACCCACATCCCGATATCCTTAATTCAACTCACATCAATTGTATTGAAGCAGAACTGGATATTCCTCTCCAAATGTCTCTGCCACCCAAAGCATTTCATCCCATAGAAATATCCAACATCATTCAAAAATTACACTCCGGTAAAGCTCCTGGACATGACCTAATTACATCCCAGATCCTAAAACTTCTTCCTCGAAAAGCCATCCTATTCCTTACTTACATATATAACGCTGTACTCCGTTCCACATATTTTCCTGATCCTTGGAAACGATCTATTGTTAAAATGATCCACAAACCCAAAAAAAAACACCAGAATACCCATCCTCTTACCGTCCTATCTCTCTTTTACTCATCATGGGCAAAATCCTAGAAAAACTCATCTTAAAACGCCTGTAGCCTATCCTAAATTCTAAACACATAATCCCAGATCACCAATTTGGTTTCCGAACTTCATATTCCACTATACAGCAATGTCATCGTGTGGTAGACGTAGTCTCCTCTGTATTGGAGCGCGGAATGTACTGTACGGGAGTCTTTCTCGACGTTTAACAGGCGTTTGATAGAGTTTGGCGCACGGGACTGCTGTGCAAACTCTGAAAATACCTACCACCTACATACTTCCTCATTGTCCGTTCCTACCTTACTGATAGATACTTTAAAGTAAATCACAATAACGCCTATTCATCCCTTTTTTCTCAGTCCGCTGGTGTTCCTCAAGGTAGTATTCTAAGTCCTATCCTATATACAGTTTATACAGCTGACAACCCTACCTGTCCCAACACTGTCATCACCACATATGCCGATGACACATTTATCCTATCAGTAAACAATGACCCAGCAATTTCATCCCAAATGCAAATCTTGAAGAATGGTGTCAAAACTGTAGAATTAAAATAAACTCCAATAAATCCCACCAGATTACCTTTACCCTTCGTCGTAAACCAACGACTTCCTGTCCTACAGTTTCCTTTAACAATTCTCCACTTATCCCTGTTGAGCAAGTCCGATACCTAGGACTCCACCTGGACAAACGACTAACTTGGAATCCTCATACTAGACTGAAACGACAAGAAACTGCTCGACGTTTCCGATTTCTTCAGCACTTACTAGACAAACGCTCTAAACTTTCCATTAATTACAAAAGACTCATATACTTGACTGTACCTATTTGGACTTACGGAGTTGAGCTATGGGGCTCCACTAAACCATCGATTTCCTCTCGCATCCAATCCTTACAATCCAAAATCCTTCGTAAAATCCTCAATGCTCCTTACTTTGTCACTAATAAAATTATCCATGAAGATCTTAATATTCCTAATGTTTCAGATCTGGCCCAATCCAGATACCTATCCTTCCATAATAAACTTCAAAATCATCACAACCCTCTCGTTTCTAGCCTTGCTTCCTCTTCAATTCCTGATAACCCTCCGAGGCGTCTGAAAAGAAGATGGCCCCGTGATCTTCTAATGTAGTCATTTCATTAGAGTGCTACCATTGGGTAGTTACTCAGCAAGTGTATTCATGTCATTATATCTATTATGTCCAAATTTACTTGATGTATTTATGTAATACAGTTGTAAATGTCATTAAGAAATAAAAAATATATATATATATATTTATCAATTCTTAAAAATGTTTGAATCATGACACTAGGCAGTACTATTGGCCCACCTGCAGTAATTTTCCAGAATTCTGCGTAAAAAATTAAAATTAAAACAATGCTTTTCCTAATAAAATACCTTGATTATTTATAGCAGATAAATCAAAATTAATAAGATTTTGAAACCCAAAAGATATGATGAGCCATTACTTTTATTTTTATTAATCTCTAACCCAAGGGAGAGGTTTTTTGTCGATCGGAAGGAACAAAAAAGGAAACATTTTCTATCATGGACCATTAGTGGAATTGTATTAAAATTTTATTTCAATCTCGTTTATCTTTTATTTATTGTTTTTTTTCAATCCTAAAATACTACTCTCAATCTCCTTATTGTATTTCTTACAAAACTTTGCCTTTGATTTTTATTTTTTATTTTTTCAATTCCATATCTCAAAGATTACCTATTGTGTTACAAATGCTCAGAAACATTTAAGAATAAAAAAATAGTCTGTTAAATGGTTTTATATCCAAATTTCGTAAACATAAATACCGAAATTTTGAAATCACCTATATCTATTATTTAAAACTAGTGAATTTTTTATCTTAATAAGGCATTAATACTATTTCGAACGAGCAGGTCAGACCCTCAATGAATTCCTTTGCGTACTGGAAAGTAGACTCCTTGAAAAAACCCAATTACAGGTAAGCATAAGTTTATTTCGAGAGATGTAATAGATTGTATAAGTGGACCGATTGAAAAAAATCGAGTTAAATACGAAATGTAGTAGTAAAAATGCTTTTCTTTTGAGTAGTGAAAAAAAATCAGCTAGATTTATTAACAGGCGCAGGTCCTTATAGTCCAACAAAATTAGAATAGGAGAAATAGTTTGAGAAGTACTGGTATTTGAGTTTACTAGACAGATTTTAAGGGTTTTCCATCTCAGCTTAGGATCCGAGTCTTGTAATTGCGAAGGATCTTGAATGAGATGTAGTCACCCAGGATGTCAGAAGCGCATCCTAGCCGTTTTGTAAATAAAAATGAAGTATTTGTGTATGTGAACAGTCTGAATAAAAAAATAAAAGAAACAGAAATTACTTTGTTAAGGTAGGAAAAAGCCTGTCGAATTAAGTAGTGTATAAATCGACTTTTATGTTATCAATCTTACACATTTACTAATTAAGATTTACACAGCGATTTCTATTCTTGAAAAAGACTAACGATTTCTATAAAACTACTTATTTTATATATATATATATATATATATATATATATATATATATATATATATATATATATATATTCGGTTGGCTCTACCTTGTAGGTCTTTGGCCGCCTGAACCAGCCTTCTCCACCTCTGCCTATCTTAGGCCACTGCTTTCCAGTTTGCGACATGAAGCTCAGCCATATCTTTGTTTATCCTATCTATCCATCTGGTTTTTGGCCTCCCAGGTGGTCTCTGCCTGCTACTCTGGCATTCATTGTCGTGTAAAGGCGTCCTGATAGATTGCTACGAGCTGCATGCCCTGCCCGTCTTAACCTCCTTGCCTTCATGTCATGAGATATTGACTGACCCGTTTCTTTCAGCAGTTCTTTATTGTTCCTTCTCCTCCATGTGTCAAGGTTCTGGTCCCATATAGGTTCTGTTATCCTACTTAAAACTTCTCTTTCGAATCTCTCAATTCTGCCTTCTAATGTGCCGGTTAGAGCCCGTGTTTCACAACCGTACAGCAGAACTGGCTTAATCACGGCGTTGTACACCCTTATTTTTAGATTTCTGGAAATATTTTTGGATTTCACTACCTTTGAAAGAGAGAAGAAAGATCTGTTCGCATTTGTTATTCGCTGGTATATCTCTGTTAGTTGCTCATTTATTGAGGTTATTGTGGAGCCAAGGTGTTTGAATTTGTTTACATTCGGGAATGACTTAAAGTTCATGCAGATCATGTTATTAGGGTGGATATTTCGGCTAACTATCATGTATTTTGTTTTATCTACATTGACCTGTAGTCCGATATGCTCTGCTTCTTTCAACAGAGTCCGAGCGAGTCTCTCAATATCCTCTTGATTACTTCCGAGGACAGCTATATCATCGGCATCTGCTAGGATTTTATTCCTTCAGATACTTCTCCTTGTATTAGTACCCTGCATTTAGGATCATTTGTACACGCCTTCGTCAACCTCACTAACTTCTCGGGAACACCCAGCTCAATCATGATCTTCCAGAGACAGTTTTTGTCAACGGAGTCGTAGGCTGCTTTGAAATCGACAAATAATGCGTGTTCGTCCTGATCTACTCCCCATCGTTTTTCAAGTATTTGTTTTAGGATGAATATCTGATCTAGCATACTCCACCCTCTCCTGAATTCTGTTTGATGGTCGCCTGTTATGTTTTCATAATAGGGATATATCCGATTCATTAAAATATTAGTCGAATTTTATAGGTGACCGGAAGAAATACTATGCTTCTGTAATTGCCGTTCTTAAGCAAGGATAGATCAACCCTGAGTTCCATGCTTCTGATATCCATTCCTTTTTCCATATTTTCTGGATTAGATCTGACAGCTTGGCTCTGAGTTCTTTTCCCCTATCCTTCAACAATTCTGATGGTAGGTTGTCTATACCTGGAGCCTTTCTTGTTTTAAGCCTGCCGATAGTTATTTCCACATCCAGAATATCTGGTTTTTCAACCTCAAGTGGGTCGATGTCCTCAGTGTGGTCTATGTCTTCTTCGTTTGTGGGGTGTAAGTGTAAGTGGCGGTTAAACTCCTTATATCGGTGTAAAACTAAATATTCTTTAATAGCACACAAATATTTACATTATTGAAATAGTATTACATCTTAAATGCCGAGTTTTTTAAACTTGTTCCTGTAAATAACCTAATTTATTAGGAACCAATAAAGTTCTCACATTGTTAGTAGGAATACAAAATGGATTATTTAAAAACATAACGTGTCATGTATTTATGGCATAATTTACTTTTTTGAAAAATGTATTTTTCATGCTACTCTACCTCATATGTGACGATAATCATGAATGAATTTTATAACATGATTTATTATAGATAATATTATTATATGATAACATAAATAAAATTAAAATAATTCGTTAACGTTTCACACTTTCGTTCAGGAAGAAAACTGCCAAACTAATGTTGAACCCGATTATGATAATCCATTTGCCCTGAAGTCCGCCATGAAGACACCTAATGTTAGGATGAGTAGGGGAAACTCACCTCCAAGAAACATTACTTTCAGCAATGTCACGAAGAGACCATTGGTAAGTAGTGATTAATATTAAGATTCGACGCACGTAATATTTGGAAGTTAATACCGTACAAAATTATTTGTCTTTCGTTTGTTTTCTTTGTTTTGTTTTTTACTTTTCTACTGCTGCTAATATCTGGGCTATGCAAGATGAGGTTATATTTAACGTTATATTACGAATATCATGAAGTAATATTGTGCAATAAAATAATGAAAAGGTAAGTATTAGGAATAGGAACATTTAGTTGGCAACTTAATAAAATAACGACCGATTCTCGTGTTACTTAAGTCGTGCATTACGAATCAAGATGAAAATGTTTGCAAAAGCTAATGTGCATAATGTTCATATAGTAATAAAATGGGTATTTTTGTGATTAATTTATTACAATACATCCCAAGTCATAGAAAAAAAAAATATATATACATATATGATATTTATGTTAATCTATTATAAATATGAGATTTAGCCAAAAGAACTTTCTCTCTCTCTATGGATATATATATATACTCTATTTAGGATCATACTCTAATTAGAATCAAATGCTGGCAGAGGCTAAAGCGAATTTACCGAATTGGGGATCAATTGGAAAGAAAGAAGTATGAAGTTCGTAATTTGAAAAACCCTAAAGTACAGGCTGAATTCCAAATTGAGCTGAAAATAAATTCGAATCTTACACGCGGAAGGCGTCACGGTGAACCAGCATTGGATGTCTCTAGAATCAGGGCTAAAACAAACAGCTAAGGAAGTAATAGGAATTCAGGAAAAGAAAGAAAAAACAAGAAATGGTTCAGGAATGGTGGAGGAAAGAAGCAAAGTAAAAGACTCTGCTTTGCAAAATCTGTTGAAGCGATAGTGGACGAGTACATATCCTTCAAGAAATTACAAACAAAATAATAGGATTAGCAAAAGGAACATTCTACAAAGAACGATTGCATACTATTGAGGAAAACTGGCAGGCTAGAAACATATTCTAATTCTCAAGTATCAGGAAGGAAAGTGTAGGATATAAAGCGATAAATACACAAATGCGAGGAAAGATGGAAAATTAATAGCATCAAAAGAAAAGATTCTAAGCATCTGAAAAGAACACTTCCAGCAGCTCCTCAATCAAGGACACCCCACAAACGAAGAAGACATCGATCACACTTAGGCCCTTGATCCACTCGAGGTTGAAAACCAGTTATTCGGGATGTGGAACCAGCTATCGGCAAGCTTAAAAGAAGAAAGGCTCTAGAGATGGATAACCAACACTCAGGATTGTTCAAGGATGGGGGACAGCACCTCAGAGCCAAGCTGTTAAAACTAATCCAGAAATATAGGGAGAGGAATGGATGTCAGATGCCTGGAACACAGGGATGATCTGTCATATCCTTAAGAAGGGCTCCATGTACAAATGTCGTAACGTTATATTAAGTAAATAAAACATATTTATTTGTTCTAACTATGTTATTAATTAAAAGTAACCATTAAATTCATATTAAATGTTGTTCAAAGTGATTTCGTTGAGTATTAAGACAGGTTCAGCATCTTTCTTCAAGAGCAGCAGTGGCAGAACGGCACTGGATATGTGTTATTGTTTTATAAGATTCACTTATCCTTCTTCGTAAGGAATTAAGGCCATTACCGAACTTGCATAGACTTTTTGTTTAATGTCATTCCAAACAAAATAATATAGTGGTGTCAGGTCTAGAGAGCGTGCAGGCCAAGCCACTGGTCCTGCATTGCCAATTAATTGATCGGGATAATTAACATTTAGCCATTGTCGGGGATCTTCCTCCTTCAGTATTTGCAGGACAACCATCTAATTGAAACCATATGTATCTTCCCAGTTGTAGTGGAATATGTTCACATAAATCATCGTGATCATTATTAAGAAATTCCAGAAATGTGTCCCAAGTTTGCGGACATACCTTCACTTTGAACAACATTTAATAAGAATGTTAATCTTTACATTTAAATAATATAATATAAGTAGTTAGAATAAATAAATAGGTTTTATTTATTTCATATAACGTAAATAATTCATAACAATGAAAATCCGTAGGATATCTCCTAAACGAAGCATTAGTGGACACACCTTCAGAAGAATTTTATTTCTTGTTTTGAGGTCCTTAGTATATTTTTGCAGTTTGGCCACTTAACTCTGAAATACCATGCATAGATATGTAAACAGAGTAGGCGACCATCATGCAGAAATATGATTCAGGAGAGGAAGGAGTACGCTAGACCAGATATTCATCCTAAAACAAGTTCTCGAAAACCGACGGGTAGTAAATCAGAACGTACACGCCCTTTGTCTGTAGCCGTAACGTATCTCAGCTGGGTGTTCCCGGAAAGTTAGTGAAGTTGACGATGGCGTGAACAAATGATCCTAAATACAGGGCACTAATACAAGGAGAAGTATCTGAAGCCGAAGACTCAGGCCATGTTGCTGAAAGGCCCCACAGATAGGGCTCACCCTATCAGTCTCAGAGTCGAAGGGGAAAGAGTCCGCCTGGGTGAGGAGGTTACCTATTTAGTCGTTAGGTTTAAGACGAAGTTCAACGTCTCTCCCCTGATTGAACACCTGCGGAATAGGGTTGAACACCGCTGAATGGCCTGAAGGATAGAGGATGCTTTTTGAGGCCTCAGGTACTTAGCCACGAGCGTAATCTACAAGGGAGTCGTGCTGGGTATACTGTGGTACGCTCCCATTGTGGAGCTGCAGCCTGAATCAGATCCAGAACGGGAAGATGGCCGCCACAAGCGGTGCAGGTGCTGGCCGTAGCGATGCCCCTGGAACTAATCCTCTAGGAGGATACAATCAAGTTCCATTTCACGAGGCAGGGGCTGGAGACGCTACTGGAGGGACTCCGTGAGAGAATCCAAACCACTGAAAAAGTATTATCAGGGAGGAGCAACAGAAGGTGGGGGACAAGCCCGAAAGGGTCTACCCTCAGGAAGTTCTCCCCCACCGTCCAGGCGAGATTAAATGTGACATGGGCCCTCCTTGATTACTGGGTCTCACAGGTTCTCACAGGACATGGTGGGTTCCAGGGAAAACTGGCGGCCCTTTCTGCGGAGCCCCTGACACAGCAGAACATATTTTGGTAGCCTGCACTGCAAAGGAAGGATACCGTGCAAAATTGATGAGAGGGATAGTCGGATATACCCTGACAGAGGAGGATTTTCTCCGCCTGGTCGAGAAGGAAAACTATCCGTTTCTTCGGGAGTTTGTGTATGGGTGGAGAGATGTGACGGGCAGCACATTTCGTAACTTCAACCTCTCACACCATTGCCCGAACAGATTGGCGCACCGCTCTGCTGTTTGACGCTACTTCTGCCGCCAAGTCATCGACGTAAGCCGTAGCAGGGAACCGCTCATCTTCAAGCATACCCAGCAACTCATCAAATACTAGCTTCCATAGAGTCGGACCAAGGATTGATCCCTGAGAGCATCCCCTCTCTATAGAAGCTTCAGTTTCATAAGAGCTACCTCTGACCTTAACAAATCTGTCCTGGAGTTAGCTAGTTAGGAGGGCGTATAGATTGATGGGGGCATCGTACTTCTGTAGCTACTGAAGTGCTCGCGGCCACCAGACACTATCGAAGGCGGAGGATATGTCAAAAAGCAGCAACATGACAGAATTTGGTAAAAGTAGTTAAAGGCTTTAGCTCTAAATGAGTTTCGATATGGTATAGTATATAATGATTTTTTTCAAGGATGGATTCAGTTTCAAGATGAATGTTTATATTTAGCCTTATATATATATTTTTTGTCTTCAATTCTTCATCCGCGCCTATCATGGTAGTAAAAATTAGCAGATTTGTTGTTAGGTAGAAAATGGCATGATAGACATGAAGAAGAATGGAACCCAGCAGCACCTCTTCCCTGGTCTGTTTACATCCTAAAATTAGGAAAGGAGATCTCTCATCTAGCTCCTTTTCAGTCACCTCCTGGTGAGTATTTCAGCCGGGGCCATGTCGTTGATAAGTCCATTGTGAATTCCGTGTAGTTTAAGTTGAAATTGAGAGTACGTATGTGCTGGTCAATGGTTGGTTGTCTTAGGTCGGTAAGTCGGGAGTTTTTAACCATGGCATTAATCCCTCACCCTCACCCCTATAAAAGGAGAGGAAGGGGAGTTAAAAAGCCTTCTGTTCAACGTCCGCTTGTACTCGAAGCCGGGCATCAGCGGTTCCCTTTCCCTTGGTACTACCGTTTGCCGTTGATGTCTAGCCCTTGTGAGAACTGTTCGTAGGCTGGTTAAGATGAGATTCTCCAGGACCTTGCTCATTATAGGGAGGAGACATATAGGTCTATATGACTTTGGGAGCTGCTTGTCCCTGACTCCTCTCTTGTAGAGGAGTCTCAAATCGGCGATCTTCCACATTTTCGGAAAGTATCTCCGATCCAGACAATCATTGAAAATCCTCAATAATCGCTCATCAATTTAGGGGATACTGTTCTTCAAGATCGCCGCGTCTATTGAATCGAGTCCTGGAGCACGTCCTGTTCTCTGCTTATCCACGGCAATACGTAGATAATGTACGTCCCATGGTGGGCATAAGTCCGTGCCAGGTATAACGTAGAGCGTTACACGAAAGCTTCCTCCTCATTGTCCTGGTATGGATCATCTTTGAAGTATGTCACCTTTATGAAGAGTTTAGCCGCTTCCTCGAAGGTGGTTGCCTGCACATCTCCATACTTAAAATCTGCTATTGTCTGCGGAGGGTTGAACTTACCCAAAGCGATTCTGTATGGGATACCCCAAGGATTCTTCGAGGACTCTTCTGCAATAAATTCATCCCAGGATCTATGCTTTCGTGAACGTACCTCTCTTCGGTATACCTTGGATTTGGGCTTATATTCGTTGCGAAATGCAGAGCGCCTCTCGTCACATCTGCACATCTGGTACGACTTCCGTGCCTTGTAAAGCTCTCTCTTCATTGTTGTTAAGGCCGGCGTCCATCATGGAACTGGTCGAGCTCTCGCTTTCCGATGTTGAAGAGGGTTTCAGCGTCATTGAGGTTTTGCTGCTACTTCCTAATCTTCATCGGCGAGTTCTCCCTCCAACATTCAACGGAAGGCAGTCCAGTCATTTCTGCGGGTTATGTAGCCAGTGTTGATACCGTGGGAACCTTCTGAGTACTGAACGAGGCTGAATGCCAATACTTTGTGGTCAGAACTCGTTTCAGATCTGGTAGTCCAATCGACAATGTGCCCTATTAGTGTCGGCGAGGCCAGCGTGACGTCAAACCAGCTCTCACCCATAGAGAGCTCGACCAGTTTCCATGGTGGACGCCGGCCTTAACAACAATGAAGAGAGAGCTTTACAAGCCACGGAGGTCGTACCAGATGTGACGAGAGGCGCTCTGCATTTCGCAACGAATATAAGCCCAAATCCAAGGTATACCGAAGAGAGGTACGTTCACGAAAGCATAGATCCTGGGATGAATTTATTGCAGAAGAGTCCTCGAAGAATCCTTGGGGTATCCCATACCTCCAGAGAACGTAGGTGGGGCAGAGACATCGTTTATTACAACTAGCTGGCCTCTATGGAAATGAAATAATAATGGAAATAAACTCGTTGAGTTAGCACCTCTTCTGTCTGTTCGATTGGACCCCCAGACCGTGTTATAGGAGTTGGTGTCTGAGCAAATAATCACATTTCTAGAGTGAGCTGTAATAACTTCTATGGCAGATGTGTCTTCTTCAATAACTCTTCCGTTAGGGAGGTAGGCTGAAACCAGGGTAAAAGATACATTACCCCACCCAACATAACATGCCACACTATCTGCCATAGAGTATTCCCTCAGATCCATCACGTCAAGGTTAGGATTATTTATCACAATAGCAGCCCTAGGTCTCCTCTCTCTACTGCCTACAGCTATAACCCCAAAACCAGGGACCACGTTCCCACGGCAGGTCGGTTCCTGGACCGCCATGATGTCATATCGTTGGGAAAGAGCTCGAAGCTCATCTGCCACAACTCTTGCCACAACTCCACAACGGCGGCCCATGTTTAACTGGAGGATGTTGATCTTAATCATAATATGTCCTTTTAGCCACCTCCTTGCACCACGTTAAATACACGGGGCACTCCCGGCTTCCCGACTTGTGAACACTATTTGAACACCAAATACATACAACAGCATCTGCCGTGCATGAGGCCTTTGTGTGGTCGTAGCCATGGAAATTCGTGCACCGAGGGGCGTCAAGGTAGTCCTTAAATGTTAAGGACCATCACCCTCCATTCAAACTACCTAGTCTAAAAACTGGAACCGAACCATTGGGTGCACCTCCAGCACCAATTCTAAGTAAAACCGTTTTTAGCAGTTGAGGAAAAAAGAGGTCGTTAATCAATGGTGTTGGGACCGACTTTTCGGGGATTCTTTCCCAAAGAAATTTTGAAAGTTCATCTGCGCCCCAGAAGTTGGGTACACCCCTCACCTCCAACTTAGGCTTTTTCCTCAGCGCTAACTTTGCCTGTAACCCATTTACCCGTAGGCCCTGCCATCCTATCACTCTGGTGGCATGAGAGCTGTCCTCTATGCGGACCAAAACGTAGCCTGCTTTATTTGTCCGAACAATAGATGCATTTACACCTATGTAATTAGGTGTCCATTTATGATATCTGCTGAGCTTTTACCCGAATCACTAATTGTAAGATATGTTGGTTTTGTTGTCAGGCTCGGCTTCATGCATCATATGCAGTAATTTTACGATACCTGCCATCGTCCTTGGCTTTTTAGGGATGTTTCCAAGCACAGGAGTCTCATCTTTATTTTCTTGTTTCTGACTTTCGTCTTTTCTTCTCTGGTGCAATTTAGATTTTCTCTTGCTTCTTTTACTTTGAACGACTTCGAAGTTTTAGTCTCCTTCTGATCTAGATTACAAGAATAAACCTTGTTTGCCTCCTTGGAAGTTCTGGCTATGGCTGCAGGCGGATGTTGGGTTGGCTTATCTTCCTCCAGTCTTGTTTCCGATTTTTCCAAAATTTGGCTACCGATAAGTTGCAGTACATATGGAGATGTACATGTTTCTTTTACCACCTCTTGGACAAGTGTTGTGATTGCATCTTCTTTGTATTGATCTCCTAATTCCTTGGTTGTATTGTAAGTAACCTCCATAATACCAATTAATTTTTCGATTTTATCATTAATACAGATCTGGCCCAATCCAGATACCTATCCTTCCATAATAAACTTCAGAATCATCCCAACCCTCTCGTTTCTAACCTTGCTTCCTCTTCAATTCCTGATAACCCTCCGAGGCGTCTGAAAAGAAGATGGCCCCGTGATCTCCTAATGTAGTCATATCATTAGAGTGCTACCATTGGGTAGTTACTCAGCAAGTGTATTCATGTCATTATATCAATTATGTCCAAATTTACTTGATTTATTTATGTAATACAGTTGTAAATGTCATAAAGAAATAAAAAAAAAATCATTAATATGATTCCTCGTTGTGTTATTCATTTTTTTATCAAAGTTCTTGAGGAACGTTTTTAGTTGCCCTCAGTCCGACGTTTCCTCGTCGGTGTCAGTCGATCTATTTCTTGGTCGTTTGGCCGACCACCGATGATCCTGGTTTATATTTCATTCAATAGTCTTTTTCTATTTTGGCACTTTTATTATCCATCATAATAAAATACGTCGATTATTTGAAATATAATAATATTTCAATAAACAATTTAACCTAAATAAATTTGATACGGTGGGGAAAATGTTATTACACAATCAACTTAAATAAACGAATATACAGTCTACCGTTTATAGTATTTCCGAATTGTCTGTAGTATTTTATACTTTAAGCGTTAAACACTTCGTAGGTAACCTCTTGGTTACCTAACCTACAAAGTTCTTTTTATCACAAAAATCCAATTAAAACCAATAAGTCATAACTGTAAACTAACGAAAATTATAAATAATAACGACATAAACGATAAACAACACAAATATAAACACATAAACTAATAAGAAAACTCAATAATACAAAATATATAGCATAAACACAAATTGATACCTCATTGCTTCAATCCACAATCGATCTATCCGGAATATTTTCTTTTGCGATCAGGTGTTTTGAAAGAGGTCCTGGAGGAACTTGACCATTTCCTCTCCTCCATATTTTATCAAATCTGGCATAATTTTATTTTCTCCATAGCCAATGCGATCTCATCTTCCTCTGTAATATCATCCTCAATATCTTCACTACTAAGGCAGTCCTGGTTTTCACGGATTCTAAGTCTTCTATGGCCACCATATCGAGGTTATTGTCTCTATTCCTTTAGGGAAAAGGTACTCTGGTAGTCATTGTTAAGTGCAACAATACAATTTATTTATTCTAGCCCTTCCATAGTAGTTTTTTTTCCTCTTCGTCTTCTATATTATTCTCAAAGAAAGTTTCAGATTCTTTCATTCCTTTAGCTTTAGGTTCCATATCAGGTATTAGGTCTTCAATATCTTTGTTTTCAAGCTCTTCACTCTCATTTTTCTTTTCTTTTTCATCAGAGATTTCTTTACCAGGTGATGTTTTCTGGGATTTGTTATCGGCGACTATGTTTCTATTTCTTCTTCTAATATTTTTCTAAAGTCCTAGCCTATTCGTCTATTTTGGCTTGCACATTTTGAAACTCTCTATTTATTTCTCCCCAATATTTTTGTCTTTCTTCTCTATTTTCTTGTGTTTCTTTTCTTATTTTTTTCTCTCTCTTTCTCTATTTATATATACTCATATATCTTATCTATACATATTTTTTAAATATTTCTTGAAGTATCCCCATTATTTTCGCCACTCAATATTTTAGGAATTGAGGTGCAATATCGTATTTTTATAGGTGCTTATACTCCTTCATCCCAAATAGATTCATCATATTCCTGGTTACATTCTGCATTCTCTTCTTTCTAATTGGGAATATCCGAATTTATAGTTAACATTTTACCAAATATGTCTTTTACATTGCGCATTGGTTTGAATTTTTTTGCCTTTTGTTGCTTTGATCATGTTCCATCGATTTTTTGTATTTTCTTTTTCTTTATCCATAGATTACATCTCTATATTATAAACATTATTACTCTTGTTGCATTACAATATTTCCTAAATAAATATGTTTTAGTGAGAGTACTTAACTAATATATGTATTTATAAGATAAGTACTAGACAAAAACATATATAAAACCTTACGATTTGATATCAGTTATAAATTTATTTTTAAACGGTATTAATGTATTTCATTTATATTAATAAATGTTTTTGTTTTAACTTTAAAAAATAAATTAAAATCAAAGGCCATTTCTTTAAATTGTAATATTAAATTGTTCAGAAATTTAACTTTTCTACGTCGTTTCTTGTGCTCAATATCAAAGGTAAAACTTGTTAACAAAGATTAAAGTAAAGAGTTATATTTGAGCTAATTTTATTTAGAATAAATTCTGTTGAAATTATATTTTACCTAATGGGAACATCTTATGATTAAAATACGAAATCATTCTTTTGATTTCCTATTAACTTTTTTAAAAATATTTAAAAAATGATAATACAATCTGTCTCATGAAGGGCAACAAATATAAGTGCTACGAGATTTCATACATACAATATATACAAAAAACAAAAAAACAAAAAAAAACAGAAAGCAAATATAAATAACAATAAAAAATATATAGATAAATAAAGTAATCTTCTTATACACATTCATACCTAAATAAACAATATCTACATTCGCCCAGGGAATTCCGAGCCAAGATTTGTCCTCCATATGCGGGAAACAAAGCAAGACTCAAAAGTTCCCAGTGTTTCTCTTTCAGCCGTGTCACTTGTATAAGAAGCCAGTGGAAACTGAAAGAGGGCATTGGAGCGACAGACGCTCGGGACTTGAGTGGAGAAATCGGCCATTGCCAGGACTCCAAACGAGTTTTTCGGGTTGTTTCGGGGGCACTGCCGCTTTAATCTTCGAGCAGGGATTGATCTAGATCATAGGGATTGAGCGAGAGGATTGGAAAGATTAATATGATTCTGGTGGAATTTCGCAAATCTGGATGGGATAACGTCAAGGACATATGGGATGTTAAGGTCATGGTGTAAGGTCTGGTTTGTAACATAATAAGGAGCATTGACTATTGTTCTGAATAGTTTATATTGGAAAGATTGGATACGTTTGATATAAGGAAATTTAGTTGTCCCTCACAGTTCAAGTTCATAGGTCCAGATAGGTTTCAGTACGGTCTTGTAGATTAATAATTTGTTTTCAATTGCAAGATGAGATGTTATGTTTAATAATCTATATAACTGGCGGAGTCGTCGGTTTAGTTCTTTTCTTTTAAGTCTTGTGTGTGGATTCCAAGTCAGTCTTTTGTCTAAAAGAAAGCCAAGGTACAGGACAGTGTCTGAGATGGGAAGTGGAATAGAGTTAAATAGGATTGGCGCACAGGATCTGCGTCGGAGGTGAAGGTGACATGCTTACATTTTGATTCATTAATGTTGCACCACTGCTCAATCAGTGAGAGCTATTTTTGTAGGTCGAGTGATGTTATTTCGGTGTATGAGTGGGAGAACAGGATGGCGGTATCATAAGCAAATGTTGCTAGGAAGGTTTCGGGATCTGTAGGAATATTTTAGTGAATAGAATGTAGAGAATAGGAACAAATACACTGCCTTATGGGACACCAGCCTCGACTGTTTCTGATAAACTAGATATTAATAATTAGTTAGAATACTATTAGAAGGAAAATCATTACCGGGAGTAGAAAAATTCAAATACCTCGGCTCCACAATAACCTCAATAAATAATCAACTAACAGAGATAGACTAGCAAACAGAGCTTTATTTACTCTTTTAAGGGTAATGAAATCCAGAAAAATTACCAGAAATCTCAAACTAAGAATGTACAATACCGTAATAAAGCTGATTCTGCTGTATGACTGTGAAAACTGTATTATAACCGGCACCGAGATAGAATTGAGGGATTCGAAAGAAAAGTTCTCCGTACGATAAAAGGACCTATCTGAGATCAGAACCTTAAAACATAAAGGAGAAGGAACAATAAAGAACTGCTAAAAGAAACTGGTCAGTCAATATCTCAATAGTTAATATCTTAAGAATAGGCTTTCTACTTCAATGCATTGCTCAGGAGTGACGTGTAAAAAATTTTTTAAAAATTTAGAAATTTGGTTTTCCCAGGGTGGTCTTTTTTAGCAATATACGTTTTTACACACTTAAATGCAGGTTGAAAATATAACTTTTCCCACATTTTAACAATATATCTACCGTTTCGATCCTCATACTATTACCCAAATATTCTTTCAATTAGCCACCATTTTTGATAGCAGCAGCTCTGAAATGCCAAAAAAGATTCATTTTACTTTCAATATCATAATAATAATAATAAAAGGATTAACGAACCCGAAGGTTCGATGCCGACACTCCAATCGCTTATTACACACCTTCCTCCCCCGTTCGCCGTCCAAACCCAGTCCCTTCAGATCGGCTTTAATGCAATCTTCCCACCTTCGCTTCGGTCTACCCCTCGGGCGCTTACCATTCGGCATAGCAATTATTAATCTTTTAGGTATTCTCTCGTTACTAAGCCCAACAACTTTACAAGCCCATTTGATTGGCCGCGGTGAAATTACCTCACTTATATTACCCGGATACAGTTCACGCAATTCGGTGTTGTGTAACCGTCGAACTCTCCGGTTAACTCATCCTTCTTCGGTCCGAATATTCTACGCAATACTTTATTTTCAAAAACCTTAAGACGCTGCTCATCTCTTAGTGTAAGCGGCCAAGTTTCACATCCATAAAGAACTGTAGGCAATATAATTGTTTTACAGATTCTAATTTTTAAGTTCCGGGACAAGAGGCGCGAACTAAGTAGTTTTGTCACAGAAAAATAACAAGCATTTCCCGCCTTCAGTCTAACCTTAATCTCTTCTTCAATTTCGTTTTTTCTAGCACTCTAGTACTCAGAAGGAGGACACAGATCATAATATTCCGTATTTAAAATATTGTCAAAGTGGTCCTTAAACTTATTCAATATGTCAACCGGATCGGTCAGAATATTGTTATTATCATCCCTAATTCCAGACGTTACGGGCCCTACACATTTACATGATCTGTTTATACCTTTGTACACGTCTCTCACGTTATTTTCTATTCTATTAGTTTCTATTTCAATTATTTTATTTTTAAGATACTCCCTTTTTTTATTTTTGGGCAATTTTGTCGTTTCGTTCTTTGAGGTTCGGAAGTATTCCAGATTGTCTTCGCTAGGATTATTTAGAACTTTTAATTTAGCGGCTTTTCGTTTTTCGCACATGTTTAAGCAATCTTCATCAAACCACGGTTTGTTATTCCTATTTTCCTTTTTTCCTAGACACGAGTTACCGACCGCTTTAATATTATCCCTGATCTCTATCCATAACTTCTCAATATTCTCGTGGTCCTCGTCAGAAAGCTCTAAAGCTTCAAACCTATTCTTAACATCTAGCTCGAATTGGGTCCTAATTGATGGATTTTTTAATTTTTCCAAATTAAAATTCACAAAATCGAAACGGTTTTCTTTTCTCTTTTTGTCGGTTTTCTTTAAAGTTTTTGTCGAAGTTGCGCGATTACTAATTTATGATCCCACCCACATTCTGCTCCGCGATAAGACTGTACATTAATTATACTACTTTGCCAGCTATGTTGTATCAAGACATGATCGATTTGATTTCGTGTTTGTGAATCCGGTGATGTCCAAGTATATTTATGAATATACTTATGTTTAAACGTCGTACTTTTAATTATCAGGTTTTTCGAGATGGCAAAGTTTATTAGACGGATCCCATTATCATTACTATATTCGTGTAAACTTTCTTTACTAAACGTCGGAATATAAACTTCTTCCCTTCCCACCTTTGCGTTCGCGTCACCTATAATTATTTTCATGTAGTTTCGCGGTAGTTTATAATAAACCCATTTGAGTTTATCGTAAAATTCACTTTTGCTTTCATCGTCACTGTCTTCGGTCGGACAATGTATGTTTATTAATGCGATTTTAAACCAACGCCCCTGAAATATAGCTAGCGAAATTCTATCACTAAAGAATTATACGTCCCTCAAAGCGGATAGTAATCTATTCCTAATTAGAAACCCGGTACCTAAACAATGATTCCCGCTTCCTGCGTACCAAATAGTGTACTTTCCTTCCCTCATCGAGCCCTCCCCTGGCCAGCGAACCTCTTGCAGAGCCACGACATCCAAATTGTACCCATTTACCTCATTCGCGACCAATTTTAGCCCCCCTGCTGTGGTTAAACTTCTTACGTTCCACGTACCAATATTTAAATCCCTATATTTCAACTTGCGCCATGAATCCCCTAAAGCAATCCCCATCCGGAGACCCGAACGGGGGACTAGTTTAACTCCGGATAATGAGCTATTAACCTTGGGGGGATCCATGACTATTTGTGGTGTTTGGTGAACTAAAGATATGTGAGTAGGGCGTTCAATCCTACGTCACACCCTCCAGCAAGTCTGGTGGGCCCCTACCTCCAGCAAGTCTGGAGGTCACCTCCCTCCAGCAAGTCTGGGGGCCCCTCTCATTGTTGGTCAGCGAGTTCACCGGACTTAGCCGGGAGGAACTTCCAAGGAATTTCCACCGACCATCCCCACATCCGCCACCCGTGGGACGCTCCCCACACCTGGTAATGAGCCCGTGCGAGGTACAGTATCATACGCTTTCGTAATTTACATTCAAATCTTCACCGACGCTGGATATCCATTTTCGATGATCTGTGATTGGCGAAGTGAACATTACAAGAATTACTTTCCACAAGTCGTTCACTTAGTAACACATTGAAAGGATAAACTCGCCGTAATGATCGATGTGCTGTCTAAAAGAAAGCCAAGGTACCGGACAGTGTCTGAGATGGGAAGTGGAACTGACTATTGGCAATAATTTGGTGATATCTCATTCCGTTGTCAGTAATGTAATTTTAGCTTTTTGCTCGGATAAACAGATGCTGCATTAATTAAACTGTTAATTACTCTTGTTACAGGGTACAACATTCAATGTACCCCCTCCATCTCCTGACTGGAAGACCATGCTCAACGACTCAAACGAGATGATCTGCTACCCGTCGGAAGGGATGTACAATAAGACCGCTGGCGACATCTGGAAGCGTAGGGCGGGAGAGGAGGCAGGTTGTAAGTGTTCTTCCCCGCCGAGGAGCCCAGTTAGGCAGGTCCAGGCGATACCTGTCCGCTGCTTACCGGTAACATATTTTTATAAATTATTTAATCAATAAATAGACTTGGATAGATTTCCTCTGCGTTGTTCAAACAACCATTAATCAGGCTTGGGTTAAATTGTTATGACTCATTTTGCTTTCTATTCTTCCTCAAATCAGCAAGAATATGTAATTAAAAATACAGACTGATCAGATAAAACAATATTAAACAAATATGATATATTACAAACAATGCAATATAAAATCAATACCATCACTTGCGAATCCTAAATGTAATTTCATACCCTCCCCCTCCCCCGCACCCTCACCACGAACGTTTAACTTAAATAAACCTACATAGAAAGAGTTTATTAAAAAAGTATACAAAAATCAAACCATGGCTATATACAAGTTTTGAAGTAATAATAATTAAAACAAAATTATATTAACAAAATAAATTTTTAAACTCATCGATGTCTACCAAGCAGGGTTAATACAGCTTCTTCACATTTCTGTTTTGTACAAATTATTGGAACAACATATATTTTAAAGCCTAGTACACACTAGTTGACATTGTTGCGCGATTTTTCCATAGAACGTCTAGGGACAGTCTGGAGACACGGCCTATAGACCTAGCGTCAACCCTACGATGTTAATTTGTCAGTCTCATCTTCGCAGCCCACCATTAAGGACATAGTTTTTTTGTGGAATGAGTTCCTGCTTTGTACCAATGACAAGTGAAACAACGCAAAACCGTAGTTAGTGAACGCAGAAAGTTCAAGCAGGTTCGGTAATGCATTATTAAATAAATTAAAACTGGAAGACGTCACGGTAGACTTCAATTAGTTTTAAAACTTTCTCATTACACTACTACTTTTTAAAAGAACTGTGAAGCTGTAGAAAAGAACTGTGAACAACCGAACCACTGGGTAACTAACTGGAGGCAGGCTGGGACGTATCCCGCCTCTAGACACTGAGTGACGTCCACATTGTCAAAATGCTGCGCAACATGTCTAACGTTGCATAATAATGTCTCCCATCCCTGTTGGAATACTTTAGACCTACGATTTTGGTCTCGCCACTGGCGTATTTGTAGAGGAGGTTCGGTCAATAGACATGTCTACGTAGACAAAGTGAGACATCCGGCAACATTTGTGGACTAGGCTTTAGATCTTGATTTGGTTTCCGAAAATAAAAAATCTGATGTTCGCAACACACAACATTCACTTATCGCTCTACTTCGATTAGAAATTATTTTCTGGCAATGTTGTGCTTGGCAATATTGTGGAATTGAACCATATTTTAATAGTGAGCATAGTTCTCCCTTAGGCGATTTGAATAGTACATTCACTTTTAAATAATCTCGTTTTGTGGGCATATTTTAATTTTCTTGGTTGATAATATAGCAATACCGGTAGTTCTCACCCAGATTTGGCTTTTAAGTTCTGGCCTCATCAATTCAGAAAATTATAAAAATAAAAAAAAAAAACAGGATCCTGCAGTTTGCATAAATCGTTGATGGACAAATGCGTCACTGTTTAACTGAAGGTTTTTTTGTCAGTGGGGCAAGCTAGTTATTGATTAAGCAAACTGTTACTTCTAAATATTCAATATAAAATACGAAGTTTCACTTGAGTGGCTTTCTTGATAAAATTGCAGATATCGTTTATACCAATTAATGTATTTCTTCTGTTTCACTTACATTTAAAATATATCACGGGGAAGGACAGATATTAATGAGTTCTAGCCCGGGTTGATTGTTTTTCCAAATGGCTGTTTGCACTTAATGATTTGGAGTCTTTCTTTGAGGAATACTCTTTATGTCAATCTTATAATTTTGATTGTCTTTTTCTTGCAGCTGTGTAATTGTCATTACTAGGTTAATCAGTTTTCGCTTGGCAGAGGACTTTCGTTTGTCTTCTGTCATATGTTTGTTTGTTCTTTGGTTTTATGTTTCATCTATTCCTATTCTTATATGTCTATCCGAAGCTGTTTCTTTTAGATTATCTCTAATATGTCTCAATTTTAGTCTACCGCGAGACCTTCTTGATTGAGTCCAAGGGTTCGAATTTATTTTTTAAACTAAGTTGGAACTTGGTATTTAATTAAGGATTTTCAAATTGTGGAATTCGCACCTTCCTCTTACCACTTAATCCCCTGTTTTGTCGATTCGCTTCTGACATAGTTTGATATTAATCAAACAAGTATGATCCGAATATGGAATTGTTAAAATATTTTGTATTCTAGCATAATCATATCGAACACGCGAATGTGGAAGGATTCCAGCATTTCAAAAATTATTGTAAATAATGTATGTTTTATATAAGGTGTTTGTTTTACTTTTATTTCTATTTTTATTTACTTTTGTGTATATATATTTTTTTTTCTTTACTCTTTTGTTCTTTCTTCTTATTCTTTTGTTATTACTTTATTTATTTATATTTTTTTATATACGGTATGAATGCAATCTCTGAACTCTATTATAAGTGTCCTTAACTGTGACAAATTGTAATATTTCTGAATAAAAAAAAAAAAAAAAAAAAAAATCAAAAATTGACTCTCCTATATATTTTATTCTCAAACAACAGACCATATATTTTGAACTATATTAAATATGTCTTGAACTGATAATTTTACTAGCTGTATAAGGCATTTCAGTGTACAGTGATTGCCCATCTTCAGTCGACCGGCGCTGATTATAATGGTAAGGATCATAGTCAGATACATCACAAATTTGTAGGGATGAATAATAATGAGTAGAGAAGCAGCTATCCGTGAACAATATGAAGGAGTGCCGGTTCTAGGCAATGCCATATCGTGTTCTTAGTTAGCTCACGAGCAGGCATTATTGCTTTGGGGACAAAACATCAAATGACAATTAAATAATTGAGGAAGAAAAGGATAGTTATAAATCTCACAGAATTAAAAGCTGAATGACAGTCTCCGAATGGATACCCTCATACTAAGTTCAACGTTGAAATGAAAAAAAAAAACTAATTAACCAATTACGATGGTCCTTGACGCAACTAGGTATTTCCCTAAATTATAATGAAGCCGTGTCTCAGATAAACCTCCAGAAGAAACACAATGATCATGTTAAGCTCTCGGCGGGCGGATACGGTTTAGAAAATCTGTTGAAACAAAATCTTCCATTAATTCGACCTGGAAGAATTATGTTGCAGATGTTCGATGTATTAGAAGTGATGAATTGTTTGTAATAACAAAACTTTTGTTCAATTATGTCATATGTTTTAATTAGAACATATGTGATTAATGCAGCCTCCTAGATTATTCCTACTGTTTCCAACATTCTCCCACCATTGAGTGGCCCACTCAAACAACATCGCTCATAACAAGCCCTATAGTCCTTTTGTACCACTGTTATAGATTCTTCTGCACCATCTATAGCCACCCTATCTTCTTCTGCTTAAACGTCACTAGTTTTCTCCACTGGCATCTCCTCTACAGCCATTTCAAGACAGTACAATCTTTCACAGGTCTAAAAAGGAGGCCCATTATCTTCAGACTGTTGTCTTTAGATCAGTTCCTCCCACTATCTCTCTTGAACTAATTTGTTGGCGAATCCTACTGACATGTTTTGAATTTATGCCTTCGCTTGACTTCTCTGCTCTCGTTCCTTCACCCCACCACCTCGTTTTCCAGCTACTTTTTTCTGTTTACTTAATTTCTATAACTTTAATTTTTCTCATAATTTTGTTTATGTGTATATTGCAGTTTTGTCAGGAGAAGTAATTATTTTGATCATTTTTATTTTAATATTGCAGACAGTTTTATTATTATTTAGGGAAATCCCTTATATTCATAAATTTTCGTACAATACTTGCTGTTCCAATTAACAACGCTTTCTATATTAGCTTCAAACAATTCATCGAAAGTTTTTTCCCTTTGATTTCTTCATAGCTTTCTGTTTTGTCCGGAATCAAACCATTTGCAGAGACGCTGCAAAACCTTCACTTTATCAAGTTTATACAATTGTTTGAGCTCCTCCCCAAGATCTTGAAATTTCCAATTTTTTTCCGCAACCACCATGTGAAGGTTTTCATACGATTCCACCCCTATTTCGACAATATTTGCATGTTTCTCATCCTTCAAAACGAACAAAATATCAGGCTTGTTGTGTAGAATAGTGTGGTCTGTTATAATAATTGATTGCTCCCAGTATAGCTTGACGTGAAGCTTATCAATGACCGATTGTGGTCTATACTTGTAATGTGGACGAGTGTCATCTAAAATTCCAAATTTCTTGCCTAACTCCTGATGCTCTATCTTAGCCATGTTGTTGTGTCTAAGTAGATATTCGTCTCCAGCAATCACTTAACATAGATATGCCCTGATAGATATGCTGAATCAATTCTATAGCTGTTTTCCACAGTCGGCACAATTCAGCTACAGCTTCTCCACAAAGACGGTGCCTATAGGTCTTTGTAGCGATGACCTGGTCCTGTATGGCTATAACGAATCCTTCCGTTTCAGAAAACAATACCCCTACGTAGCCACATCAGAGATGCATCCTTATCTACTCCTGTTGTCGACAAACTGTGGTAGAATCTTCTTTGTAGCTCTTTGAACTTCCACACATCAAGCAGAAGATCTTGATTTATAGGTGGAAGATAATTTTCAAGTTGAAGATGTATAACCAGAGTCCAGCGCCGCAATAGCTGGGATGACCCTAGATGAACCATTGCAACAAGAAGCTCAAAGGATTAATCGCCAAACACAACCAAAGTTTTTTTTCTTTTAACGAAATTTACAACTGTAATTAATAATAAATACAACAAGTAAATATGAACAAGTAATATGACATGTACAACATGAGGAGAAACTACCCATTGGTAGCACTCCAATTATATTTCTATATTAGAAGGTCCCGAGGCCATCTTCTTTTTAGACGCCTCGGAGGGTTATCAGGAATAGAAGAGGAAGCAAGGTTGGAAACGAGAGGGTTCGGAAGGTTCAGAAGTTTATTATGAAAGGACAGGTATCTGGATTGAGCTAAATCGGAAACATATGGTACATTAAGGTCATTATGGATGATTTTATTTGTGACAAAGTAGGGAGCATTCAGGATTTTACGAAGTATTTTGGATTGTAGGGATTGGATACGAGAGGAATTTGATGGTTTAGTAGAGCCCCAAAGCTCGATCCCGTAAGTCCAAATAGGCCTTATTATAGTAATATATATGAGTGTTTTGTAAATAGTTGGCAGTTTAGAGCGTTTGTCTAGTAAGTCCTGGAGTAGTCGGAAACGTCAGGCAGTTTCTAGTCGTTTCAGTCTGGTATGAGGGTTCCAAGTGAGTCGTGTCAAGGTGGAGTCATAGGTATCGGATTTGGTCAACAGGGATAAGTGGGGTATTGTTAAAGGATACTGTAGGACAGGAAGTCATAGGTTTACGACGAAGAGTAAAGGTAATTTGATGGGATTTATTGGAGTTTATTTTAATCCTCCAGTTTTGACACCATTTTTCAAGACTTGCGATGTTTGATTGAAGAGTTTGGGATGCAATAGATGGATCGTTATTGACTGATAGGATACATGTGTCATCGGCATATGTGGTGGTGACAGTGTTGGAATGGGTTGGGATGTCAGCTGTATAAACTGTATAAAGGATAGGACCTAGGATACTACCTTGAGGAACACCAGCAAACTGAGAAAAAAGAGATGAAAAAGCATTGTTATGATTGACTTTGAAGAATCTGTCAGTAAGGTAGGAACGGATAATGAGGAAGTATGTAGGTGGTAGGAATTTACGGAGTTTGTACATCAGTCCGGGATATACCAGACTCTATCAAACGCCTGTTCAACGTCGAGAAAGACTCCCGTGCAGTACATTCCGCGCTCCAATGCAGAAGAGACTACATCTACCACACGATGGCATTGCTGTATATTGGAGTGGGATGTGCGGAATCCAAATTGGTGATCTGGGATAATTTTTTTAGAGTCTTGGATAGGATACAGGCGTTTTAAGATGAGTTTTTCCAGGATTTTGCACATAATGGGTAAGAGAGAAATAGGACGGTAAGAGGATCGATGTTCTGGCGGCTTCGTGGGTTTAGGTATCATTTTGACAATGGATAGTTTCCAAGGGTCAGGGAAATATGTGGTTCGAAGTACAGCGTTATATAAATAGGTGAGGAATAGTATGGCTTTTTAGGAAGCAGTTTTAGGATCTGGGATGTGATTAGGTCATGGCCAGGAGCTTTGCGGGAAGGTAATCTATGAATGATATTGGATATTTCTGAAGGATGAAATGCTTTAGGTGGAGGTGTCAGTTGGAGTGGGATATCCAATTCTGCTTCAATAAACTCAAAGTGGGTTGGATTAAATGTTTTGAAGAGGTGCTGAGCAAATATATGTGATTTTTCTTCGTCAGATCTGGACCAGGTTTGGGTTTCAGTAATAAGTGGGTGGTTTAAATCTTTAAATTTAAGGAGCTTTTTAGTGGTCAACCATAATGATTTGTCAGTAGTAGTAAGTTTTTTCGTTAGGCTAAGTAAATTTTGAATTTTTTAATTTCAGCTTTTAGTTGGTTAGTTAATTTGTTGTAATATGTCTTATCTGATGGGTATCTGTCCTGTGCCACTTCGATCTTGCTCTGCGTTTTTCCCTTAATAAGATACGAATATGCTGTGGCAAGTTTGTCTGTTGGGAGTTGTTAATTTTATTGATAGAAGTATTACCGTTTATTTTGTCACTTATAGATGTAGTAAGTACTTCTATGGCTGTGTCAATGTTATATTTGGTCTTAAGTGGAGTATTTAGATCCAATTTATTTTCCAGGTCTTTCCGAAATTTGTCCCAGTTTACTCGTCCTGTAATCAGTGTAAGAGGGGACGTGGACTTAGGAGCGAAGGTTGGGTGTAATGAAAGCAGAACTGGAGAATGATCTGAGGAGAGGTCATTCAGGGATTTGATTGTGACATAGGAAGAGGAAATCTGGGTGGTGAAAATATGTCCAGGATATCAGGGCGTTTTCTGAGGAAAGTTGGCCAAGTTTGGTAGGATTCATAGGAGAAAGGACAGAGTAACTATTGGAAGTTGAGAGAGAAGATAGTATGTTACCACGGGAGTTGGATGCTCGACAACCCCATCGTTGGTGTTTAGCGTTATAGTCTCCTCCTGCAATAAAGCGCGATCCGAAGGATTGAAATCAGGATTCAAGTAAGTTGTAGGTAAGAGTATGACCAGGAGGACAGTATAAAGCTGAGAGTGTTAAATGGAAAGGACGGGTTGAAATGATTTCTGAAGTTGCTTGAATAGCCTCAGTTGGAGTAGAAGGAATGAGAGAATGGGATAAGGATTTATGGATAAGGATGCAAGAACCGGCATGGGAAGTGTTGTCGGGGTGGTCTGATCTATAAGTGATGTAGTCACGTATGTAGAAATATGAACGTTGTGTGAAGTGAGTTTCTGTCAGTAGAGCAATATCAATGTGGTAGTCATGAAGAAAAATGTCAAGTTCGTCTAGGGGGTTGTGTAGTCCATTAGCATTCCGTAAAAGAACAGCTAGGGGCTTTATACTCATCGTGAGAAATTAAAGGGAATTTTGGTAAGGATTCTTGTGAGGAGAGTAATAAGAGATTTTATAGTATTTTGGAGGTCCAATAGGAAGGATGAAAGAATGGCAGTTATATCAGATGGATGTTGGTTGTGAAGTGAGTTTAGGGTAGGTTCTTGTGGCGGGTTAGGAGTGTTAATTAAGGGCGGCATCCGTCGTTGTATACGAGGAGGGTCTGGAATCAAAGGTGCTTGTGCGGTTTTTGTTTTCTGAACATTAGGTTGAGGTATCTGAGGGTACTGTGGTGGTAATTTTACTCGTAGGGGTAGATGATGAGGGGGAATTTGCTGACGGGGAGGATGAGATTGAGGATTGGGAGTATGAGGTTTGGATTGGGAGGTCCGAGGTTCCTGCTTCTTGGTAGTGGTTTGTGTGTAAGTTTTGCTGGAGTCCTGACGAGGATGATAGAAATCAGTTGAAGTAGACGCTTCCTGTTGTGTGACATGAGTAGTTTTTGTCGGCAATTCTGGAAAATTTGAAATATTTCCAATTTCTGGTGGGTCGGTGTAATTTTGTTGATTATGTTGAATGTTTTTTAAGGCCATGTTCCGAGATCGTAGCTTATAGTGATTTTTGTAGACTATGTACCCCTTATAGCTTGCCGGGTGGTCTTCGCCGCAGAGAGCACATTTAAGAGGCTGGTCTAGAGGTTTCTGACATGTGTTAGATGCGTGTAAGCCGGCACATCTTACGCACCTGGCCTGATGATGGCAATAGGTCTTTGTGTGCCCGAGTTCTTGACACTTAGTGCATTGCACTAATACTGGTTTGTGCCTAGGCTCTTCAAATTTAACAGTTGAATATATAAGCCGGTTAACTTGTAATATCTCGGGGTTATTATTAGCAGGCTCTAAATCAATGAAGAATAAAGGTAATGGATATTTCTGCGTTGGATGTAATACGCATGAAATATGCCTAACGTTGTGACTTATTTCTTCCAGGCCAGACTTGATAACGGATATAGGTGTGGTTGAGTATAGGCCTCTCAAGACCACTCGGTATGCCTTTTCTTGTCTCAACTGATAACAGTGAAAATCGTAGTTTTTAGATGTGAAGTAGTCAATTAGTGTTTTATAATTAACTCTTGAATTTGTGTTAATTTTTATGTCCTTTACTCGGGAATAACAGCGAAAATTGGTCTGTCCTATCAGATCGGCAATTTCTTGACCAAATGTTATGAAATTTTCAATTTTGGAAACAAAAATAGGTGGCGGCTCGGGGTCAGTAGGAGCTTGAGGCTCCGAAGGTTTGATTGGTGAGTTACTAACAGGAACAGCATTATTGCTGGCTGAAGTAGTTGGTGCAGTTGGCGCTGGTTTTGTGGTATTTGTTTTGCTTCTAGTTTAGGGTGGTGATTTATTTTGCTCGGCTGACAATTTAGATTTTGTCGATTTATTTTTTTTCTTGTTGGGTGAATTGCCCGCTGCCCCGGGGGCCGAGTTTCTGTGACGTTTTTGAAGTGAGCGTCTTTTCAGATATTGCAAATCAGTTTCGCTAACTTCCGAAAATGGTGTATCGTCATCTGAATCTTCACATGAAGTGTTCTTGTCCAAATTCATATTTTCCATGATAAGAACAAGAAGAAAAAATATATATACATATACCTTTACCTAAATTAGAATAACAAAAATAAATATTTACAAATTCTTAAAAAAAAAATGAAAATAATAATAAGCTATTTACAAAGTTAGAAACAGAAATGAAACAAAACATTTTTGAGAATAAATAAACAAGATAAACAATAATTAAAACAAAACTGTCTCTGGGAGGAAAAAAAAAATCTATTAGTCTTTGGTTTCGAACTGAGACCAGCTGACGAGAGAGAGCTAGTATACAGAGCTTGGCCTTGAACTTAACGTATGTAAGATAAGAACGGCAAGGGAATTAACAGCCACTTGGGCTACCCGAACCAGCACCAAGTTATTACATGTTCATTGTTAATAAACTGTAACTCACCAGTGTATCTGTGAACGTATAAATGTTCAACTGATTGTAAAGTCACTGTTGATAAAATATTACCACAGGTTTTTACTATTAATCACATAACAATGTCACAATCACAGAGCGACATGAAAGTTATACTGCAGATGCGGCCATGACACTTGCTACTAGAACCAAAGTTAGCTTAGAAAGTCGCCTTGATTCCTCTATTTATCAAAAAATTTTCATTGGCTAGAGGTGTTTTCTTGCCAAGCAAACTGAGAGACACTTTCTATTGCTTCATAAGGGGCTATAACAATTCGATAATGGTTTTGTCTATCTTATAA
The DNA here is from genome assembly GCA_928085145.1 of Nezara viridula. NCBI lineage: Eukaryota > Metazoa > Arthropoda > Insecta > Hemiptera > Pentatomidae > Nezara > Nezara viridula. Next base: position 141,350,752 of record OV725077.1, on the reverse strand, counting down.
ATATTTAGACATTCCAGCAGCCAATCAAGTGGTACTAAGTTAAAGGCCTTCTGGTAGTCAATCCGTGAAACAAAGATGTTACGTTTCTTGCTTTTTACTTGCGAACCTATGAAGCTGTCAACGATAAGCAATTCTTTACATCCCTTGGAATTCTCTCTCGTCCTTAATTGTTCATCAGCAATTAATTCATATTCATTTATATACAATTTTAGCTTATAATGAATCACCGATGTTAGAAATTTGTATATTCCATTAAGGCATACCATTGGTCTGAAATCCTTTGGAGCGAGTTCCTATTTCCGCTTTTGGTATCAGCAAGGTACGACCTGTACAGAAATTTACAGGTATCTCAGTTTTATTTTCCAAAAATTTCTGAAAGCAACAGCCAGTGGTAGATGGACACAGCTAAAGTTTTTTCACCAATATTTTTTTTTTAATTTATTTAAATTAAAAAACTGATAATGATATTATAATTTTCCAGTTTTGAAAATGACCCTTAATATGGTCGAAACGTCAAATTAATGCGTATCAATAAAATGTTGGTTAAAAAAAAAAATTATTAGTTTTTATTTATGCTCTCCTTTAAAACACTCAACTTTTACATACGACCTTTTGCACTAACAGAATGATATTCATGTTCAGTATGCCCTGAAATTTTTGGTTTTAATCACGAATTATCAAATATGCAATCTGCAAAAGCGGAACTCTTTCACATTTTAGTATTCGCTGATGAACAAAACTCGTGGATATCAAAAAGTATATGTTGAGGGATTACTGAATTTCCGAAAACGGCTTTTCCTAGTATTTTTATTCACATACGATAAAATTTAGATCTTATAATAAAAATATTTCGTAGCTAATGAAAACAGCGAGGAAGCTATATTGACCTTACTTGGCATACATTTTTCATTTATTAAAGGATTTTATGCTGTTTTCATTATTATATGGTTGTATTGGGTTATTGGATGAGAGATTTTAGTTACATGTATTTTCCGATATCGACTTGCACACCAATTTTGCAACACGCAAAAAAAAATATTTGATTTACATTATAATAAATCTCTTAAAACTCAAAATTCCACAAATATTATTTCTTAATCTGACAGAACATTTTAAGCCCTTTTCAGTAATATATACCTGTGTTAGGATATTTGGAGAGAGATTTAAGCAAGTTTTACTTGTATTTGTATTTGGTAAATTCATATTTACTGCATTAGGTTGTATAAAGCTTTTCAATTATATTAAAGTTCTTCAAACTCAAAAGCCCAATAATGTTATCTTTGCGTTTGGTAAAGAATTTTATGCTATTTTCATTAATATCTGGTTGTGTTGGATTATTTGGAAGGATAACGCATAACGCAAAATTATAATCCTAAAACTTATCATATCAGCAGATCATACATTAAAGTTATGCTAAATGAATACATTTTGAAAGTTCTTGGTCAATAAATATTGGTTTTACAAAGGAAAATCAAGCAGGTACATGCTGGTTTTGAGCCCAAAATGTCTTCCTAACTTCAAATATTTCAAAAGTTTAAATGCTCATAATTTTAACTAATCTTTAGACTTCGGTATTTGTACTTACTTCTATATTTACAAATTTTCATTAAGATCTGAGAGGGTGGGTTACGGGCCAAGGATTATTTGGCATGGAAAGACCCGCTATGCAATTGTGCAAAGCACCGCGCGTTGCCTGGCAACCCGGATAGGAGATAACGTGATAAAATAATGCCGAGTTCCCGTCCAAAGGGGAGCTTTTACCTCTGGCATTAATCCCTCGCTCTCACATCTTGTCCGGGAAACCCCCGTATAACAAAAAAAACAGGAAAGGCAGGACAAGAAAAAAATTTAAAAAATAAAAAGCAGGGTACTGGGACGCAGTCTTTAGCGGCGTAATGTATAAATGAAGATACTGGAGAACATTTCAATCAAATGAAAAAGAAAAAAAAAGGATTTGAATGATTATTTATATAGCTGTGATGATTGTTTCAGGATTAATTTTAAAAGAATTAAGTAACAATCATATAAGTAATTATCATATAAGTTATTAATTTTCATAAAAATTTTACTTGGCTAAACGTACTACCAGCTATTAACATCAAAATTTTCGTTGACATGATCGTCGAAACTAAACCTCTATGGATACCCTCAATTAATATTATGTCCATGTAAAAATAAATATATCATGTTTAAATCACGAATTTTAATTGCCCAATTACTCGTGTCTTTTACAATATTCTGTAAAATTATGTAAGCACATAAAAAAATCTTGTTTTAAGTTTTATAATTATATTACGAATATTTATCATCGTCACCATGTTATAGTAACAAATGTGAGTCTCTTTAACGTTGCAGATTCGTTACTTTAACATGGTGCCAACGACATGTCTAACATCCTGTAGATTGTCAAATAAATTTAACTAATATTATTCTCATTCTAATTATTTCCTAATTGTGTATCCATATATTATGTAAAATCTCTTTTAAACGAATGTTCGATACACAATTCAAAAATTAGTACTTCTTAAAACCGGTTTTCTGAGTAATTATGCTCTATTAAGTATATATAGGGAGCATTTGAAAAATGTTACGAGATTAATTACCGCGATGTACAGATTAAGTAACCATGTTTTAGGAAGAAGGGAAGAGGATAATACACTTGTAGTGTGGTGTAGTCAACCTTAGCTACGCTACTGGCCTAATAACAGCTTACAAATGTTATTTTAGGAACCTATCTATATTTTTTTTTTTAATCTTTTTATTGAGAAATAATACATTTTGCCACATTTAAGGGCACTGAGTACTAAAGCCGAGTGAGGCCCATTCATACTATATACACAACACAATAAAAAATAAATAAATAAATAAAAATATATATCTATATAACAAAGGTAAAAACTATAAAACCAAAGAAAAGTAACTTGAAATCAAATTTTTAAAAAAATACAGAAATTGGTAGCAAATTAAATAATTCATAAGTAAAACAAATAAATATATAAAAAAGAAAAACAATCATACTTAATCACAATATTTACAATCAGACAAGGGAGCTCCGAGTCCAGCCCTTTCCTCCACGTGTGAAAGACAAAGCGAGACTCTAAGAGATCCTAGCGCTTCCCTCTCAGCCGCGTCACCGGCAGGAGTCCAGTGGAAACTGAGAGAGGACACTAAAGCAACAGACGCTCATGACGTGAGTGGAGATGCTGGCCATTGCCAGAACTCCAGTGAAAGTCTTTATAAAAGGTCTCGAGGCCACTGCCGTTTCAACCTTCGAGGAGGGTTGTAGGGATGACTGGAGCTGGATAAGGATTGTGCTAAGGAGTTAGGATGGTGGATTAGGTTCAGATGAAAATTTGAGAATCGAGATGGAATAACGTCAAGGACATAAGGGATGTAAAGGTCATGATGTGGGGTTTTGTTTGTAACATAATAAGGAGCATTGAATGACTGAAAGGATTGGATGCGTTTGATGTTCGAAAATTTAGTTGTCTCCCACAGTTCAAGTCCGTAGTTCCAGTTGGGTTTGAGTAAGGTCTTGTATATTAATAGTTTGTTTTCTATTGAGAGATTAGATTTTTTGTTAAGTAGTCGATATAGCTGGCCAAATCGTCGGTTAAGTTCTTGTCTTTTAAGTTTGGTGTGTGTGTTCCAAGTTAGTCTTTTTATCTATATATTTTTTTTTTTTTTAGACACATAATATTCTGTCACGGGGACAATAATTATATTGATAAATGAACACATTCACACCGTGTATACAAAAAAATAAAAATCTATAATTAGAAATCAGGAAGTCAACAAAACAAAAATATGTTGTAACAAGATGTTTTGATGTAATTTACTGTCTCTAGACCTACTGTGTTTTTATTATATATTTTTCTGTCTATTATAACGCTTAGCACAAACTTTTTATTGCAGTCTCCGAAATTTGAGGAGGAAGACGAGATTTTGAGCTTGTCTGATCTACGCCGTCCGGAATACTGCGGCTGCACTGTCGATGAGATCTTAAAGAAGAAAAACAGAAAGCGCACTACGTTCGTAGACGTTTCAAATCCTGAAGATTTGCCGGTAGGTCTTACAAAATAAAAAACAGCAGAGGAATGTCTTTTTAAAAATATTAATCCTTTGGCGTGCAAAGTCCAATACAAATGTATAGTTAGTACTATATTCAATAATAGGTTTAGAAGATAATAAGATTGCTGGATGAAACAAAAAATAAGTAGATTTTTCGATTTTTCAAAATCAATAAAAAGTAGCTAAAATACAATTGCAGGAAATATAAAAAAAATTATGTTTTTATAAAGATTCTTGACATTCAATGGTTTTAAACGAAAATATATAAATATTTTTTCTATCACAAACCATAGTCCCTGTGAGCTCACAGTAAGTATGTCACCTATGCCAACCAAATATTTTTTGGCAGAAGTTGCACCATCATAAATTGTCGTACGTTTCCCTCTTGGCGTATGGCTTCTCTATCTCCACGAAAGTATAGTACAATCTCTTGATTGCAAATATTTTCTCGATATCAGGTGATGGCCACGAAAAATAAAAGTGGTGGAACTTTATTTTTTACTCCCTGGCTGCTCCTTATTCTCCTTCTGTTGGTTACCTGACGTACTTTGTTACTGAGATAACTGTCACTAGTTTCTAAATTATTGACTCTTATTTTTAACAATTTTGGGTCTGCTGAAGAAGATGATCTTTTTCGCTCAATAACGATGACCCATTCATTGTTTACTTCATTAATAGTAGAAGGGCCTGCATCTTGCTAAAGATGTTGTCCATATTATCTATTTCTTCGGGCATTGTCACCTCACTCTAATTGTTATTTTTTTAACAACACTAACTGTTGTTAGTGAACAACAAGCATTTTTAGCTCAAAATACTAATATATGTTATTAAATTTTGGAATCAACGCCTATATTACAATTAAAATTTGTAAATACCCTTTAATGATTCACTGACTCAAAATAAAATTTAAAAAATGTCTTTTCTGAATTTTAAAACACGCTTTTTATTCTTATAACGTGAAAAAAGTATAATTTAAGCATCGACAATGAAGACACGTGTTCACTCTTATGTTACACTAGTTTAATTCTAAATTAATTAGTTGAAATAATTTAAGTTAACTAATGTTAACTCAAATTAAACTGATCCGACAGAGTATCATATACATTTATTTATTTATTTTCTTATTCATATTATCATCTTGTTTTGGTTTACTAACTACAACATACCACTCGAGCTAATTGATATTATATGAGTCCTGAGTCTCATACACCTGATTAGTACACGCATGATAGATAAATCTAAATTTTATTTTATAATGAAATAAGCCTGGATTATTAATGTTTAACAGTGCAAAATTCTGTTAGCTGGGCCTTTTGGAGGTCAGCAAAAAACTTCCGATCGGAAAGGATTACAAATTAAAGAATACGAGAATGACGAGGGTGAAAATGAACCCTCAAACTATAGAAGATATTAAGTATTTGGCCATATTAAATGAACCTTTCCTAAATAATTACCGGAGAGTAATGTTGAATTAGATATAGAAGGAAGAAGGAAAGTAATGAAACAAGATTCAAAGAGGAGGGCTTTAGTGATCAAGCCCTTGCTCCAATATTTTTTTCATTAGTACACGTTTCTTTCTTTAAGTGATCTGTGCCAAATAAATAAAATCACAACATGTTCTATTTTTTAAATATAATGCTACCAAATGTAATTAGGTGTCAAATAAAAATATAACTGTTTCCCTTAAAAGCATTATTATTGTTGTAACTATCGTCACTTAAAAAAAATAAATAGTTATCCCCCAAAATTGAATCCTGAATAAAAAAAAATCAGAAAACTTCATAACATGAAGAATTCTATTAATACGAGTATATAACGCTAAATTTAACGAAATTTGTGGAAATGCGTAGTGATTATGCCTATTATCACAAAATACTTCCAAAAACTGTTGCAGACGATCTATAGACGTCGACACAGTACCTATTAATTTTTCAGCAGAACATTTTACAATATATTTTGTAAAGACTTTTTCAATGATTTTACTGTTATATAAAAAAAAAATACATTTAATTTTTTCGCAGATTTAATTGTTGCTTCGATAAAGCTCAGTGAAAACACACTCATGTCAAGCTTGAGCCCTAAAGAACTTTCATAGTTATTTGTTGAAGGAACGATTAGCGACCAAAATTAAAATAGTATTCAATTGTTGATTGACACACCATAAAAACAATGGTATACGAATAACGGATGTAAGGTATACTAGGAGACCAATATGTAGCAGGAGCTCAAGCTAGTATCAGTGTGATAGTAATGTAACGGTTACAAAACGTAACAAGATTTCTCGTGAAATCGGTTCCTGTGAAAATACAACTAATGCGAAAATAACAACCCATGTGTCTATTCTCTATCAGTATCGATTGAAGAAATATCGGTTTTCGAAAACTACGGGGGTCTGTCTATCCGTCGACAGCCAATGATTTGTCAATTTTTGGAAGTATCGGGAGAACAGCCTGGATTAGGAGCTAGCTGTTAGCGTGGGCTGCTGAGCCGAGTATCCACTGGTCAGGTGTAGCGGGTTAGCATCCTAACCGCTTTTGTTATTAACAGGGACCTATCAACCACAATAAGAGCCAAGCAGCTCATCGTTGAGAAGAATGTTAAACTCAAAACGTCCATAAAGTTAGCATTAAAGATTTGTTTTTCCTTTTTGCTAAATTTGTGTACATCGTGTACTCGGTAGTACATCGCATATTATAACATACCATTTAAAACAAAGAAATAAATAATAAATGGATCAATAATAAATATTATTATTGTTTATCTAAACCGGTTGTATGGCAAAGTTGACTTAAATATTACATGTATATGTGTGTGTAAGTGTGTGTGTTTGTGTCAGAGAGATTGTGAGTATGTGGAATTTTTTCCAGTCTTGGAGTCGTCGACGAACCGACGACAGTCCGTTCTGGAAGAGCAAAAGGTCCGGTGCAAACCAGTCGCAGAGACGCAATATTACTACCAGAAAACCGTGCAGGAGTTTTGTAGAAGATAGAGACGTGAATCCAGATTTGGTGAGTATTTTTATAACAACATAATTCAAATTATAACAATCTAACAAAGTGGTAATATTCCATCACGTTTTGTACCACGAAGTAAAATACAACAATAATCACAAACAAAATTATGCTAAACTATATTTTTTTAATAGATTAAGTACTATAGTATGAGTATTATGATATATTTGATAGTCATTATGTTTATATTAGATTAGATTATCAATATATACTACTAAATTATAACATGACCTATATTTTTTTCAATAGTAAAATTTACTGTGTTGTCGTAAAAGTACTAACTTCAAAAGCATGTAAAGGATACAGCAAGTCTTTGTTATTATTATTATTTTTTTAAGAATTTAATTTATTCATCTATACCTAAATTGTTGTCCCCTTCAAAATATTCCACATTAGTTATTATAGACATTTTATCTCCTGCCTTTGAAGCACTTCTGGAACTCGATCATTGGGATAGCATATATAGTACAATAAATCATGGGAAAAAACGCAAAATTAATAAATAAAAAAACAAATAAACTGAAACGTGTCATTAATATTTCATTTCCATGACGTATGGTAAAATGCCCGGAAGAACAGAAAACGGATTTTGTTTTCTGGATATTTCAAACACAAAATTCTAATTATTCTGCAGCATCTTCTTGCTAAGATCAATGGTTATATTAATATAATACGGAGAATTCTACAAACGAATTGTGTCAAGAAATCAGATCAAAGGTCACAAAGGTACAGAAGAGATGAAAGTACGCGAATACGGATGTGGCCTGTTGCCATCAGTGCCTGGAGATATACCTTCTAAAACAAGATAAACTGGAACAAAAACATATTGTCTGTCTATTTCCTCTCGTACTGTTGGTTGAGTTTAATGTTCTCTCGAATATAAGTGGTGACAGTTTATTAATTTTTTCGTTCCAAATTCAGTATTCCTGGCGTTGCTAGATCAAACTATCTCTATAACAAGTAGATTGATGCGAACAGTGATGATTATATCTTTAATCTCACAGAGGAGGGCGGGAAGATACTTTGTAAGTTGTGGAAGAATATGCTGAGAGGATTCGAGGATATAAAAAAAAAATATCTTTTAATCTGGAAGGGATGGAAGCCTCCATGAAGAAAGTGTGGTGCCTGCACATGTCCTCTCCATGAAGTAGGTCCGGAAATTTCAGCTTACATTTTCAAAATTAATATTTATTTGAACGATCGCAGACATAAAAAAAAAAACTTTAAAATGAAAGTATTCCAACCACGCTTTTTGTGTTAGACTATCTTTCCTAAATATCCCTACGAAGACCAATAACTATTTGTGTTCTAAGAGATTTCTCCAGTTTTCACCAAATCAACCGTGAAAATACAAATTAAAAAGCAACTTATACTGATTGCCTTAAAAATTAGCGGTATTTGAAGGTATATTGAATAAATATTTTTAATTCTTAGGAAGGAATAAATAATTCATAATAAACAGTTCATTAATAATCCTAAATAATAAATCCCATTAATAAATAGTTCTTTGGTTTTCGTTGTTGTGACAGTAACTCAATCACAGCGTAAGAATTAACGGAAATAAACTAGCTACACTAAACTATATGGTGGGAATTATTTGATTTTTTAGTAGATGAATCGTGTGAAAAAATAGCTTGCTCATATTTGGTTACTTAGAAGCACAAATGACTTTTCTGTTTATGCATTTATAAAGAAATCTTAGGCTGTGTGAGTCAATAAATGACCATGACCTCAATTAACCATATTTATTTACTTATGTCTATACAGCACTTTATGTACGTTTGTATAAACAAGAAAGGATTTATTGCAGCCATTACCATTACCATAATCGAGTTTATACTTATGACATAACATGAGGTTTTTCCAAGTTTTTCTAATACGTATTATATGAGGTTTTCATGAATTCAAAATGTTTTATGTAAGGCAATTTCAAAGCTAAAAAAAATCATTCATTCTGTGACAAAGATTGGTACATCTTTTTATATTTAATTCATTAAAAAAGTGGTTGTTTCAAAATCTAAACCAAAATGTGAAATTTGTCTATGATTTTTCGTAGGAGTCTAGTGTGTATGAAATTCGACAATGTTATATCAGTAAAATTTTAATGTCTTAGCTTAAAAGGTACTGAAATATATTTCAAATTTTAGTAACTTTTTCTGTGAAATGTTATATCTTAATTTTCGCAGTTTGAAATCAATCCTTAAATATCAAATTTTATAACTTTTTTAGTTTTTAAATTAATGGAAAAGCCAAAACCGTATTTTCAGTAGTCTTTATCCGCAAACCAATAGTCTGTAAATCTAATAAATATAAACAAAAAAAAATAATAAAAATGAAATAACAGAACTCAAACCCATCCAATTTATACTTCCTCCTACCTATATATGAAATAGTAAAGGAAAGTATCGCAATCGTGAAAATTTTCGAACCCGAATTTTCAAAGCAAATATACGTTTTGACGTTTCCTGAGCCCAAATAATCTAGTCTCGCAAAATGATTGGTTGACGACTTGTCCATAAAAATATCATTAATAAATATTTAGCTGGTAGGTTTAACCAAGAAAAAAAAAAAAATATATATATATATATATATATATATATATACACATATCTATACAAATATATATGTATAGTGTATATATGTATACACTGCAAAATTCTGTAAGGACGATTTTTTCGGAAAATCACTACTATAACCTCTACTGGTTAGCCTAAGATACGTATAGTTCGCTTCTGACAATGTGCCCATTCATTGGTGCCCAAATAATTTTGAATATTTTGGTTAAAATGTCTCATAGTTCTTGTTTACTAATTTGTTTATTTTCTTACTCTTATTACTCACTTATTTTTTCATTATTCACTTTTATTTTGCTTATCCGTACTTTTCTTAATTTTTTTTCAGAATATGATATATGCCTCATTTCCTCTAAGCTAATTTCTGACTGTTTCCCATCAAATCCTCCCCATGTCTAGCTTCCTAACCACCTGTCACGTTAACTCGCAATCCCTTCCCGCCCATTATGATGAATTCCTGCAGTACTTTTCTCAAAACTTTTTTCACATCATCGCAATCTCAGAAACCTGGCTCAAACCCTATATTCCGTCCTCATTTGTCTCCTTACCTAATTACACCATCATCCGCCACGACCGGGTCAGCCGGACTGGTGGTGGGGTGGCCATATTTGTCCATGATAGCCTGAAGTCCCGAATCCTTGATTACTCCCCGCCCTCCGAACATCCACAAGTGGAGTACCTTCTAGTAGAAATTACCTGTAATAATTCCCCTCTCCTTTACACAGTGATCTACCGTCCTCCCCTTGTTCCTTTTGATCCGTCCTTAGAATCAACCCTACTCAACTTTGTTCCCCTCTATCCTAGAATAATCATCGCCGGTGACCTCAATACCAATTTCCTTTCTAATTCCAAAGACAAAACCTACCTATAAAACCTATTTTTTCTCCTTCATCTTTTTTTCTTTTTATCCTACTCACCATACCCGCAAGGCCGACACTTGGTTAGATTTCTTCATTATAGACTCCGAACTAAATCTCCTCTCCTCTTCTCAACTGCCAGTATCCTTTTTATCATCTCACGACATGATCCTAATAACATATAATATCCAAACCCCTCTGATTCATCCGAGAACCTTCACTTTCCGTCAGATAGACACTCTCACCCGTGAAAAAATGCTACCTGACCTTGAAACCTTAGACTTAAACGAAATATATTCCTGCTCCTCCATCGACTCCATGGTTGAGATCCTGTCTTCCAATCTCCTCAATATCCTTGACACCCATGCTCCCATAAAAACCTCAACCTTTCGCCACCGGCCTGCACCTTGGAGGTGTCAAGAAATTAAGGATCTGCAGAAGAGGCGTGATGCTGCCCGTAGACGCTTTAGACGTACCAGGCTTACAGATGACTATCAAGCGTTTAGGGTGCTCCGCAATTTGACACAAACAAGAATTCGGCGAACTAAAGCTTCCTACTTCCATGAAGCCCTTTCATCTGCCCCAGATCCCAAATCTAAATGGCTAATCCTTCGCAAACTTTCCCTCTGTGAACCGTCCAGATCCCCTTCCTCACTGGTCTTTTCCGTCTCACCTGACGATTTAAATTCGCATTTTATTTCTGCCTCCTCTACCTTTTCTCTTCCCTCCTCTTCCAACTTTGCTCCTGAGTAATCATTTAATGATGATGACTTGTATTTCTCCGACATTTCCCCGACTGACTTACTAACCGCAGTAATGAAATCCCACACCAATTCCATAGGACCAGATGGCATTCCTGTCAAATTGATAAAATTATGTCTCCCCGAAATCCTCCCAGTTCTCCTTTTCATTTACAATTTCTCCCTACAGAACTCAATATTCCCTTCCTCTTGGAAAAAAGCCATTGTACTCCCTTTAAATAAAAAGCCTAATCCATCCTCTCCCGAAGACTTTCGCCCAATCTCAATTCTTTCCAATCTCTCAAAACCCCTAGAAAGATTGGTGCAATCCCAAGTTTCCAATTTCCTAGAAAAGTCTAACCAACTCGATCCTCTCCAATCTGGTTTCCGTCCCGGCTACTCCACACAATCCGCCTTAATCAAAATTACTAATGATGTTCAGACTGCAATAGATAATAAACAACTAACTGTCCTTATACTTCTTGACTTCTCTAAAGCCTTTGATTCCATTAACCATCCCATCCTTTTCAACAAACTAAAATCACTCTCCTTCTCCAATAGCTCCATCTCTTGGTTCCAATCTTTCCTATCACAACGCACCCAAGCAGTCTCCATTCCTAATCAACCACTATCTGCCTACCTGCCTTTATCCTCTGGAGTTGCCCAAGGATCTAGCATATCTCCTCTCCTTTTTAGTTCCTATATCAATGACCTCCATGACTCAATTCTCCATTGTTCCCACCACCTTTATGCAGACGATTCTCAAATATACCTATCCTTTTCTCCCCCTGAGCTATTGGTAGCATTTACTAAGATCCAAGCAGACCTAGATCGAATCTGTGCCTGGGCAAAATTAAACGGATTAAGGTTAAATGCTTCAAAAACTCAGGCCATTGTCATTGGTTCCAAGCCCCTCCTTAGATCCTATACGGACTTTCCCATACTAAACCTTGGTGACCAGCCAATCTCCTTCTACTCCTCTGTAAAAAATTTAGGACTATTTATTGATCAAACCCTCTCCTGGAGTCACCATATTTCTCACATCTCCCGACGGACAGTTTCTACCCTCAAACTATTCCATTGCTTCCGCCATCTCCTACCTCAACATACGCGTAGACTCCTCGTTTCCTCTCTCATCTTCCCCCACTTTGACTACTGCTGTGTGGTGTATGATGGACTCTCGGTGGAGCTCCGCGACAGACTGAAAAGAATAATGAACAGTTGCGTGAGATTTGTAATTGGTGCCCCGAGATACTACCATGTCTCTCACCACTACACTGAGTTAGAGTGGCTCTTCCCCTCCATTCGAAGACAATATTTCCAAGGACATTCCTCAATCATATGATCAACAATCATCGTCCTTCCTACGCCTACAACCTTCTCCAATTCAAGTCCTCAGTCCACTCCCTCTCCACAAGATCTCGACCTTCCGACCTTTACATTCCTACTCACAGATCTGCCTCGTTCCAAAACTCCTTTATTGCTCGCTCTGTTAGTTTTTGGAATTCCCTTCCTATCAAAATTCGAGATTCTTCATCCCTATCTACATTCAAAACCCTCCTATTCCAATTCCTGTCCCGAAAACAGTCCGATACCAGCTAACCTTTTATGTAAAATTACATATTATTTATAATAATATATTCACATATATTAAAGCTCATAACTTAAATACTTATTATAGATTCGACGTTCTTTTTTTTTTTTTTTTTTTTAACAGAAACCCAGATTTTACTGTTAAGAAGAATTTACATTTATTTTTTTCTGTATTCTTTATTTTTTCTCAAAGGGTTTATTTATATTTTACCATTGTACACAGTTTTAAGTATCTTAGTATGGTTTCAAGAGTTTTGTATATAGATTATTTTATTTTATTTTGTATATAGTATGTATAGCTAATATATTTTTTTTTTTATTGATCTATCTTTATCTTTACTTTTTTTGTTTGTTTTTATCTGGCCAGATATAAAATTTTAATTTCTGTACTTTTTTGTTATTCTGAAGGGACTTCGTCCCAGAATAAAATTATTTTCTATTCTATTCTATAAAACAAGTAATTTTGGAAAATGTGAGTTATGGACCTGATAATATTGCAGTGGTGGTACACCTCATCTAGGTGTTGCAACTTTAGTGATGAGGTTGATGTGATTTAATCTTCTATGTCCGATTCTAATAGTTCAGCAAAGTAGGGGAGGGGGCAGCCTTACCGCAACATTAAATAAATAAAGATGAAACTTGTCAGAAATCGTTCATTACCCTCACCATGACTGGTAAAAGTCCCAAAGAATCCCGCGTCAATTTTTGATGTTTTTTTTAGAATATCTCAAAAATTGTGAGGTTTTCTCAAAGATATATATTATATTTGTATATAGATTATTTTATTTTATTTTGTATATAGTATGTATAACTAATATATTTTTTTTTTATTGATCTATCTTTATCTTTACTTTTTTTGTTTGTTTTTATCTGTCCAGATATTAAAGTACTTTAAAATTTCTATAGAAATTATCTTAAACATTTTTTTTTTTTTATAAAATCAATGGTTACGGAGATATTTATGAGATTATAAACTGACAGGCAAAAATTCCACCCACTTGATTTTTTCATGTTTTCATCTAAAAATATTTCTGCTTTGGATTGGTCTATTGTTTTTAATGAATAAATAGGTAATCTTTTTGTTTGTTTTCAATTAGGAATGTTAATATAGAGGACAATAACCCCTGATCCTTAATTCAATTAAATTATTCTAGATTCCAATGTTTACTTTCTATGGAATGAAAATGTTTATTCAGTATCATTAGTTCAGTGCCGTTTCTTGCAGCACATTTCTTAGTCTCCGTCTTTTAAGTTTTTCAATATTAAGTTTAAAAATGCCTCTTAGTGCTGAGGATGTTCCGCGTGGTGTGGCACTTATTGATGATGGACGTTCCATTAGATATGCAGCTAATGCCATCGGAGCCATATGAAACTTTTCGAGACGGAAACTGGTTCTTACAATAGAAGGCCCGGTTCTGGACGGCCTAGGGTAACAGAACCACGGGATGACCGGATTTTGACTTTTACGAATTTTACGAAACCGGCACCTTACCGTTGTTCAAGCGATTCATCAGCTCGAAGAAGTTCGAGGTGTGCAAATTTCTGAACGTACCGCTCGGAGAAGATTAAATGAGTATGGATTAATGGCTTTTCGTCCAGTATGAGGACCAGAGTTGAACAGAACTCACAGAGTAACACGGCTGGCTTTTGCTCGTAACACAGCCATTGGACTATGGACGAATGGAGTGCTGTACTTTTTACAGATGAGTCAAGATTCGCTCTTCGATCTCCAGACGGACTTGAAAGAGTGTGGAGAAGAAGAAACTAAAGATATGCAGCCAGTAATTTTTCCCAGAGCCAACCTTTCCAACGTGGTTCCTTAATGGTGTGGGCTGGGATTTCAATGGAGCGCCGCACAGAATTGGTTGTTGTTCGTGGAGGGTCTTTGACGGCCATTCGCTATGTAGATGAGATTTTGGAACCTCATGTGTTGCCTATCCTCAACGAAATCGGCGATCGTTCTATTCTAATGCACGATCATGCACGCCCACATGTCGCCTGCATAGTGCAGACGTTCCTTCAACAGAACAATATTGAGGTTTTAGCCTGGCCAGCACGTTCTCCAGATTTGAACCCCATTGAGCATTTATGGGATAACCTCAGAAGACGAATAAGAGCGCGTGCAACACTTCCTGATACACTGCAGGACCTTGAAAGGGCTCTTCGGGAGGAATGGGCTATCCTCCAGCAAAGGAACATATCCCGACTGGTGGAAAGTATGCCGAGGCGTCTTCAAGAAGTAGTGAAGGCAAGAGAAGGAAACACGTGATACTAAACGATGATGTAATTAATTTCTTTTAGAATAATAATGGTTCGTTTTCAATTTTTTTTTCTCTAATCTTTCTTACCCAATCACATTTTGATTATTAAGGATAAAAAAGATTATAAAATTCCATAAATACTAAGTATTATCTACAAATACCATGTATTATATACAAATACAACTTTTTTTACAAGTGGGTGGAATTTTTTGCCTGTCAGTGTATTTATTGTATTTCCACTTTAAGCAAAAATTCCTTCAAACCACAAAATTGATGTTGTTCATAGTAAACAATAGCTTTTAATGTTTTGATATCAAACATTGGGGAATTTCGTGTTAATGATATGAAGTTCAGATTGACATTAATTTCATATAATTGATAATGTGTGATAGAAGATATTAAAACTTATCAAAAGATGTCATAAACCATGGTCTGATTATATACAAAGAACCAGGAAACTTAATTTTATAATTTTTAAGTCAACCACGTTTTATGTTGAAAAAAAAGAAACAAATACAAAAAAAAAATCATTTAGATTACATCCATTTACTTTATAGTAAACTAGATTAAATTTAAATTAAATGTAAGCAAATCTTGTTTTTCTTAAAACCATTTAAAGGGGGGCTTTTAAACTGTGAAACTACGGTAAGTTGATCACGTTTTTTATTAAATTAAAAGTTATAAAAAAATTTAATTAGGTCACAACCAGTTACTCCATAGTAAACTAGATAAAATTTCAGTTTTGTCTTTTTGAAAATCATTTATCATGGGGACTTTAAAGCAGTTAAACTGTGGTTAGGTTTTTCATAAAATCAAGAATACTTCGGGATTTTTTTTTATAACCCCCAACTCGTCTGAAGATATCCCACTAACAGAAAAACTTTCTTGTTTGATGAACTTTAAGTTTATATTAATTAACTTGAGTTTGCATTTTCTCTAATTGAATAAAAATATTATTAGTACGGTAAAATTAAGAATCGACCAAAATATTTTTACATCTTTTAACTTAAAAATCCCAATTTACTCTGTAACAAACCATAACTTAACTGGTGTAGATTTAAATTTCATCATACGAGTAAGTTTTTTTTTAAGTGTGGTATCTTCAGTGCAGTTTGAGGGTTATAAAAAAAATCTTGATTTTATGGAAATCCGAACTTACCGTAGTTTAACTGCTTAAAAATTCCCTTTGAATGGTTTTAAAATAGACAAGATTTACTTGCTTTTAATGTGAATTAAACCTTGTTTACTATGAAGTAATTTGTTGTAACCTAAATTAAACATTTGTTTATTTATTCCATGTTATTCAACATACCTCGCGCGGGCTCATTACCGCGTATGGGGAGTGTCCCACGGGTGGCGGATGTGGGGATGGTCAGTGGAAATTCCTTGGAAGTTCCTCCCGACTAAGTCCAATGGACTCGCTGACCAACAATGAGAGGGGCCCTCCAGACTTGCTGGAGAGAGGGGACCTCCAGACTTGCTGGACGTAGGATTGAACGCCCTACTCACATATCTTTAGTTCACCAAACACGACAAATAGTCATGGATTTCCATAAGGTAAAACGCTCACTATCCGGAGGTAAACTAGTCCCCCGTTCGGGTCTCCGGGTGGGGACTGCTTTAGGGGATTCATGGCGCAAGTTGAAATATAGGGATTTAAATATTGGTACGTGGAACGTAAGGAGTTTAAACACAGCAGGGGGGGCTTAAATCGGTCGCGAATGAGGTAAATGGGTACAATTTGGATGTCGTGGCTCTGCAAGAGGTTCGCTGGCCAGGGGAGGGCTCGATGAGGGAAGGAAAGTACACTATTTGGTACGGAGGAAGCGGAAATCATTGTTTAGGTACCGGGTTTCTAATTAGGAGTAGATTACTATCCGCTTTGAGGGACGTACAATTCTTTAGTGATAGAATTTCGGTAGCTACATTTCAGGGACGTTGGTTTAAAATCGCATTAATAAACATACATTGTCCGACCGAAGACAGTGACGATGAAGTCAAAAGTGAATTTTACGATAAACTCGAATGGGTTTATGATAAACTACCGCGAAACTACATGAAAATAATTGTAGGTGACGCGAACGCAAAGGTAGGAAGGGAAGAAGTTTATATTCCGAGGATTGGTAAAGAAAGTTTGCACGAATATAGTAATGATAATGGGATCCGTCTGATAAACTTTGCCATCTTGAAAAACCTGATAATTAAAAGTACGACGTTTAAACATAAGGATATTCATAAATATACTTGGACATCATCGGATTCTCAAACACGAAATCAAATCGATCATGTCTTGATACAACACAGCTGGCAAAGCAGTATAATCAATGTACGGTCTTATCGCGGAGCAGAATGTGGGTCGGATCATGAATTAGTAATCGCGAAACTTCGACAAAAACTTAATATAAAAAAGAGAAAAGAAAACCGTTTCGATTTTGAGAATTTTAATTTGGAAAAATTAAAAAATCCATCAATTAGAAACCAATTCGAGCTAGATGTTAAGAATAGGTTTGAAGCTTTAGAGCTTCCTGACGAGGACCACGAGGATTTTGACAAGTTATGGGTAGAGATCAGGGATAATATTAAAGCGGTCGGCAACTCGTGCCTAGGAAAAAAGAAAAATAAGAATAACAAACCGTGGTTTGATGAAGATTGCTTAAACATGTGCGAAAAAAGAAAAGCCGCAAAAATTAAAAACTCTAAATAATCCTAGCGAAGACAATCTGGAATACTTCCGAATCTCAAAGAACGAAACGACAAAATTGCTCAAAAATAAAAAAAGGGAGTATCTTAAAAATAAAATAATTGAAATAGAAACTAATAGAATCGAAAATAACGTAAGAGACATGTACAAAGGTATAAACAGATCGCGTAAATGTGTAGGGCCCGTAACGTCTGGAATCAGGGATTATAATAACAATATTCTGACCGATCCGGTTGACATATTGAGTAAATTTAAAGACCACTTTGACAATATTTTAAATACGGGAAATTATGATCTGTGTCCTCCTTCTGAGTACCAGAGTGCTGAACCGTTAATAGAAGGACCAAGTAAAGAGGAAGTTGAGGAAGTTGAAGTAGCTATCGGAAAATTAAAATCATATAAAGCAGCGGGAATCGATAATATTCCTACTGAACTAATTAAGGCATACGGGGAAGCTGGAGTTTCTAAAATACATCGGTTGGTTAAAAAGATCTGGGTGAACGAGAAATTACCTGAAGAATGGAAAGAATCTATTCTTATTCCGATTCACAAAAAGGGTCCGAGGACGGATTGTAATAACTATCGAGGAATTTCACTCCTTCCGGTATGTTATAAAATATTCACTTCAATCTTAACCAGTCGAATCACGGAATACGCCGAGGAAATTATCGGAGACTACCAATGCGGATTTAGACGGAATCGTTCGACTATTGATCAAATATTTTCTTTACGGCAAATATTAGAGAAAAAATTGGAGTACAACGGTATTGTTCACCAGCTTTATATAGATTTTAAAAAGGCTTACGATTCTATTGACCGCCAGAAACTGTATAATATTCTAATCGAGCAGGGGATTCCAAAAAAACTAGTAAATCTAGTCAGGATGTGCTTGACGGAGACACTCAATAAAGTTAGAATCGGTAATAATTTGTCCGAAAAATTTGAGGTTCGTTCGGGCTTAAAACAGGGGGATTCCCTTTCGCCTGTCCTGTTCAATTTGGCATTAGAACATGCCATTAGTGAGGAAATGCGAACCGAGAAAGGGATGGATCTGGGCGGGACAACATCCGTGCTGGACTATGCTGATGATCTGGTACTGTTAAGCGAAGACGTTGAAACTATAAAACTAAATACGACAACGTTAATGAAAGCCGGGAAAGAACTAGGACTCGAAGTAAACGTGGATAAAACAAAATATATGGTTAGCTGCAAAAATGGCGATACTACTGGTGATATCGATATAGATGGTAATTTGTTTGAACAGGTAGATAAATTTAGGTATCTAGGTTCAACGATAACTAGAAAAAACGAAATTGAAGATGAGATTAAGGTTAGACTGAAGGCGGGAAATGCTTGTTATTTTTCTGTGACAAAACTACTTAGTTCGCGCCTCTTGTCCCGGAACTTAAAAATTAGAATCTATAAAACAATTATCTTGCCTACAGTTCTTTATGGATGCGAAACTTGGCCGCTTACATTAAGGGATGAGCAGCGTCTTAAGGTTTTTGAAAATAAAGTATTGCGTAGAATATTCGGACCGAAGAAGGATGAGTTAACCGGAGAGTTCAGACGGTTACACAACGCCGAATTGTGTGAGCTGTATCCGGGTAATATAGTTGAGGTGATTTCATCGCGGCGAATCAAATGGGCTTGTAAAGTTGTTGGGCTTAGTAACGAGAGAATTTCTAAAAGGTTAATATTTGCTGTGCCGAATGGTAAGCGTCCGAGGGGTAGACCGAAGCGAAGGTGGGAAGATTACATTAAAGCCGATCTGAAGGGACTGGGTTTGGACGGCGAACGGTGGAGGGAGGTGTGTAACAAGCGATTGGTGGTGTCGGCATCGAACCTTCGGGTTCGCTAAGCCTTATTATTATTATTATTATTATTATTATTCAACATAAAACTTGGTTGGCTTAAAAATTACAAAATGTAAGTTTCCTGGTTCTCTGTATGTAATCTGAGCATTGTTAATGATAACTTTTTATAGAGTAAGAAGATGGTCTCAGGTAGCCGTCATAGAAAAACTAAAATATTAACAAACTGTTTTACTAAAAGTCAACGTTTCGACCCGACTTTACAAGTCTTCTTCTGGGCTAGAACGAACAAGATATAAAGGCTATTGAACGATGTGGCAGTTACATAATGTTTAGACAAAAAATATAAACAATATATATGTGTGTATATATATATATATATATATATATATATATATATATATATATATATATATATATATATGAAGAATATACTTATTAAAATTATACACAGTGTAAATAGAAAGTACAAAGAAATACTAAGAACAATGAACTATATAAACAGAGTAAACTGAATATATCTAATTAACAATACTCTAAACTAAAGTAAATAACTTTTAACAATTATTTTAGATTATTGGAAATAGGGAAAAATTGAGTGCAATACGGAGGATGGATAATATATGCAATAATGAAATGAAATATATATTATTATTCTGGGACTGCAATAGAACAAATTATAAGCACAGAATGCAGTTCTGTGTGGTCATAAATAAATTAAATATTTACAATAATAGTTAATTAAAAGTAAAAATACAGAAGAAACAGAGAGAACAAGAAAAGAAAAGCATACATAAGGGGTATGCTACCATCCAGAGGGGAGCGCGCCCCCTGGCAGAAATGATTAGTGCTGGTCACGATAATAACTTTTTTTTAATATTATATTAGAAATTCCTCTTAGAGGATGAATTTTTCCTATATTTCTCTTTTCTTTATATAAGTGTTTTTTTGTTGTTGTTTTTTTCGGGTTGGATTGTAGAGTACTATCCTATACTGGGTTGTACCATGTTGTAGGGCTGAGAGAATGGAGGAGGCTAGTTAGATAATGATAATCCGGGGATGGCATCAGTAAATTGGATTAAAAGTCTCCGGAGAGGATGACATTTGACTAGGAAGGGATTAGGTTGTACAGAGAAGTCTCAAATCATTCATCAAAAGGCCCAGGATAGATTGAGTGCAACGGAGTAAGATGTAGTTCCTTTGAAACTATATTTATTTCAACTAAGTATTTCAACAGTTGCTGGAAGTACTAGAAGAGGAGCGGTTCTCTACCACTGGATAAGTAGATGATTTGGTCCTAGCGAAATAAAATGAAATTAAATTAAAAAATAATACTATTCTGGAACTATATTCCCCTAAGAATAATAACCGAGTTACAAATTTATGGGTCTTAGTCTGGCTTAAAATAATAAAAATACAAACTAATTAACTGCTGATTGATATTGCAATTGTGCAGTAGATTGAAATTAAACAGTATATAGATGCAAGTAATTTTACATGTTTGCGGAAGTTTGAATGTGGAGTAGGTGGTGGAACAGGAGTTGCTTGAAGGAATTTGTGGACGAGGATTGAGGTATGAAGGAAGAAAGGTGTTCCAAAAGGAGGTTAGCACAAATGAAGAAGGATTTGCTGAAGGGAGTAGTTTTATGGGATGGAATATATAAATGTATAGGTTGAGACCTGGTATTAAGAGAGTGGATAGAGGAAAGTATAATAAGGAGTTCCAGGATGTAGGGAGGATTTTTGGTCCTGTGGACTTGGAAAAGGAAAAGACCTAGGAGGAATTGCTGTTGGGAAGTAGTGGTGTTCTCTAATAGTTGGGCCGGCATAGAATAAGAAGAAGAACGGTGCGCCAACTTTTTTTGCAGAATGGTGGGAGAAGAAGAAGTTGAGGATGGCTGCTTCCAAGACCCAGGCTATTCTCTTGAAAGAAAAACAGACAGGACACACTCAATCAATATAATGGTTCAAGTTATAATAATACGTCCAAATGAGGTGGTTACTTTCCTTGGTGTCAGATTTAGAAGAGTATTCAACGTCATCCCTCACTTGGACTACCTGGCTAATAGGGTGGCCAATTCTATGAATGACTTTGGCAAGTAGAGGGCGCTTTCTAGGGCCTCAGATACCCAGCAAAAATTGACTTTGTATAAAGGCGCCGTTTTATGTATTCTAAGGTATGCGTCCCCTGCCTGAAATCGAAGTTTCTTCGATCCCGCCAACAGCTCAGCTGAGAGCCATTAGAGCTTACAAGAGTGTGTCTCATGAGGCAGTGCAGATATAAGCGGGAAGGGAGCCTCTCGAACTCCTCCTGCGAGAAGATACGTTAAAGTATACATATAAGAAAGAAGATTCAGCAGGTCTACCGAGAAATCTTAAAGTGAAGATTGATGAAAACCACAGAAAATGGAAAAATATAATCTGGGAGGATGCTATTGAAGAGTGAATTCAATGGTGGGTGACACGTCCGAAAGGTCCATCTTGAGGAAGTACTTCCCTAACATTCAATCATGTTTGGAAGCCAAGTGGATCCTCCCGCATAACTAGATCTCTCAACTCCGTACAGAGCATGGGGGATTTCGAACCAAGCTCTTTGGCTTTAGAACAGATATTGATCCCCTATGCCCCTACCTTTGGGATCCCGATGACTGTTGAGCACATTGTCATGAACATATGTCGTTACGGGTCAAATTCCTGGGGGAGACCGGTCTCTGTGTTCTCACAGAGAAATATTTCTCTCAGCTATTAACACAAGAAAACTACTCATACCATACAGTAGTGTAAAGATGCAGTAGGTCCAGCACACTTAAACTTTACAAGGAGAGGATCAGCCCATCGACCTCATGGAAGGCCACCGGAAAGAAGAGGAGGAGCGGAATAAGAAGCACACAGAAAAAGAAGAGCACACACAAAAAAGCAGACAGTGTGGTAATTATAATATGAAAATTAGTTTCATGCAGGAGTAAGAAGTGGTGCAATCATGCGTAATAACTCAATTCTGCAAAACCGGTATTGCCTCAATGGCACGGAAGGACTTAAATAAATAACATTAAGTGCTACGATGTAGTAGTAAATATAACTAAATAGACAGCGAGCCCGTTAGCACAGCAGAACTCAAACCTGTCAGTCCAATGCCTTACCCGCTTAGTTACCCCATTCTTCTGATTTACTGCATTTTATTATTATTATCTGTTTGTTTTAGGATTTATTTATTAGTGATACATCGAATCAGGACCATGGGAATCTTCCAAGCCAGGAAAGTCAAAGAATACGAAAACGAAGGAATGTTCCTCCGTCTGCACATCTGTGGTACCAATCTTGAAAAAGTCTAATGTAGTCTCCGATTAGATCTAAAGCTTAATAAAGCTTTGTGTCCAAAATGTTGAAGATCATTAAAAATACAGTATAGAAACTTTGTTATATGTCGTTGAAGTTCTAAATCTTAATTATTGTGTTCCAATTCTAACATTATAATTATACATCATATAATTATAGACGTTATGACATCATAAACATAGGTCAGCTTTTTTATAGGCTAATAGTGTTCCCTCCGGAAGCTCCGTAATATCCTTGTGTTTAATAACGTATGTTTGTATGCAGGTATTTATAACAGCTAGTGAGAAGTTGTGTCTATCAGTAGCTTCCACGGTGGACACTGTTATTAGACAATTGCTGGAGATCACAACACCCTTAACTTATACAAACACTATTCATTTTCTTCGGGTTCTTTCATCTGCCATATTAACTACTTGACCTGCCCAGTTGCCAATATTAGCTTCATTAATGGAGTCCATAGAGGGTCAAACTCTAACTCCTCTCTAGCATTTTACTAATAGACTAAAGCTCGCCTTACAAGAGTTTTATTTCATCATATTTGTTTTCATATCTGCTGGTCAAATGTTCCGGCTGTACTTTTACCAATCTCAAAAATATTTCCGTTCACTTATTGTTTTTATTGCTTTCTCCACAGATCGACCTTTAGCAACTGGTCAATGCATAATACTTTATTACTCCAACACCAGTACATTCTTATAAATATTTTAAGTAAATACTCAAGGCCAAATATACCTAACTAAATTCACTAGCAGATCCAGAATTTCATTTTTGGGGGAGGGGGAGAGTGATTTAGCCCGAAAGCTTAAAAACAAAAAATATAACGATAATTACTTTGGAAGAAAAAGAAAAACTAACTACCTATACCTAATGGTGTTTGATTCTTGAAGTTCAATTAAATGTAAATACACGAACACAATAATACTTTCAGACATAATTTTTTAATTTTTTTTTTCACAAGTCATAGTAATATTTTATCATTTTTTGAGGGGGAGGCAGTGGGGCTTTATCCTGAATGTGCCCCCTCCGAAGATCGGTCTGTACTCATATTTCATTAGCACTTGCAATTACGAACATAATTAAAATACGCAATAAAATTTAGCAAAGTAAGGTATATTTTATACATTTTACATTGAATGTATTGCTAAATTAGATATATTATTTTCTCGATGCCACAACCACCTACTTAAGAATACATATATTTATTTTACAGCTAGGCTATATTAATTTTAGAGCAATGATAATTGTTGTACAGATCTTTTTAAGAACATGCTATGATTTTCAGCAATTTAATTTAATTGATATAAAATATCCAAAAAATGACTACAAACTACAAATGATATATACAAGGATATATAATCCCTTATAGTTTAAAAAAATATTTAATATTTAACGAAGTTTCGAGTAGTTTGCTCATTTTCAAGTTCTCTACAAATAGTCACAAAAATCATTATTAATAATAATAATTCATTACTTAATAAGTTTACAATTACGTGTAAGTCATTACTACTGTGAGAACTTACCAAAACTATTATTCTATAATTTTATATCTGTGTACACAACAATGTAAATTATCATGTTCCATTTTATTCAAATATTTTATAATGCTTGTCAATTCTAAAAAAATATAAATAAGATTCAAACGTACTGCTATTTCAAAATATATCTTAGTGCTGAGTTCTGTGAGAGTAGATGTAATAAATAAAATAAGCGTAAAAATACAGAATTGTAAATATTTTAATTTTGAAATGGTAGCATGTTTGAATCTTTTTTTTTTTTTTTTAGAATTGGCAAGCGTTATAAAATATGTGAATAAAATGGAACATGGTAATTTACATTGTTATAAACCAGATATAAGATAATTGAATGGTTAATAGAAAGATTTTGAAATTATAGAGTTTTGGTAAGTTTTTACAGTAATAATGGCAACATACATGTGATTTTCATTAGGTAATTAATGATAATTATTAACAATGTTGTTTGTGACTAGTTGTATACAACATGAAAATGAGAAAACTGCTCGATACGTCATTAAATATTAAATAAATTGTTGTAGTACAAGGGTTTATATAAATCCTTTTGAGATACCATTTATAAGTACAATAAGTGGCCTTGAAAACTTCAACGAAAGTAACTAAATATACACAAACAATAAATTGAAGTTAAGTTAAGGTAATACCAATTTGTATCTATGTTGATGTAAAGATAAACATTACTAATTCATTCATGAACGTCAATGTTCAATGCATCCAGTATACAGAGGCCATTTTTAACTTATTGATTTTTATCCTGTATAAAGTATAATTATTTTTTCAAAAATTTCACTTTAGTGGTGAAATTCTATATTAAATATTATGGCATCCTACATGAAGGGTCGGTAGGCATCCATGTCAATTAAGGACATTTATTAATATTTTCAAGAACCTTTACTGGCTTTTTGTGCAGCTGATTACATTAGATATCTCAACTGTTTAAAAATGTGAAATGTTTGATAGGAGTTCAATCTACAAATTCTTCTAGGACTGGAATCGAAGAATCATGGGTATAAATGAAACGACGTTCTTCGTCGAGGGAATGTTCTTCACGTACAGCTCGTAGTTCGTTTTAGTTCGGTTTTAAGCCTATCTTATCTCAAAGTCATTTTAGGTCTAATGAATTAAATAAATTTATAACGTTATTATAAATGTTTAAATGTTGATGTAATCGTAAACGTTAATTCAGTAAATAGAGAATGTGAATATGTTTATAAATGTCAATATTAAAGTATACTTAGCTTTATTCCATTCCAAATACATTATTCATAGTCGATTTGTTTGGTAAAAATCGTCAGTTAAGGGTAATGAACTTAAAAAACAAAAGCTTCCTGAAAGAAGGTTTATTGATCAAAATTAACTCTATACGTTTTAGGAATTTTGCTAATCTTATGAAATAATTTCTGCACATAAGTATGTTGAGAATTTTCAAGTTCTTAACAAGAAAGTTTGATAGCTCTTAATAGTCCTTAATTTTTTTTAATTAGTTCTCTATGAATTTAACCAATTATCAGATACTGTATATAATAGGGCATGTAAAAAGTGCATAATTCTATCTAATTTTGGTATTAATAATAAAATACAATCAGTTAGCAAAGCTGTTTCAAAAAATGTATAGATGTTTTTATTATATTATCTTCAACCGGGGTTGGGACGTAGCCTGAAGCAACACAGGTTCATTTTGTTCCTTCCTTAGCTTTAAGGACAAATCCTATCTAAGGTTTCGAGACAACCTGGAAATGTAAAAAGAATCTAATAAGAAAAATACATCATAGTAAAAGAATAGTATTTTGAGAGAGGGTTAATGTATTTTAACATATATAAAAATAATTCATGAAACGGTGCAAAGTATCTAACCAAAATTAGAAATACGGACTCTGCAAATAGAAATATAACATGGAAATATGCAATATTTTCTAGACGATCCATAATCTAAATAATCAAGTATTTAGCGGTTAAGGTCATATATTCTCTATCTTATGATAATTTCCGTTGACTCCTAATGGAGTATATGGTATCAACAAATAACTTCGATACCACTCTTCAGCCATGTTTTGTCGATCCGTCCCAAGTCCTTTTCTGCTGGTGTCTGCTATTTCTCTCCTCCTGAATCCCTAGAATTCCATTGTATACGATATATTTTTCAATCGCACCATCTTTCTCTCTACGCGTGAACGTAAATGCTATAATTTAATATTTATTCGTTCATTCTAAAACGCGAGGCCTACTAAGCCCGTCCGGACCCGGGCGCTACAATAACATCGTGTTCTTTATTTGTTTTTTTCCTAATCTTGAAAAACATTTTGTTTGTCTATTCAGTAAAATTTACCTATTAAATCGGATAGGGACAGGGCTGGGCGATTCAAATGAGGACCACGCTCAATTGTAAGATTATATTTTCAAATGGTATCTTGTTGGTCACAATAATGAGAGATCCACTCATCAACTGTCGATTAAAAGAGGTGAGGTGACTATGTTTATTATAAATCAGTTCTTTTAGCAACGGAGTAATGAATGATTCAAGGAAAATGAGTGGTAGCTGTTTACAAATGAATCACGATCTCTACTCCCTAACCCCATTCCTCGACGGCGATTATATTTTCAGTTGCTAGCTCGAGATACCCATCTTTTTCATTTTTGTTTATTTGTCACATATCATGCTTACCGATCATACTTGGTTAAGGATTCAGAGCGATAGCTCAGCTCAACTTTCATACAATTTTGTGGAAACGTTTTTATCATAAAATCAACATTTTACGTTTCCTCACTGTCAATGTCACTGGTGGGGAGCGGGGTAGCTAGTGGTAGGGCACTGAACTTCCAATGTTCGAGGTCCCAGGTTCGCATCCCGGCTTACGGCAGAAGAATTATTTATTCTGTTTCATCGGCCGTAGGGCGACCCTGGGGTAGGGAGACCCTCCTGGGGCACACCCAGCCTCTACAAAGCGGTTACCCTTATTTAAATAATTAATTAAGGGGAGAGACCTGGCGGTTGAGCGTGATCCTGGCCCGATATCCTTCCCTGCACAACCGTTGGCTTTGAAACAGCACATTCCCTAAATAGTACTGAACCCAAGACTCTTCATGGGTTGAAGTGGTACAGATTTTTTTTTTCAATGTCGCTGATGGAGGGCGGGGTGGCCGAACGACCTAACGCGTGCGCAAAACACTTGCTTTTGAATTTGACAAACAAAAAAACTATGATGATAAAATAATTATTAGTTCGCGTCCCGGTGACAGGGGGACGAGTGTATTTAAGTCTGACATTAATCCCCTGCCCTTTCCCCTGACCCGGTAAAACCTCCGTATAGTCTAAAAGGCGAAGAAGAGGAGGTGAAGCGAAAAAAAAGTCAATGTCGATGGTTAGGTAAACCTTACCTGTATCGCAGACTACTTTTGTGGGTTAAATTGTGAGTGATAATAACATATTGAACAAAAAATCACTGGATGGTCTCAACTGGCGCTATTTCACTTTAATATTCTATACCGAAAATGTATATGTTAATTTAAATTTAAGAAAACAACAAATTCATAGAAGTATTCTATGTGAGAAAACAATTGTAAGGAGCAATTACTGTAGTTTGCAAATTTCCTGTATTATCTGGTTCTATAAAAAAAAATGCAATAAAGTTTGATTAAAGAACATCTTTCTTCCTTATCAAGAGGCGTATTCATGGCAAGATCGAAGAATTTGGATTTATATTAAATATGATCATAGCATCGTAACAGAATAACACGAAAAATCATGGTGTTTCATTTGCTTAGTCATCAGTTATTTAAACAACACCGATGGATCTTGTCACTCAAGGAACGGTGGCATTACGAGAAAATGAAAGGACATCCCGGCCTAAAATAGAAAATCAACTAGGCTGATAAGATTTCGCCTAGTGCGGACTGCTGTGTTTGTGGCGATGGCTATTAGCCTCTGGATTGGATAGTATAGTAGATCATCATGAAGTATTTTCCTTGAAACAAACAGTCCTTGAAAATAATACATAAAAAAATAAATAAATAATCCTACATTTTTCCATACATTGATGACTAAGATGGTAACTAGAATAATATATTTATCCTGATGAGAGGTTTATCAATGATTCCCAAGAAGAAAAAAAATGCCGCAAATAATCCACTTGGGTATATTCTGAATATCATAAAACAAATATCAGAGTGTTTGTTGCTAATTTAGATTAGAGAATAATTATTAAAGTACACTACACTTACCTTAACGGTCGAAAATTAAAAACGCGATATGAGGATCAGTAACTATCATGTTAAAAGTTATTCATCTGATTAAGACCAACAGTAAACCTTCCGTAGAATTACCATTTATTATAATGATTAAAGATTGATTTTTAACAACCAAACTTTTACGTTTTTTTTTTACTGAAGAATTTATTAAAGAAGCGCACTATAGCCAGTAATAGTAAGCATTTTTCGAAAAAAAAAAATAATAAAGGACAATTAAAATGAGGAACTATACCGACCCTTCAGATCTAGCTCAATATACTTTTGGTTACTAATATTTTGAAATTTTACTTAGAGCGACAGCGAAGAATGGCTACTCGATTGTCTGCGTTCTTGCAATCAAAAGGTGACCGAAGATTCACCATCGAAAATGGGAGCCAGTAGCACCTACGAAGACTGGGTGTCCAAGAGCCGTTCGAACAGTAGCTTGTGCTGCTGCGACGACCTACCTCAGAAGGTCGCAGAGTGGACGGAAAAGCAATTCGGGGGCCAAACTAACAAAGGAGTCAACGCAGGCCTCAACTGCAGAACGTTGGTAGACAAAAAGCCTTTGCTGAAGAGGAAGCCAACATTAAGGCCGAAGACATTACGAGTAAAGTTTCCAGATTCAAATCTCAAAGATGACCAAAAGTATAATTGTCGTTTGAGATACGGCAGTCCGTATTAATGATACGGCAGGGTAGTAATAATTTATGTCACATATTCTGAATATGAATTCTTTAAAAACTGTTTGGCAAAGGTTGAGTTGAATGTTCATATCTAATAATGTAAATGATAATAATTGTTTTGTTTTTGCTATAGAAGACGTTTTATGGGAAATAAGTTGGCAGAATTTCGTTTCGCGGGATTATAATTGGTATAATCTTACGTCGGAAGGTTATAAGAATTTAAGTTTGAAATCTAACTAAATAATTAAGCCAAGTAAAGTAGCCAAGTATACGATTCTATAACGCAAATAAACATTCTTCTAACTTTCTTTTTAGTTATTTTCAAAATTTTATAGAATTCTAATATAAATTCCTTCACATTCGAATTCCAAGTTATTATTTTCCTTACTTATAAAATCTAAAAAATCTTTACTAAAGAAAAAAGGGTTGTAGTTGGAATCAAATTATAGATTGCCTGGAAAAAATCTAAAATTAAATAAAATAAGGCATCATAATTCTTTGAATGGCCTAACTATATTTGGATTGTTAGGAAACAACTACAACCGGTATGCTAACAGTCTTCTTCTACTTAGTCCCGTGCGCAGTCAAGCGTGTAAATTGCAGACCCAGCCCACTTAGCTACAGTTGGTCACAGTCCCTGGCTACTCATCTCGTGGTGGATTCTCTTGCTGTTTTCGGTTTTCAAATATAGCCACGATCCTACATCGGGGCTAGTCACTAGGACGTCTATCTTCCATGTTCAACCTGGCTTGTCGGGTTTCCATTCTGCAAAGGTGCCCATATCATTATAACTTTCGCTCTCCCAGCAGATTCTTTTTATTTCACTTTACTTTACCTTCTGGGGTTCAGATTTAATTAGGGTTGTATAGGAGAACAGAATAGTTGCTTAAACAAAAATAAATATTTTTGGCACATTGAGAAACCGAGGTTAAAGCACGGAAACAGTGGTCGGAAAAATTATAAAAACCCTGCGAAACTTTTAGTTTAGGCAACACATCTGAAAATCGGAATGTTTTGTAGCATGTCGGACCTTCTGATCTAATATTCACTAAAACTATTTTGGTCAGAACAACCGTTATTATTGTTGTTATTTTTTTTACCAATAAATATAGTATATTATACATGTAAGGCGTTGTAGATAGGATTTTTATCTTTCCTATTTTTTGTACAGCTTTGTTTACTGTCGAAATCAGCTAGATAATTATCGAAATCGCAACTTACCGCAGCTGATTTTTGTATTCATCATTAGCACCGGGATTAAAGAACGTTATGATTACAGTAAGACTTTGGCGGTCGTTGGCACAAGGCACTTATCATATAGAAATAAGAAATTCCAGTATCCGTTAAGTAATAACTTATCCTATAAAAATATGAAATTTTAGAGTTTATTAAGAAATAACTAATTTACGATCTTTTTTGACTCTTTTCAACAATTTGCACAATAAAACATTATTTTCAGAAAAAAAAAACACCACAAATATATAAAATGATGTATAACAAGTAGCAAAATTAATAGGGTAGAAACAGGCTTATTATTGAAAATCATGAAGACCAGTGCTCTTATTTGTGCCTTAACTGTTGGTATCTATGAATTAATTATGTCGCATATTAGAAACGTAGGAAAGTTGAATTGTCAAAATCTCTTGAAAATAGGGATTTTCGCCGTTTTCAGACCATAGTGAGGCTCCCACTCAGGTAGCTCCTTTAAAATGTGTATTTAAATAAATATGAGAAGTTGATGGAGGTGAGGTCAAATAAATACTAAATTATAAAAATAGTATTATTAATTTATTACGTCGACGTTTCGACCCACCTTGCAGTTTTATTTATTATTGCAGTTATATCCAGTGCTTTTATTTGCTCATAATAAGAAACTATTGACTTTAACCGTTATAATGTAGAACACGGGCTTAACGTTTGTTTATTTGATAATAATGTAGTTCATTCTTGATGGGAATATAATAGAACAAGAAACTTTGTTTACATTCTACTAGATCAATACTGTGAAATGTGCCACTATTTGGTCATGTTCATCTAAATTGTTGTATCTTGGTAGGGTTTTGTATTCTTGGTATTCTTTTTTTTTTTTTAATATAAACTTTAAAATATTCGCCAGTTCAAAATTGTGTTCCATAATTTTCTAGAACCGATTCATTCTAAAATTTCGTCATATTATGCATTCCTCTTAGTAAACTTAGTGAGGTTTTGTCAATTAATTAATTTAACATTGAAAGAGCTTGGAAATCTAACGTTACCATGAAAATGAAGTCCAAATTGAGTAGTGTTGCCCATATGCGAGTCTTCCAGTTACTTATTAGCCTATTACTATAGAGATATTACTGTAATTTATCAGATAGGGGAAACCTAACTAAGCCCGAATGAAAAATTGGTAGAGTTAAATGCAAAAGTATATTAGTTGTATTCTTCCAATTCTTTACATGTAGTAACTAAAATTGTCAGTCATTAGTAACTGTTTTGCCTTCATTTTTATTCACAAAAACGATATTTTTTTGCTAATCCTGGTATTGGTCTTGCAACAATCAGATAACCTTGTAAGACCAAGACCGATTTTGGGCAACACTAAATGTGAGGCAGGTCTGCAGTTAATTTTCCTGAAAGGTTTTCCTCATACTAATAAGTAGTTGGACTGACGACTCCAATAAACTATTTGGCCAGAGTACTTCTGGTGGGGGAATCAGTCTATTCTTCAACGTTGGTTCATCAGTTAACATGAAAAACATATCAGAGGATTGACAATGTAGAGGATATGTAGCTGTTTAAGAAAAAAATAAAATATAGTATAGCTCATATTAATAACCAGAGAAGCAGACTTTCCATTATCGTTGGAGGAGGGATGAGGATCCTCCCCCTCAAAAAATGTCTCGGAAGTTTATATTATATATAAAAATAATGACTGATAATTAACATAATTATTATAAAACGAACAATATAATACTATATATAAAAATAAACTTGGGACATCTATTTTAGTAAAATAATTATAAAATACGTTTTTTATTCATTTAAAAAAATGTTCCATAAATTTCCAAATGGTTCAATATTCTATCGAAAAAACAGCTTTCATAAGCGACTGAACTTGTATACTTGTATTTGGAAAAAAAATCTGGTGCGCGCATCAGGTGACTTCCACTTACAACCCTCTTACTAGCAGAAATAAGTATTTTCAGACAAAGGGAAAGTAAAAATTATAGTCGATATATTCATTTACATTTCATAGTTGGTATTTTTATTTGATTAAATACCCTTATATATACAATTTTTAAATTTTATATCCCTGTAATCTATATAATTAAATATTAAATAATACTATTGATAGCATTTATGGAAACCTCATGTGTATATGTTGTTAGTCCGACATAATATTGTCGGAGCTCGAACTATATTAAGCTCATGTTACCTATGGAACAATGCCCTAATTTTTCGGACGTGCTCGGGTGAGCTCGGGCGACCTCGTTTCCTATGGTTCCTGCAGTACAACTATTATCCGTTACGATCTCTTATTTTTCGTTTATTTAACTGTCAAATTCTTTCATATTTCATATTTAAAATTTTTATATTAAAGATTACTCTGAAATGATTAATTATTTCAAATAAAAAAAAATTAAGGTACTTTAGAGGTAGCTAATATTGAAAATTAGCCATTTAAGACCTGAATAAAATCGTTGGAGCCGTTTTCGAAAAAATCGTAAAAATGTGTAACGTGGATTATATAAAGTGCCACTTCCGGTAAGCCGATTTTGACGAAGAAGATGCTATAACATCTCAGGTGTGTACAAACCTTAAATATGCAATTTCACTTTCATTCAACTTTTCGTTTTTGAGCTAGACTGGTCACATATAAACACACACGCGCGCACACAAACCATTTTGCGGGACTTGGTTATTTGGACTCAGGAGACCTCATTATAAAACATGTGTTTCCGTTGAAAATTCAGATTTGAAAATTTCTTCCATGATCGCAATACGTTTCCTTACTATATATTTCATATATAGGTAAGTGAAAGCAAAAATTCTGTGTGGATTTTGTCCTCTATATGAGAAATAGTTTCCTTCTGAAGCAATAAAGTACACCATAACATTAAGTAACATAGATACAAGAGCTCAATTACAAAAGAGTAACACATATAGCTATCGTATACAACGTTGACAATATACGTATCGTACTAGAGGGGACAACTAGCAGTAGTGGCTTATTAAGCATTCATGAGCCGTATTGCCATATTTACATACGAGGGTGGAAATAAATAAGTTTTTTGAGAGAAAACCTAGTTAGGCAATAGATTGTCGCAATTCGTGCCCCCTACCGAAACTCGAGCATAGATAATTCAACATTTCTCATCCGCAAATACAACAAACACTCAGCCATTTCTGTTTTTAGGAGCTCTAAATAACATTCATTATTACTAAATTATTGTCTAAATTCTCCTAAAAAGTATGACTAGAGTTTATCTTTAATCATTATATCTATAACAATATCAAAAATGGCTTTCAAATGACATTCATACAAAAGGGTATTATTTTTACATGTTTACGTAAAAACTAAAACAATTTTTTAGATGTATCCGAGTTCGAGTTCTCCAATCCATGGGATTCTCCGCAGGCATATCTGCGGGAGGGGGGGCCTTTCGGGCTGAAGCCCTTCCCCAAAATGGTAAAATATAACCATGTTTTACAGAAAAAAATATTAAAAATTATCTCTTAAAGTATTCTTGTTCGTGTAATTACATTTAATAGGACTTCAAGAACCACTTAAGCACCATTTCATATTGGTAGTGAATTTCTTTCTTTTTTTTCTAATTAATTAATCGTTATATGTATATGAAAAAAAAAATCTTTCGGGCTGAAGTCCCCCTCCAAAATTAAATCCTGGATCTGCTAGTGGGATTCTCTAATATATTACGTCCATGCCATCCAAATTATATTTCAAACGTATATTTGAATTAAAAGCTCCAACATTTAGATAGAAAAATAATCTTTTCCAAAATAATAAAATGATTAATCTAATCAAGATAGCCTATATCATTTCAACTCCTAAAATCATTTCCAGGCCAATCTCTTGGCGTGACATTGGCCCACTAACCAGTGATAATTTAATTTTTTGTTTTATTCACTTCTCCAAACTCTAGAACCTTAATGGAACCTTAACTCTAGTTCCTTTCCTTCCAATGATCTAATGTTGGAATGTCTTTCCTCTAATCGTTCCATATATCTAAATTACCTCACACCTCTTAAGACTTCCACTTTAAGACATACTGCTTCTTGGATTTATCAAGAAATCAGAGTAATAATTAGAAGAAGAAATGCAGTCCGAAGACGTTTCAGACGCACTCAGGCATCTGACGATTTCTCCTCCTTCAGGTCTTAGTGAAACCTCACTCAATCTTCCTTGATGAGCTGTGCTGAAGCGTTATTTTTTCACGATTTTATAATGTTTCTGAACCATGAGGGTGATAGAGAACTCCAAAACATTCAAATATTTATCTCTCATAGAAAATACTTTACCATTGATTTGGTCTTAAGTCATACTTTGATGATTGTGTATGAAAATTAACGTTACCTTATATTACAATAATTTTGGGTAAATTCATTAACAGGGGTGCATGGAATAACATTACATTTCCGGAAATTGAAAGGCCCACTTATTATCGGTAGTCTTATCAAAAAATCTACCTTGTCACTTCAAAACTAGATTACCATCTACGTAAATAATGGGCTGTTCTGTTATATCGGGGCTTTTTGGTGGCGATAATTTGACTTCTCCCATCTTTTGCTCAAATTTTCTGCCATAGTTAACTAATTACTTACGTTATTTAATATTGTTTTTTGGGTAACTAATCTGGTATTGTGATAGTTCTTTAGCTCTTCGCTATATACTTCAATAGCATTTGCTCTGTTTCAGTAATACACCAATATTTCTTATATCTGAATATTTCTTCACAATATTTATATTTCACAATATGAATTAATATACAACATTCGAATACAACTGAGAGAAAATGATAACCAGGATAAAAGTCCAGATTAAACACCTGTGCATAAACCATATGGTCAATCATATGGATTGCAACCAGTGTTACCGTTCGTACGAGATCCTCGTATTTGTACGAAGTTATGACATATTGTACGAGGTACGAGAATCGACCAGCTTTCTACCTCGTACGTTTGCAAAGTTATATTTTTATGAATAAAGTTTAGATTTGTTTTACAATTATTTTTAATGTGTTATTATTTATATTAAAATGCTATACTTTATTTTCTCTGTTTTATAGACAAATAAATTACAATTATACTTACTTTGATTAGAGTATGATTGTTATTTCCTCCATAAAACTGTTTATATATTTCAAGATAAAGAATTTTTGTTTAAATTGTTACCACCATTTTTAAAAATATTTTCTATTTTTATAGAGTATAAAATAAAATATAGGAAAATATGAAGTATCATTATTATTCCCTTCATAAAACTTTCCTTCATAATTTAATTTTCTAGATGAAGAAAATTAAAAAAAAAAAAAAATGTTAGCAACATTTTAAAAAAAAGTATTCGATTTTTGTGGAGTAAAATGAAAAAAAAGAATGTAAGTAAGTAATTAATAATGCATTTTCCCTTTTGTTTATGATTACTAAAAACATAAGCACATCTATATATGCTTTGTTAAACTTATTTAATTTAAATTTTCATACGAATGTTTGATTGTAAATTAAGAAAGTTTGTGTTATTCTGAATAAAATCAACTTTGTCTGCCGTTCCTGAGCCACTAATTTAAAGAATATTAGGACTGTAATTTGAGGATCGAAACGGGAAATCCATTGCAAAAAATGTGAGAAAATTTTTTATTTGTTTAACTTGTATATATGGGTTTAGACATGTAAAAAACAATATTGCAAACGCGGGCCACCAAGGGAAAACTTTTTACAACCAAAAAAACTCAGATTTTTTTCGATTTTTGTTTTTTCATCTATAACTCCTAAACTATGCATCACAGCGAAAAATGTACACATTAATAAATTAAAGAACGTTAAATTATGCGTCGAACTAGTACATAAACTTTATAATTTGGTAACATGGTATAAACCACGGTCAACCAACACTGGTTTTTACCAAATTTGCTAAACACTGAGACAAATTACTATTAATGGCCCTTTAACTTGGAAATGCGTTCCCTAATAGGGAAAACTCATAGGATCAAAGATTGTAGAGCATCAAATTGCGTCCACTGAGTACTGACATTTTTAATGTAGGCCAATTATATATCTGAATAGGAATTCGACATATCGTTTATCAAAATCCTTCGTTGCTGAGAGGTGGAAAAAAAGCTTATGCTGCATGTAACAGACCCTAATAAAAAATAACTCGATAGAATAGACACCTATACTATTTAAAATCACGTTTACCTTCATTACCAATTTCTAACCATCGGGAGATTACCGATTTAGATCGGAGTAAGTGACCTACATTGAATTAGTTGGTACTCACTGGACACAAATTTTGGTACTCTACAACTTTTATTCTATGGATTTTTACTCTTAAGGAACTCATTTACAAGTTGCAGGGCCATTTATAGTAATTTGTCTCAGTTTTTGACAAATTTAGTAAAAATCAGCGTTGGTTAACTGTGGTGTTATACTTTATCACGTAATAAAATTATAAAGTTTATGTACTCGTATGACGCACAATTTAACTTTCTTTAATTTATCAAAGAATGCATGTATCATTTAGGGGTTATAGATTAAAAAAAAAAAAAAATCTGACTTTATTGGCTGTAAAAATATTTCTCTTGGTGGCCTGCTTCGTTTTTTACATGTCTAAGCCCATATATACATGTTGAAAAAATAAAACCTATATCACATTTTTCACAATGGTTTTCCCGAATCGATCGTCAAATTTCTGGCAT
Source organism: Nezara viridula (assembly GCA_928085145.1). NCBI lineage: Eukaryota > Metazoa > Arthropoda > Insecta > Hemiptera > Pentatomidae > Nezara > Nezara viridula. Next base: position 141,313,437 of record OV725077.1, on the reverse strand, counting down.
ATTATTATTTAAATCAGCTGCCATTTTTTAAAGTGGCGGCTCTGGAACGGCAGACAAGGTTCTTTTTACTCAGGATACATACACTTTTATAATTTACAATCGAACCTTCGCCTGCGATGAGGTCGAATTTTGGGTCCTGGCTCCAGGGCTATGAGGTACGAGGGTAGGCCACAGAGCGCTCGGCAACGCTGGTTGCAATTCCAGTTTTTGAAAAATGTAATTCCAACTTTTAAATACAACTAAAGTAGTTAAAATAAAATTTCGAATGCCCAATGCATAAGTAGGTAACCAGATGCTATTGATACTTCTATTTCCAGTATCTCCGAACATTTTGTCTTGCGGGCCACATTGGGTTCGTCTAGCTATTATGGTTTATGATGAAAAAAATATTAAAAGTCAAACATCGGTGTCACCGATTCATCGAAATAAAATATCGATATATTTTATATTTATTTCCTGCAATAGTAGAATTTAGGATTTTTTTTTTATAGATTTAAAAAATTGAAGCATCAATATATGAGTGGATAGAGATATACTTTATTGAAATTAATGCTGCCCTATTACATAGGGTTTCTTTACACACAGCACACCGATCAATCCACTTAGACAGAATTCATACATTACATTATTCTACTACTACATATATATATCTTTCAATTGATAATACTAGTCTTATAAAGTATAAACTTATAAACATACCAAGCCTAACACACTACACTAATAAACTACATATGTCATCAACATTGCATAACATCTACATAAAAAAAAAATTCGAAAGCTAAGAATTTAACATTAAAACCCATACACATATAGACAAAAACACAAGAGAATGCTAAAAATTTAAAATAGATTAAATAAATGATAAAATAAATCCTCAATTCATGGTAAATTACTATACAAGTGATATTGAATGATTCGCAGGGAGTCCAGGATAATATGCTTGGCCAAGCTCCCAACCTAGTTCCTCGAGGAAGCTCCTTGTTCTTTTTGGAATCGTTTCGCGGTACCCAAACCAGAGGCCTCTCACGGTTAACTCTCTCTTCCCGAATGTCTCGCGGAATTCTCTTTTAGGAAAGGGATACATTTATCTAGAATGCTCTTCTTTTCCCATTCCACTTTTCCCGTCTGATCGAGGTCAGTGCTCTCAAAGCGGACAGTAGGATCCAAGATCAGCGCTGTCCTTCCTGTCTTGGGAAATACAACTATATCCGCATATCTTGTAGAGCCTTCACTGTCGATGCAATAGGAATCATCAAAGCAGGTGAATTATTTTTTTCTAAGAAGCCTCATCAACTCAAACTTGACCCGATGGTGCCGGCATGTTATGAGGAGGGAGTTGTTGGAACATTTTCCCTGCACATGGGCTGGCGTTTCAGACTCTCTGCCGCATCTGCGACAGAGGGACCCAACTTCCTTCGACTATCTACTGGCTCCTGGGACCCCACGCAAAATTGCGTAGTGTATCTTGAATTTTAAGGCATTGGACCATTCTGATGCCGAAAGTACTTGTTTTTGGCATATATATTTATTAGCTTTCGAGGTCTCTTTAACATGCCTAACTCCAACGCCTTGCCACCTGCAACTGGCCCTTTCTTCAAAAGAAATCTCTCTCAGCGACTGTGGTAGAGCTCTCACAATTCGGTTGCCCTGATCAACACTCAGTCTCTCTGCACATTCGGTGATTAAATGTAGACTGGTACAGGGCATCCGGCACATTGGTCAGTCGCTGGGCAATGGACCAATGTTAGACAGGAGCCTCCCATTGACAGATGGACATCTGTCGCTTTCATAAAGTGGAGGCAAAGTCATTTTTTTTTTTTTTTTTTTTTTTTTTTTTATAGGTTCAATTTAAACTGTTTCTGATGATTTTATTTAAACATTTTCAATTTTTCCGCTCCAATCAATTTCTCTCTAGATAAATGCCCATTGTGTCTCTTTGTAATGGCCTGTTAATAAAGCTTCCTTTTGATTACATCATATTTTTTCACAGTTCAGATAGACCACAATAGTAACTTCATTGTAACAAAGAACGATAGAACTCAACAGTAAAAATAACGATACCGTAAAATGGAGTAACAATGATCTAGGATGTTGATTTTTTAATTCAAATGTTTGTGTGCGGTCTTAAATTATGGGAACTAGAATTTCCTTGTTTTCGCTCAAGCAGTAAGTACTCACGTACGGCTTGCACCTTCCACTCCGATCTTCGTAGCCACTTCTTCTTTCTTCATTAGTGACTAGAAACGCGAAAGTTGCACGATGTCACAAAACTTCTGTGAAGTCGACTTGAACGCACTCAGGATGAATTAAGTATTTATTTATCTTTAATTAACTTATCAGTAATTAATTTATATTTCAGAAACTTTGTAAATAGATTCTCAACATTTTTGACACTCATAAAATAAAAACACCTACGATTGGTGAAGTGAGTTTTGTACATTATGAAAGGTGAAAACTTCCTGGCAAGATTGTTGATGAAAATGAAGGGGAGTACAAGATATTGTGCAGAAAGAGAATCACTTTATTATCATAAAAGGGTGCTGCCCAATTACAATGGGTTGTAAACACAGTATACTTATTAATCGCTACAGACAATTTTCCAAAACTAATATACAATTATATAGTATTAACAATATGTATGAGCATAGTATATAATATTTTTTTTATATCTGTATATATTTTTTTTATTATAATTTTTTTTATATATTTTTACTTTTTTTATTTTTTTTTATTTTATTGTTTTGTTCTGCCTACTATTTCTTTCATTCATTTATTAGCATTATACATCCCTTTCTATTGCTTCTCTCCCCTTATACATTTTTCTCATTCCCTAGATTTTCTCCTCTCTTTTCCTAACCTAATTCATACATGCATACAAATACATAAAGTGCAGTGGACGTGGTCAATAAATAATGTAAAAATGCTGTAAAACACGCATGCCTCCCCAATGAACAAACTCTCTCTCTCTATCCATGCACATAGTGATGGATAATTCCCAGGGAGTCGAGGATTATATTCTCCACCAACCTTGCCACGTCGACCAAACTTATGTCGACACCAAGATCCAAAATCATCGCCGACTTTCCTGTCTTAGGGAATACTACAATGTCGGCATATCGGGTGGATCAATCCCTATCTATACAATAAACTTCCTCGAAAGAGGCGTAATCTCTCTCTTCAAGGAGCCTCATCAGTTCATGTTTGACTCTGTGGTGACGGCGTGTTATAAGGAGGGAGTTGTTGGGGCATTTTCCAAGCACATGTGCTGGTGGTCGCATTTGCGACAGAGGGACCCAACTTCTCTTATCTGTCAGCTGACACCTGAGACTCCACGCAAGGGTGCATAATTAACATTTAGTTTCAGGGCATTTGACCATTCAGACCCAGAAAGTACTTCCTTATCGTACATGTATTTATTGGCTTTCGGGGTCTCCTTAAAATGGCGAACTCCAATGCACTGCCACCTGCAATTGGTCTATTCCTCTAACGAATTTTCTCGAAGCGACTGCCGTAGAGCTCTCACATTTCCAATTCCTCTATCAACCCCCAATCTCTCGGCATATTCAGCAAGCTCAGCCGAATAATCGAAAATCGACTGGAATAGGGCATCAGGTACATTGGACAGTCGCTGAGCAATGGACCAATGTTGTAGAGGAGCCTCCAATTGGCAGCGGATTAATCCTAATCCTCGATACCTCTTGGGAGCGTATAACATCGCCGTGAAAGTGTTCGCAGGGAGTCCAACAATAGCCTTCACACTCCTGCGAATCATGGTGTCGATGCCATCAAGTATGGCAGGACGTAGATTTGTGAGGGGCGCAGTTTGGAGAGGGTAAGTAAGACCTGGGAACAGATATTGGTTGACAATGTTTAGCTTCTGCTCCGGCTTAAGCAAGGGAGATGTTACCAGTTTATTGAGCTTGTCGTTCAATTAGGTCACCGAATCTTCGTTGAGCTGTAGAAGATCCACTCCCGAGAATGTACATCCTAAATACTTGATTGTATCTCCATTCTGCAATGTTTGGATGTACTCTCCATTCTCAAGGGAGAGCATCGCTGTTTCCAGCTCTCCTTTATTTAGAACGATACCCACGCTTTTTTGAGGATTTATAGCCAAACCGATTTCCTCAAATGTTCTCTGTACGCTTCCGATGACTCTGCAGCCCCCCTGTCACGCGCCGAAACTGCCAGATCATCCGCGAAACCTGTGAGGACCACACAACCTTGGTCGCTTTTTAACTTATATCCAAATTTTTTTGAAAATTCTTCGTCGCACAGGTCGCGATAGAAATGGTCGATGGCCAGGTTGAAGAGCAACGACGACAAGGGGCCGCCTTGGGGTACTCCGCGCAGCACTTCGATTTGGCTAGTTGCGTGAACAACGTTACTAATCTTGATTCTGTTCGTGCAGAGGAGAGCCGATATAACACGTTTAAGATCCGGTGACACACCTCTTGCTTCTAAGGGGCTCACGATGTGTTTGTGGCCAACATTGTCAAAAGCACCGACAACATCAAGGAAGACTACCGCACAATCATTTTTCATAATTTTTGCATCTTTTAATATAGCGTCGATAATCCTTGCGTTGACGTGCTTTCCCGAGAGGCCTTTTATAAAGCCTCTCTGATTCCTGTGGAAGGTGACCTGCTTTCTTAGTTCGTGTTCCAGAACCTTCTCTATGATTCGGCGCACAATAGAATAAATGGTGATGGGTCTCCAGGTAGAGATTTTGTTTACATCACCTTTCCCCTTATATATTAATATTGTGCGCCCTTGTCAAAGTGGTTCTGGGGATAAAAAAAATTTTGGAAGTGACCAGAGGTGCCCAGAATGGGGTTTCATGGAGCTAGTTGCGCCATGAAAATGTTTAAAGAGGACACGTTTTGACAGGGTTTTGAATTCTTGAGGGAGGCACATTTTGACGGGGCTATGAAGTGAAGGGGCTTTGGAGTGAAAAGTTTCAAAGCAGAGAACTAGGAGGAAAACATGGGACAGACCACAGCAAGTGTAAATATATGTGATCTACAATTTGTCTTGAACAATAACACAATTTTTGGAGAGGAGGGGATGGTTCATGTGCCATTCACCTTGGGGAAGATGGGCACCACTAGAAGTGGCTATGCAAATAAGGATCACATTTGTTTTTCAGAAGAAAAGATTATAAAAAGAATTCCTCAACCTACCATCCTGGAAAAAAAGTGACACTCAATTGAAAGTAGTCGATATGAAATTTTAAATTGTACTCTTTATTTTATTTTATTTTTTATTTAAATTTCACTTTCTCATGCATGGAACGAAATAGTATAATTGACTATTTCATATATGATAGGAACATAAGGCAGTATTTCGCTGACATAAAAGTAGTAAGAGGAGCGGAGATAAGCAGCGACCACCTTTTACTTGTGGCTGATACAAAGATCATCCCGGAGTATAAAAGGAAAACAAAAGTATTCGAAACCCTCAACGTAAGAGCCTTGGATGACCCAGAGAAAAGGGCCCTCTTTACAGAAAGCCTGGAAAATAAATTAAGGGAAACGTCATTCGATGGAGATGTGGAAGAGATATGGAAGGCACTGAAAATATGTATTCTGGAAACAGCAAATACAGTTTGTGGGAAGAAGAGAGTGTCTGGCAAGGGAAAGCGGACAGACTGGTGGACCAATGATCTCCAACGACTGGTTTCTCGGAAGAAGCTTGCCTGGAAAGCATACCTTATGGATAGAACTGAAGGAAAGCTACACTTATATCGAATAGCCAGGAATGAATGTAAGGTAGCCATACGCCAGGCGAAGAAGAAGTCGTGGGAGGAGTTTGGTAAAAGGCTGAGCGAGGATCATCGCGAATCTATAAGAACATTTTGGCGAAAAGTTAAGATGTTAAGAGGAAAACAATGCAAGCCTATTAGAAATGTAAAAGGTAGCGATGGAATCCTACTTACAGACAAGGAAAAGATCCTTGGCAGATGGAAGGAATATTTCCAGGAACAATTCTCCGAAAATCCAGAAACAGACCATTATCAAGAACAAGAGCCCAATATTCAAGAAAGCCTGGAGGTTATAGAGGAAGAAGAAATAGAAAATGCAATCCATAAGCTAAAAAGAGGTAAGGCATCAGGAAGGGATGGAATCGCACCAGAATATTTAAAATTCGGTGGTCAAGAACTTCTTAAAGCACTACAATCGCTGTTCCAAGAAGTATATGACAGAAAGAAAATTCCCATGGACTGGGAATATTGCATAATCCTCCCGATTTATAAAAAAGGATGCACGACAGATTGCAAAAATTATAGACCCATTAGTCTGCTATCAGTGGTCTATAAACTTTATACTTCTATACTAGAAAGGAGACTCCGACGGATTGTGGAAGGGCAGTTAGAAGCGGAACAGGCTGGTTTTCGTCCAGGCCGACAGACGCAGGATCACATCTTTGTTCTCAGAAATATTGCTGAAAAAGCTTGGGACAGAGATAAAAATCTGTATCTTGCGTTCCTTGATCTGAAGTCAGCGTTTGATGTGGTTCCAAGAAAAGAAATTTGGAATGCCCTAATAGCCAAGGGTGTACCTGGAGACTTGCTGGCGGCCATACAGTCAGCCTATCAAGGAGCCATGGCAGTGGTAAGGATGAACGGTATGGAATCGGAACCTTTTCCAATTGCGAGAGGAGTTAGACAGGGAGATAGCTTAAGTCCCCTTCTATTTATAAATGTAATGGATGAAATCCACAAAATCTGTAAACGCCGAACTGCGTGGACAACAATTGGGAAGTGGAATCTGAGAACTGTCCTCATACAAAGCCTTCTATACGCGGATGACATAGTCCTAATAGCCGACACAAAGACCAAACTACAACAAGCTTTGGTAGAGTGGGAGGAAGAGTTGCTCAGGAAAGGGATGCAAATTAACACCTCCAAGAGTAAAGTGCTGGTTATGACGAGGGAAGAGCGAGAAGATGTTCAGCTGATCTGCAATGGCGAGACACTTGAGGTGGTGACTGAATATACCTACCTGGGGACCGTAATTAGTAGTTCTGGTAAGATAGACGCCGAAATATCAAGTAGAATATGTAAGGCGAATCAGGTATATTACCAGACTACTAATAGCATTATCGGCCATCGCGAAGTAGACAAGAAGACCAAAATGCACGTATATAAGTCTGTTTACCTACCTACACTCACCTACGGCGGAGAAAGCTGGACAATGCTAGACAGGCACTCTAGTCGCATAACGGCAGCAGAAATGAGGTTCCTTCGCAGATCTGTTGGCAGAACTAGAAGGGATCGCATTAGGAATGAAAGCATTAGAGAGCAGCTAGGAGTTGCCGAACTTAAAACTACTTTAGAAAGACGGCAACTCCAGTGGTTTGGACACGTCTGCCGCATGAATGAGAATTTGAATCCTATAAGGATATTAGAGGCTCGACCCACAGGAAGGAGACCACGCGGACGCCCCAGACTCACGTTCCAGGATTACATTCAAAGGATTGGATGTAAAAGAGGCAAAACCCTTAATGAGATGAAGCGACTAAGCAGGGACCGGGAAGAGTGGCTGCACTGGTTGAGGCTCCTCGACGCTAATTAATGGCATAAGAGGAAGACAAAGAAGAAGAAGAAATTAAATTTTAGATTTAAATTAAATTTTTAGTTCCAGAGGAAAACACAAATTTTGCAAACAAATTTCTAAAGTGATTAAAAAAAGACCGAAACACTTGAGCTCCTGGGGAATACAACCAAAATTAAAAGCTATTTTTAATGTTTCACAAACATAATAAAAGTTTCTTTTAAACTTAGTTTCCATTATTTATTTCACTAAATTATCTGGCAAAATTGTATAGCACTAACTAATTTTGCCCCTAAAGTTACTTTAAAAAAATAAATGAAAATGTACAATGTTTTATAAAGTACGCAGCATCGATTGGGAGGGGAGAAAATGGTGTTAATGCTTTAAGTACAAAAAAATAGCCTTAAACAGGTGATGCATTATATTCACCCCACTGGGGAGAATGATATTAACACACAAAAAATTAAGTACTCATAAACCCACTGAGGTAAAAAAGAATTTATAATGATTGAAATGAACGTCAATAGATTACTTTTAAGAAATTAATACAGTCAGTGCGATTTTTCTGACTATTATGAAGAGAAAGTAAAAAAAACCTCAAAAAGTGTAAAAGTGTATGATAATCGAATATGTTGACAAGATGACAAAAATGCTTCATTGATACTTATTTTATTTAATGTATTTGATTTTTTTTTTAATATGCATCCAAAAATAAATGTACCCTCCTTTCATCCATGTTGCCAATTGAATTTTTTTGTACATGGAGCAGATATATTTTTCTAAAACTGCCCACTTTGTTTGATTTTGACCATATCTGGATCCAACAGAAATTAAAGCTGCCTGTACTGGTACATTCTTCATAATAAATAGTTTGAATAGTTTTATTTTTTGTGGTTGGTATATATATATATATATATATATATATATATATATATATATATATATATATAAAACATAAAAACATTTATTTTATATCTTATATTTGTACATATAAATTTTTATATGTGCATACAAATATTATACATATATGTTTACATACATTTTTTTTTTTATTTCAATTGTTTCCACATGTTAAAACAGGAAATTTTGAATTTCACTTCTATTTAGAAAGGGCTTCTGTCCCAGGAGAGAATGGAGACTGTTTTTTGCCTAACTGATCAATTGTGCAAGTAACATAATACATTCTATCAGGGCACTAGCAGATCCAGGATTTAATTTTTTTTGGGGGGGCTTCAGTCCGAAAGATTTTTTTTTCATACATAACGATAATTACTTTGGAAAAAGAAAGAAAGATACTAACTACCTACATGAAATGTTATTTAAATGATTCTTGAAGTTCTGTTTAATGTAATTATATGAACAACAATACTTTAAGAGATAATTTTTTTCCATAAAACATGGTTACATTTTACGATTTTGGGGAGATTTCAACCCGAAAACAGCGCCCCCCCTCCCTCCCCCCTCCTCCTTAGATCTGATCTGCCTGTGTACCTGGGAGATTATATCAAAGATATTCATGGACATGATTTAAGTTGAACATGAAACTAAATAATGCCAACGCATATTCATCTGCAAGATGAAATTTCGTCATTCAACAATAGCCAAATTCATCATTTGACATTACAGAAAATATTTTTTTTACAAATCATTCCTGTTCACAAACCAATATTAACAATCAGCAGATGTGATGGCTAAATAATGAGAACAGAAAATAATTTATTCTTGTTATTTTAATTCTAAATAAATTAAATTCTAATTTTTGCCAAACAGAGATATGTTACTTTAAACAGCATTTTGTGAATGTCGATACAAAAAATTACCAGGCGAATATGTGTTAAGGTGATTCTATCAAAGAAAACTAGCTAAGTGCTGGTTCTATAAAAAAATAACTTTAATTCAATAACTTCAATTAATGCTTGTTTATTATTGATGAGTTATTATTTAATAAAACTTACTTATTACAGTCTAACAAGCTCTTCAATACTATAGAGTTTTCTTAGAATAATTGAATATTATACTTTAAAATACAAACAGTTATTATGTTTCCTTGAAAGTATTTTTCTATAGAATAAATCCCTTTTGTTATAAAAATATTCATTTAATATTTTAATTTAGTATAAATAAATTACAAAATTTCACCAAAAATAAAAATTGAAATGAAACATACGAGTATTGTAACAATGTTTCTAATTCAATAATTAAAATTTATTAAGAAAGAAGATGGTCTGGGGTGTCAGTCACAAATAGACTAAATAGTGGTAAAACTATTTTATTAAAAGCCATCGTTTCGACCTGACATTGCAGGTCTTCTTAGGGGCTATAACAGACAAGGTACAAAAAGATATAGATAATTGTGGAAGTTACATAATATTTAGATAAACAATGTAAATAAACTTATTAAAATTATAAACAGTAAGTATATTAAAATATTAAGAACAATAAGTTATATAAACAGAGTAGGCTAAGTAACAAGATCCTAAACTGAAGTAAATAGATGGTAACAATTTTAGTATAATATATAATATAATATATGCAATTGTAAATATACTCCTCCAGATCTACAGGAGAAATTGGAAGAAAAGGAAAAAGGATATAATATGAAATAATGGACATAAAGGGATGTGGAGAAAGAAAAAAATAAAACAAATAACGAATTAAATTAGAAGAATAAAAATAGAGACTTACAGGTGGCGAGGAGTTTCACTTAGAATTGGAAAACCTGGGTAAATACCTTTAGGGAAATTTGCTGACCTGGTTGGGGAATGGTGAGGGGGTAAGTAGTTAAAGTAAAAAAAAAAAACCTGGAATATTAAAGTATCTAAAATTTGAAGATGTGGATTGATACAAGGGAAAATACTATATCTATGAACTAATAAATTATAAATATATGCATATACATATATAGAAGTACAATGTGAATAAAAACAAAAATGAAAGAAGTTAAACGTACATAGAAGTAAAATTTAAATATAAAAATAAGAGACCATATATTGCAGAACTAATTTAGAAGTACAGAGAGGAAACAAATATGAATAATTATAATTATACTTAGTTGTACACATGTAAGAAAATTACATTTAAATATTAGATAATATTGAGACATAATGGTTAAAAAGTACAATGAATACAAATTAAAAATGGATGTATATACATTGATGTAGAATGTAAATATAAAATCAAAAATAAAAGAGAGATCATACAAAGCGGAAATACTTTAAAATAATGATGATTAAATCAAATTAATCAATAAAAATTGAAATTAGATAAAAAATAAGAAGATGTAATAAATAAGTTATTTTTCACTTATAAGATTTAAAATGTGCCTATATGTTAAAGAAATGCAGTTTTTATCTACTTTATGATTAACAGGATACTGTTCCATGTGAATGTGGATGGATAAATAAGCTTTCGGTGTCTAGGGAAACAAGGATAAAGTTGTCCGGAATATGGAGAGAAGATAACTCTTCTTTGAGGTGAAATAAATTATTAATGTCATAAGGATTATTGTGGCTAAGTTTTTGGAAAAAAGATAAAAGTGAAAAATAACTTATTTATTACATCTTCTTATTTTTTATCTAATTTCAATTTTTATTGATTAATTTGATTTAATCATCATTATTTTAAAGTATTTCCGCTTTGTATTCTCTCTTTTATTTTTGATTTTATATTTACATTCTACATCTATGTATATACATCCATATACATTTTAATTTGTATTCATTGTACTTTTTAATCATTATGTCTCAATATTATCTAATATTTAAATGTAATTTTCTTACATGTGTACAACTAAGTATAATTATAATTATTCATATTTGTTTCCTCTCTGTACTTCTAAATTAGTTCTGCAATATATGGTCTCTTATTTTTATATTTAAATTTTACTTCTATGTACGTTTAACTTCTTTCATTTTTGTTTTTATTCACATTGTACTTCTATATATGTATATGCATATATTTATAATTTATTAGTTCATAGATATAGTATTTTCCCTTGTATCAATCCACATCTTCAAATTTTAGATACTTTAATATTCCAGGTTTTTTTTTTTACTTTAACTACTTACCCCCTCACCATTCCCCAACCAAGTCAGCAAATTTCCCTAAAGGTTTACCCAGGTTTTCCAATTCTAAGTGAAACTCCTCGCCACCTGTAAGTCTCTATTTTTATTCTTCTAATTTAATTCGTTATTTGTTTTATTTTTTTCTTTCTCCACATCCCTTTTTGTCCATTATTTCATATTATATCCTTTTTCCTTTTCTTCCAATTTCTTCTGTAGATCTGGAGGAGTATATTTACAATTGCATATATTATATTATATATTATACTAAAATTGTTACCATCTATTTACTTCAGTTTAGGATCTTGTTACTTAGCCTACTCTGTTTAAATAACTTATTGTTCTTAATATTTTAATGTACTTACTGTTTATAATTTTAATAAGTTTATTTACATTGTTTATAATTTTTTATCTAAATATTATGTAACTTCCACAATTATCTATATCTTTTTGTACCTTGTCTGTTATAGCCCCTAAGAAGACCTGCAATGTCAGGTCGAAACGATGGCTTTTAATAAAATAGTTTTACCACTATTTAGTCTATTTATGACCGACACCCCGGACCATTTCCTTCCTTAATAATACAATGGTCAACTATTAAGTGTTCAATATTAAAATATATTATTTATTATTGATAATTTGAATTATTGATATTTTAATTACTTAAATCATCAATACTACTATATTAAATTATGTTTAGGAATCAACTTTTAAGTCGTTTGCGAGCGGGCTCAATCAAAGTAGCATGAGCTCTCCAAGTAAGTGATAATATTAAGCTTCAATAATCGATATGTGAAAATCAATTTAAATTTATTGTTTAATGGTTTGGTAGTATGTATATTACACTTAACAACATATCTCAATCTATTTATCAAAATATTTAAATGAATCGTTATATTTAATATGAAATACTTTTATACCAATCTAAAATGATTTATTATTTTTCATCGCACAACTTTATTTAAATGGTACTCTATAATTAAAGCTCATCAACGTTTTGCTTCAAGCTGCCATATTTCACTTTTATTAATTTTTCCTTTCTTTTTTACCTATGTTTTCCAATCAATTCAATTTCTGGTAACTTTTCTTTTAAAGATTAAATCTATCATTACTCTCAGTCAATAATACTTTTTTAACTTGTTTAAAGTATTATATCCACTTAAATTATTCCATGATATTTATTTGTATAGGGGTATTTTATTTGTATAGAGAATTGTGTTCAAACACATATCATAACATAAGATCATAGTTAGTTCAATTTAAAATATAATTAATAAATAAAAATTATATTTTGTTCGTCATTATTTATAATTATTAAATCTACCTATGTCTTTTTTATTGGGTTTAGAACAGATATTCCATTAAATGAATATATTTGAATCTGGAATTCTGTACTTATTTACTGATTTTATTTTCTTTGTTTCCAAAAGTATCATTATTTTATAGTAGGTGTACAATATGAAAGTTTTGCAATATAATATGATTTGGAAAAAGATATCCAAGAATCAATGGTCTATACCAGTGGAAATTCAATTCCTTCAAATGTTGTTGACAACAACACATCATTATTGGGAGATCAAAAGCTGTACTAGAAAAAAACCTTCAAGCCTTTAACGATGCTACCATGAAGTTAGAACTTTCTGTGAATACCTGTAAAACCAAATATATGATTGTTAGTCAAGGTAAAGGTATTAACAAATATTTTGTCCAGATTGGACAATACTAACTGATTCAAATGAATTGATCACTTTATCTGAGCCTGAAGTCACAGATTAATACAAGTAATGATGTTTCGGATAAGACAAGGAGACAAAGATTATCAGACAATAGGTGCTACTTTGGGATGGACTGGCATCTGCAATGTAGCTCAATACCAAGAGCTACAAAAATAAGATTGTATAGGACAGTAATCAGGCGAGTCAGAAATATAAACCTTCTCAAAATCTGATGAAATGTATCTGTTAACATTTGAGAGGAATGTAGTTAGATGAATCTATGTCCAAGTGAAAAATGGATCAACATAGAGAAGGCAAGAAACAGACAAGTACACTTCTTGCTCAATGAAATTGACATTAGGAGAATTGACCTATATGAAACCCAACAGAGGGGCTTCCTGATGCTTAATAAGCAAACGGTGTTGAATCAACTACCATACTGGTAGTTCAGCATTGGAGGACAATTGCACTTTATCAGTTAAACTTCTGAAAGCTGCTTGAGGAAGCCAGGACTTCAAATGGATTGTCATATGATTGAGTAGTGTAGAGTTGTAGTATAGTATGAATAATTTTTATTATAAACGTCTTCTTTCTGATTTTTCCATATAACGAATTGTCAACAGATAAAAAATTACTCAGGCATAATAGTCCATAGTAGAGACCCCTTTTTATGAAATCTTTAACATCAGTCTAAAAACTTCGTAAACAGCTTCATTTCATCGTAACCTACAAAGATTTTATTTACAAAAATTCTCAAAATTTGGGTTGATTTCAACTTGGAGATTGGAAAACTATGTCTATTTAATTATTTGCTAAAAACTTATGAATACCCATTTGCTTTCCACTTCAATTGTAAGATAATATGATCAATAAATAAAAAATACTATATGACACTGATCAGAATTAATCGCTCATTTTCAAAAGCATTACAATCTATCAAACCTATAAATTACATCATACACAATCTCTCTATAGTATAAAAAAGTTATTAGTGACCGTGTAATGTTTTATTTTACAAATATAAAAATGGGAGGGACCATCAGGAAGATACCACACTTCTTATTCCCAGAATTATTTCTCCCTTATTATGGTTACAAATTGATGACAAGAATAATTATAATTATGTAATAATATAACTTGGCAATAAGGTGCCATTCTTAAAAATGTAGATTTTTCAGAAACTTAAAAAATTATCCAAACGGTGGTTTTGTTCTGCTTATTTTAAGTTACACAGAATACAGAATACATGTAAATTACAGTTATACAATTTGAACAGCAATTAAATGAACGTTTGAATAATTTGTAAAGTTGCAGTTAGACCGTCACTAGGCCATATTTTTATTAGTTTTTTTTTTTTTTGTATAATTTATAAGTGTATTTTTATAATTAACTAGGGGGATACCCCCTGTTTGCCTAACGGTGGACCAATCCCCATATTATAAATAAACTGTTCATTTAATTTTACTATTCATTGATCAAATTGTATTACTGTAATTTACATGTATTCTTTAGTTTAGATTGTATTCTTTTTTATCAAAATAAAATAAAATTAACGAAACCACAGTTTGGACAAATTTTAAATTTTTATAAAAATCACTCCTTATTGCCAATTTGTGTTATTATATAATTATAATTATTCTTATTGCCAATTTGTAACCATAATACATATTCAACTTTATTATTTCTAGTATTTTCATTTTACATTATATTGCTCTTGCTTTTCTATTTCATAATAATTATAATTATATTGCAATATAACATAAATAATATTATATATAATGTAATAATAAATATACTGTATTTAAGGGGAAATGTCTAGAGCAGAAAATAACTGATTTCACCTAGGTAAAATCAAACTACCACCACCAGATGGATACCGTTTTCCATACAAATTTTTAGCCTAAAATATTTATTTTGTTTTAGGAGAGCAGGAGGTAACAGGAGCTCAACACATGTATAATTAAATGAAGGCCTGAGTAATTTGTAAAATAATCGCCTAAGAAGTTGACCTTCTGTTATCTCCTACTCTCCTAATACTTAAATAAAATAAAATATGAAAGTCGCTAAAAACTTTTTAATATAAGAGAGAGGTTTATAATTAAGTTTAGTTTTTCTATTTAAGGATCATTATATATTCTCAGTTGTTTATTTTAAAATATATATTTTAATGCTATTAAATTAGGAATTTTAATAAACATACTTTTATAGATTATCAATTAACATTATTCAGATAAAAAGGACAATATTAATAATTTTAATTTATTTTCCATGCTGAGCTTACAATAACATGATAAAACTGACTCATGTTCCTCCACTACCTAACATAATTTGCTCTTATTCAACATCCTTGTTATTACATATACATTTTGTTTATGTATTTTTTTCATTATTTCATCAGTTATTATATTAGTTGGCCTGTACAACTTATTTCCATTCTAGATTGGTTAGTGGACAAATGAAAAATTATTTGGAAATAAAACAAGGCAATGTATAGAGAGACGGAGGTATTAATTTTCTTTTCCTCAGTTGATTACCACGACTCATTCATAATAATAAACTAAAACATGTGTACAAATTAGAATTGGCAGTATCTTTGATAATAATAATTTTGATAACTTTCTTTTTTATTAATTTAGTAATCATGGGTGTAATCAACCATAAATTGTATACTTGAATTATGCGCAAGTAAATTTTCTTTTTCTTCTTCATTTTTTTTTTTTCCTTATAATTCAGGGAAATGTGCATATTTTTTCCTCTGAAGGAGAAAAAATCTTCAAAATGATGACTCAGTCATTGGATTTGCCTAAGAACTAACCAAGATATGGGTTACTGAAAAAAAAAAAAAAAAAAAACCTTTGAGAAGTAATATATAATTATTCATATATCTATATTGTTAGTAATGTTTATGTAAAGGCAACGTCCCTCCTATCACTCCTTTTAAATTTAGAAAATTATTAATATAACCAACACACACCCTTGGCCCTGGCCCCTATGTTTTTTTTTCATCGTTTTTTTTATGGAAAGATTTGCTTTTGCTGATGTGTTATTACTTTTATTATTGGCCCCAAGTTGTTTTATTTTGGTTTTTATTTGTGGGGATGTACCCTGTATACAAAGAATGTGATTCATTTAATAAATTACATTATGTTTTTACGTCCTTTTTATTTTTTATTTTGTATTAGTGATAAGTAGAGACCAGATTTTCAAGTTATTGCATATTTTATTTGCTATCCGTATTATAATTTGTAAAATAACATATTGAAATTTGATATGTTATTGTTGTTTTGCTGTTTTTTGTCTAAACTTCTAAATATTATATTTATAATTTAAGATAGAAAAATATGAAGAAGGTAAATTAAGATGAGGCTAGCGATGGTTCGAATTTCACGTTAAAGAAAGAAGTAAACACAGTTGGGGAATATTCTTGGAATAGAACTTGACTAATGTATTGGATAACAATAAAAAAATGACTGCATACATTAAGCTGTTTTGTTAGACATTTATTGTCTTCGTTTTAACTAGAATCCTCAATCATTCTTCAACCCTTCAATATCCCTTCTGGCTTTGAATTGAATTGTAGCAATTTTATTATAATTAAAAAAATTTAAAAATAATTGAATACTGCTGAAAGTAGAATCTGGTCTCATAAAAAATTAAAATTTGGACATACACCCCTGAGTTGAAAATTGATGGGAAAGTTTTCTTCTGTGAAACACCCTTTGAAAATTCAATCGAGTTTGATTAAATTATCATGTTAGTAATACTTAAAAGATTTTTTGGATTAATCTAGGAGTATATTTTAGTCTTTGATAAACATACATGTTTTTCTGCTATTTCTTCTTTATGATTAATTTTTGCAAAATATTGAGTAATATTTTTGTTCTTATAATTTATTATTTTTATTTTTACTAATAATTTTATTAATAAGATTAATTAATTAATCAGTATCAATATCTTTATTCAATTTTTCTGCTAAAGATATTTCACTTTAGCATCATGTATTTATCAATCGTTTAGGATAAAAAATAACATCTGGCCTTCAACAAGATAAACCTAACACATAGAATGTTCAGCGTTCTTAAATTTTTTAAAAAATATATTAGGTGATAAACAGTCAGGACTAAGTCATTTTAAGGTCTTTATCACTGCCGACGTTTCAACCCAAACATGTGGGACACCATCAGAGTGTGTTTCAAGCACTGATGATGCCCACATGTTTGGATTGAAGCGTTGCCACTAATACAAACCTTAAAAATGACTGCATCCTGACTATTTATCACCTATGATATGTAGGACTAACTACAATTCCTTCAATAATTTTAAAAATATATATATTAGTTTTTTTTTCTAAACATAAAATAAACATTTTTGGTGTATATCTACATAAATATCTTGGCAGTCTATCCTATCCTGCCATTTTATTTAATTTGTCATACACCACTCCTTCCTATAGATCATGTCTAAACTTAAATTATGATCACAATTTTTTCGGTATACCTACAAAGATAAATGCAAAAAATTAATATGAGTTGGTTGAAAGCTCTATAATAAAGTCTTAAAAAAAAAAAAAAAAGTTGTAGTGAGAAGTAGATAACATTGGTTACAAACCTTTTCGTGACTGAACCCACCAATTTAAACCTATCAGTTAATAATTTATACCAATTAATACATATCAGATCCACTTCTTAATCACCTGCTGAGTGACAGGTTTGGTTATAAAATTAAATTAAAACATAAATAGTATTTTAACAAAATACATAATGTTTTGTGATTTATTCATATTTTTATAGTATACATTTTTGGTTTATGGTCTCATCATATATCTGTGGTATCTGTGCATGATGCATCATATTTATAAAAAAAATTATATTTATGGAAAACACAATTGAAAGTTAAGAATTTGTAAAAATTAATAATAGAGTTAATTTTTTTAGTTCAAACCCACGATTCACAAAGAAATATTTATATCTGTAATAGTCACATAACTTAGCCCATTAAACACAAAGAAAGAGAGAAAAAATAGTTATCTGGTGATACCCAAATTCATAAAATTGCACTTAACACACTTTTCACTAGTGCCACAGATATGTATGTTAAGTACAAATATATACAGATTTCTTAATTTATTTAAAAATGAGATATTTCATTATTTCATTGATCAAATTTATACTAAAAATCATATTTGATTTGTTTTTCAGGATCAGGTTGTAGAAGAAGAATTACTGAGTGTTTAGAATGTAATAGTCCACAAGTAATGTCTATGATGAGTAAGTTAACCTTCTCTGAGATATGATTAAGCATTAGGTACTGGAATTTAATTGTGAATATATTGTTTTCAGCAACTCTCATCTATATAGCTTTAATTTACCTAATTACTATTAAAAATAAGTGATATTAATCTGCTTTCTTAGGAGAGCGAAATACACGGACTTGTTCTCCAAATAAATCCAGTAAGTGAAATTTATTATTTCAGTTCCAAGTAATTAAATATTTCTTAATTAGAGTTTTTAATATATATCAACATTAATTAAGTTTTTTTGGGAATGAAATTAACTAGTGATTTTATATTTGTCTTATTTATGGAATCTTTATTCTTCCTAACTTCTGTTATAGACATTATAAAATTCTCTCCGCCAGAGTTATTGATATGGCAAATGATTAATCATTGAAACATAACTTAGATTAGTGATATCAATCCAATCTGGCTTGTGAACCTTTTTTATTATTATTATTTTTTTTTTGTTGGGTCCTCTCTTTCCACCCCTTTTAGGCTATAAGGGGTTTTCCTGGAACAGGGGGTAAGGGCTGAGATTAATGGCAGAGTTAAACTGTTTTTTATCACGATTCTTGATTGCAAATACTTGATTTGCAAATGTGGAGCTCCTCTGCATTTTAGTATTCGCTGAAGAAGAAAATTCGTGAATATCAAACTCTGGAATGTTAAGGTATTACTGTATTTCCGAAAACGGTTTCTCCCGGAGATATTTTCTCATGCGGAAAGTTATAGACTTTGAAATATAGTTATTGTTTAGCCAATTAAAACCGTGAGGAAACTATATTAACTTTACTTGGTAGACGTTTTTATATTATAACGTAAGAACATCAGCTACTAAATGCAAGCACATGTCACAAAAAATATTCCTAAAAGTATAACTGTTTCTTTAATTATTGCAATATAAAACAAATAAGGCAAGCTCATAAACTCAGCGCTAATCCATTCTCGGATTCGGATTTCCAAAGCTCTTTAAACTTGTCCAATGCAACATCTTTGGGTTTATGAGCGGCCTATTGGAATTCAATGCTCATCATTGATCTCAGCACTGAGTTTAGGAACTTCTCTATTATATCATGAGTCAGTCACAGTTTCAAATAACGAATAATATGGTCAAGGAGCTGAGGCCGAAAAGATGGTGCACTCGCTATAGACTGCAAATGTGTCTGCCACC
Source organism: Nezara viridula (assembly GCA_928085145.1). Classification (NCBI taxonomy): domain Eukaryota; kingdom Metazoa; phylum Arthropoda; class Insecta; order Hemiptera; family Pentatomidae; genus Nezara; species Nezara viridula. Next base: position 141,293,659 of record OV725077.1, on the reverse strand, counting down.
CTAGATACAGGGGTGCCCAGGAGGTGGTCATCAAAATTTTTGAGGGCGGCACATTTTGCCTGGGTTTTGAAATTTACAGGGGATCACATTTCTACGGGGCTATGATTTTCGGAGTGAAAAGTTTCAAACAGAGAATTAGGATGAAAACCTGAGACAGACCACAACAAGTGTAATTGTATGTGATCCAAGACTTGTCTAATCCTACTTTAGCTTGTACTATTTTTAAAAACAGGAGAGTCATACAATTTTATCCTTGGGTAGTAAATATTGAATATGAATATCATCAGCATAAAAACTAATTATTTCTTTTTGATTTATTAGTGTAATTTCATATTTTATTTTTGTCCACTATTTCCCTTACTAGGAGACTACCTATATCAGTTGCATACTATGAAATATCATCTTTAGCAAAAATAGAATAAAAATAGACAAATGTTACATGCTACCTTTGGTACTAACAGTAACGAGATATACTTAAAAATTACGTTTTCACTAGCAAATTTGGATGGAACAAAAAGTCCATTGGAAAAAATCAACTTTTAATTCCGTCCTTTCCTGTCAAGAAGGCGTCCGAAAAACCTGTGTTGCTATAGACTGAAGCCCCTAAACGAATGTTTCAATTTGATGAAACTTGGCTGGTCCCCTGGTAACCTGGCTACTTCTCCTAGTTTCCATTTGAAGGCCTTTAAATTTATCTATATAACATACATCACCGAAAAGAAGTTGGAAAAAAAGTTACAAGAGGCGATAAAATTAGACTTTTCAATAACTCTAAAAGTATACACTTTTTTTATGATTTTTATCATCAGACGTTTCAAAGGTATTTAAATTTTCTAAAAAATAAAAAAGTTTCATGGAAATCAGAGCACTGATAGTAAAGATGTCACAGTTTTTAAATACTTTTTGTCTATTATTTTAAATTATCAACCTTTGTAATTGACGTAGAAAAAAAAAAGTTAACCCTCCTCAAAATTTGAAGTTTTACGTTTCAAGATACGTAGAATCTAAAATTCGAATAAAAAAAAAAACTTGGCAAATAAGAATAAAAATAAGGGTAAAGGACAGATGGTAAGACCGATTTCCTAGGATTATCCTCGGGCACCCTTTGACATTTATATCGAACTCAAAACAATCGGTTCAGCGGTTTCCTCATGGAAAAGCCGCGGACGGCGTACGGTGGACGGCGCAGAGTAGTCGAAAGGCGGAAAAAAAAATATTTTTTGAAGATATTGGCGATAAATGATAAATAGATTTGTTACCTAGGATATTTCACTAATTAAATCTGTAAAATATTGATTTTTAACTTTGTACGACCCTTACAAATCATGGAAGTATGTTTGAATTATAACGAAAATTGTTTGACATTATTATTATTGTCATTAAACACACTTTGTATGTTTAATGTGATTTTCGTTTATATTCATAAACAGATATTCCAAACGGCCCACTGCGTGAAAAAAGAAATTACTAATTCTTATTTCCAAGTCTACAATATTATTTTGAAAAAGTACTAAAATAAATGGGAAAAAATATTTTGTTGATCTAGATCCTTTTATTGCGACCGACCGTAAAATAAATATATAGTTTTAAATATATTTGTATATTAAAAAATATATTTGATATATTTTAACATATTTTAAACATGTATTTTAATTAAAAATTAATTCATCAGATTCTTATTCTTTATATTTAATTTAAATAATTGTTTTGTTTTTTCAGGACGGAGGAGTCCTAGAACCCAACCTAATAAACGCTCTGGTAAATAAATTCCTACTATATTTGTTATAAAAAATATTTGTTTTCGACTTTCTTTAAAAATAGTGCTTCCAAAAGTAACAATATTAATTATAAGTTAAGTTATGTTTATATAATCGAAGATAACTCATTCCCCCAGGAATCTATGTACTTACACGGGGAGGTTACAATCTATGGGTCACCGATTTTACTCAATTTTTTTTTTTTTTTTTGTAATACTACATCAAAAAATATTGGACACATGTCCTGGCATACGGTCCAATGAGCCCTAGTAGACAAGAAAAAAAAATTATATAATTTCATACAAAATTTATGTTATTTATTTTTTCTTTTGCTTTGTCCGGATTTTTAGGTTAAAATTAATCGATCGATTTCTTTGTTTGTGCAGAATAAGAAAATAATATTGACTATTGTATTAAATGAGATATAATGCATCATAAATCACAAGAACCATAAGGCGCCGCTACCAGTAAAGAAGGCCAAATTAATTTTTGTTATAAGCAAATTATGGTGTGAATGTGCTCTCAGAACTCTATTATAAATGTCCTTTATTGAGACAGATTGTAATATTTATCAATAAACAAATAATCAACAAAAGTTATAAGCAAATTACTGCTGCTACTTACTGACGGGCTCTACAGTCCGAGGTGGACCTTGGCCTCCTTTACGATCTTTTTCCAATCCTCTCTATCTTGTATCCTTATCCTCCAATTTGCCACTCCCATTCTCCTTAAATCCTCTTTCACCTCCTCCTTCACCTCTCCAGAATTTTCTCGGTCGTCCTCTTTTCCTTTTTCCGGGAAATTCCTCTCTAACTATCTTTTTCGTTGCTTTGTCATCTGGCAGTCTTTCCACGTGTCATAGCCAACTAATTCTTCTAGCTTTCATAAAGCGTACAAAATCCTTTTGCTCCAATATTTCATCTTCTTAGTTCTTCTCCTCCACTCGCCCTGTATGCATAGGGCCCCAAAAATTCACATCATGATTTTTCTTTCTACAATTTTAAGTGCCTTCTGGTCAGCTACTTTCAGCGTCCAGACTTCGGCTCCATATCACACAACTGGTCGAACCAAGGATTTGTATGTTTTGAGTTTTGTGACTCTGGATAGGAGTGTCGATTTAAAAAGCTTTAACATAACAAAGTACGCTCTATAGCCTGCCATGATTCTTCCTCTTGTTTCCGGGCTAATCAAGTTTTCGCTTTCAAGTTATTGACTTACACCCCAAGATTCGTGAAACTTTCTACTGCTTCAAAAAAGTATTCCTGGAATACAAAACCATCTGGCTTCCTTCTTGGATCCGAGATCGAGACTACCATATACTTTGTTTTCGTGTGGTTAACTATAAGCAAATTAGATTTGTTAATTATTGTAAAAGCGAGTTAGATTCGTTTTTAATGTCCTTTAAAACTCTTAAATGCGATTTTTTATAGAAATAAATAATTGATTGTCTTAGTGGATTTTTTTTCCTGACCGCTAACTAAAGCATTCATAATTTCGCAGGATTATCACCAAATTCAACGACAGTAGAACCGTTGGAAAGTTGCATTACTTCTCTTCCAACCCACATCGATAACTTTTAAATTTCATTCCTTTTTAAATAAGAAATAAAGAAAAACTTCCCAATCATTTTTATTTTATATCTTTGGTTCTAATTTACGTATGGATATTATGTACCATTTTGTGTAGCATACAGAGCCCTAAACCACTAACAATGTTTGTATTAATCAGTGGAGCCGTTATGTAGTTATCACATTTTTGTGATTGTTGACAAAATTTCGAGAGCCCAAATCTTGCTTAGGCAAACATTTCTTGCAGAAACTTTTAATTTTCCTGATGATGATTGGCCTGATGATAATGAAACGTATACAAAAACAATTCTAAATATTATTGCGACGTTGTGTCAAAGTGTTGAAGAACTTTCGCTCGGAGATTAGGTGTGTTGAACAAACTATCATTTATATTTTTATTTACATAATTCATTTACAACTATTTCATATTTTTATTTATTTATAACAGTAAATCTCTTCAATAGCTATTAAACAAAAAAAGAAGAAAGAAAATCGGTTGAATAATAGAGGAGAAAAAGGGGCTGAAACGTTTTGTGTTTATATAAAAATATGGAAATAAATATTTTTTAAACAAAGAAAAAACCTGTACTACTGCAGCCCATGAAGCGTCTTGGGTTCAGTACTATTTAGGAAAAGCACCGTTCCTTGGTCAACGGTTGTATAAGGAGGTGATTTAACCGAGATCACGCTCAACCGCGTGTTCAAAGGAACAAAGCTGTACTCAAAGAACAAAGTAAGTTGTGTTCAACGAAACAAAGTTGATATTCACCTGAAATGGTACAAAACCGACCTCTGTAAGTAAACTAGAACCAAAGACATAAAATAAAAATGATTAGGAACTTTTTCTTCATTTCTAATTAAAAAAAAAATGAAATCTAAAAGTTATCGATGTGGATTGGAAGAGTAGTAATTCATTTTTCCAACGGTTGTAGTCACTAGTGGATCCAGGATTTAATTTTTTTTGGGGGGGGGGAGGGGCTTAAGCTCGAAAGTTTTTTTTCATAAAAATAAAGATAATTACTTTAGAAAAACAGAAAGAAACTAACTACCTATATGAAATGAAATGGTTTTTAAGCGATTCCTAAAGTCCTTTGAAATGTAATTACACGAACAATATTACTTTAAGAGGTATTTTTTTTTCCATAAAACATGGTTATATTTTACCATTTTGGGGGGGAGGCTTCAGCCCTAAAGCTTCCCCCCCGTAGATCCTACCATGCTTGTAGTAATTTGGAGATAATCTTGAGAAGTTATGAATGCTTTAGTTATTGACCAGAAAAAAATCTCTAAGAAAATCAAGTATTAAATTTTGCTATTTTTCATTTCTATAAAAAATCGTAGTTAACAGTTACCATATATCTAGAATCTCTTCCAGCTTGGTGAGCATTTCATCATTCACAAAATACATTATGTATTAATTTATAGTAACAGTCCGATTTAAAAAAAGAAAAACAGGATGAATATTCATCCTCGTTTGTATATGTCATTAATCCGATTATTATGGCTTTGCAGGTACCCCAAGACAGCCCTCTCCAATGAAGTGTAAGTAATGTTTAATGTTCACTAATTATTATTGTTTATAGCCTTGGTAATGATTAAAATAATTTATTATTTCTTAAATGATAAATTAAATGTATAAACATTACATAAATCCTATTATACATCAAAGATAATAACATCAAGTACACACTATTCTCATTTCACTGACAGAAAATTTATCAATGTACTTACCAGGGTAGGTTATGGAGGTGGGGTCACCGATTTCAATGAAACTTTTTTTGAATGATACTAGGTTGAAAATTATTAGACCTATGTCCAGATGTTCTTGTTAATGCACCTAGGAGCCGAGAAAAATCTTAAATATGAATTGTTTTGAAATAAAAAAATATAAATGTTTGGACTTAATTTTATTACAGGATTTTTTCATGCCATTTACTAAAATATCCATAACTCCTCAGGATTTTCTCCTAAGTCAACGTTACTACAACTGTTGGAAAGCTAAATTATTATTATTCTAAACTATATCTATAACTTTCAGATTTGACATCTTTATAACGAGTAAATAGATAAAACTCCTCAAACGTTTTCCTCTTTTATCTCTGAGCTTAATTTATTTGTGGATGTCTGGTTTGTGTAATTTCGTGTATTTTATAGAGCTCTAAACTCATTCTAAATTTCATGTAGATAGGTGGAGCCATGTTGAAGCTATCACAATTTTTATGATTTTCAAACAATAATTGAAGGCCCAGGCAATAGTTTTGAGTAAAATATTTTTATTTTTTCAATTGCTATGAAAAATCATAATTAAGGGTTTTTCGAGTTACAAAATACAAATCTCATCATGGTTTCTCCTAAAATAAAATATGATAACCCACTTTAATCCTTCGGTTGAACTAATTTTTTTAATATTGTAATTATAAAATAGCTGTGTGCCAATTTTTTTTTCTAAACCGAAAGGGTATCTGAAGTAATATTATATGCACAAAATCTGCTATGCTGTCGAGATAAAAAAAACATGTACTACTAACAACCCATGAAGGATCTTAGGTTTATAACAATGTGAGTACGTACTCTACTTACTAGTCCAACGGTCGTACTGGAAGGTGACATGATCGAAATCATGCTCAACCGCTAGGTTTTACCTCTTTATTAATTATTTAATTAAGAGTACCCACTTTATAGAGGCTGGGTGTGCCCCAGGAGTGTTTCCCTGCTCCACGATCGATCTGTGGTGATGAAAACTTACTAGTCATCAGCCATACTCGAAGCCGGACTTAAGCTATGGAAGTCACTGAGCTACCTCGCTCCCTATGTTGTCCAGATATCCTCCGGGAATAAGATTAAAGCATGTATTGTTCATATTGTACCATCAAATATATTTTTTGGGATTAACAAAGATGATACCTGCATGAATTTCTGGACAACGCAATATATATATATATATATATATATACATTATTATTTATTAAAAAAAAAACAATAATTTCATCACCTACCTTTAATTCCATAATCAATAAAGAAAAATTCTAACTAAACAAATTAGTGATTTTGGTTTTTTAGTTATTAATTATTGTATTTCAATTATCTTTTATGTTGACTGAGGTCACAGTAGAGAAAATAATTTATTGTTGTAATAATTTATTTATTGATTTTAAGTTGCTTATTAATTTTGAAATGTATTTTTCATTTCAGTGCGTGTGCCTGCATTTTCCTGTCGCAGGATGGATGACTTTGAGTATGAAATTTGTAATATTTATTTTAATAACTTTTTAGGATTACTGTCAACACTGCTAATGGTGTCTAAATCATAAAAATTCACATTTAACAAGATATTCAATAGTGGATGTCAATAGTGTAGACATACAATTTTGCAAAAAAATATGCTTGTATATCCGTCCAGTAGTTTTTGTGGTTAGCGGTTAGAAAAGGAAAGACATTAATAGTATTCATATCATTACATTTAATACTATGATAGAATTTATTCTTTAAGTGTTTTAATAATTCTTTTAACACTTAAAGAATAAAGTATAGATTACTTCATACATCTGATATTTTGAATCATGGTGCATATTTTGGTAACGTCATCTTCTATGTGTCAAACAGAGAAGAATGTTGTGAAAACCTGATTGGCTGTCTAAATCCTCTTCGACAGTATGATCTTCATCTTAACCAAGATTTTAAGTTTGTCATGTCATCGAACACAATAGAATGAAGAAATATCCCCAAAAACTCAATGCAATAGTTAATGCCCATGTGTTCCCAATGGAGTTAAACGGTTCTTAATTATGACAACGTATTATGCCAAGTTCAATCCAAAACTCTCTTCATTTAATTTTCCATTGCGTTATGGGCTGCAAAAAAAAAATCAAACGTTCAACTGGTCAAATTCTTGTGAAAATGTTTTTCAAAAATTGAAAGAAGAAATCTCAAGTGACCGAGTTCTCATGCCATCCAATCCTGACTTGTCTGTACAGCTTGCATACGCCTGTAGAGATTGGTGCAATCTTGTGCTGTCGATGATGAAGAGAGGCCTATTGCTTTTGCCTCCAGGTCGCTGACAAATGCTGAAAGGAATTAGAGCCAACTGGTCCGAGAAGCTCTTGCAATTGTGTATGCAATAAATAAAATCCACATTTATCTTTTTGGGCGAAAATTTAGTTTGGTGACGGACAATAGTTCATTAAATCGGTTTTTTCACCATGATTTAAAGATACAAATGCTGTCTGCATCATGTTTACTCCGTTATGTTCTTAGTTGGTCATTTTAAGTGGATTTGACTATACTTTCACGTGCACCCGTGCTAGCTTCATTGCCATATTTCAATGATGATGATATAATCAACCATGAAAGTGTAAACCAAATATCGGCGGACTTCATATTTGCAAAGTCAATAGCAGCAGAAACTATTAATGATTCGGAATTAAACTCTCAATAAACCTCTTCCAACAGCTGAAGAATTGGGAAATTCAGGATGAGCAGTTTTCTATGCAGGATTGTGTGATTTTTAAAGGACTTCAAGTTATTAAGACACCGCCAGAATTACAGTCTGCGATACTCACTGAACTGTATTAAACACTTATGAAACACCCAACATGTAAAAGTTTGGCCAGGAGATATTGCTACTGCAAAAACATTGATCATGGCGCGCGGGCTCATTACCGTGTATGGGGAGCGTCCCACGGGTGGCGGATGTGGGGATGGTCTGTGGAAATTCCTTGGAAGTTCGAGTCCGATGGACTCGCTGACCAACAATGAGAGAGGCCCTCCAGACTTGTTGGAGGGAGGGGACCTCCAGACTTGCTGGAGGAAGGGGACCTCCAGACTTGCTGGAGTCAGGGGCCCACCAGACTTTCTGGAGGGTGTGACGTAGGATTGAACGCCCTACTCACATATCTTTAGTTCACCATACACCACAAATAGTCATGGATAAGACGCTAATCCCTAAGATAAAACGATCACTATCCGGAGGTAAACTATTCCCCCGTTCGGGTCTCCGGGTGGGGACTGCTTTAGGGAATTCATGGCGCAAGTTGAAAAATAAAGATTTAAATATTAATATGTGAAACGTAAGGAGTTCAAACACAGCAGGGGGATTAAAATCGGTCGCGAATAAGATCAGTGGGTACAATTTGGATATCGTGGCTCTGCAAGCGGTTCGCTGGCCAGGGGAGGGCTCGATGAGGAAAGGAAAGTACACTATTTTGTACGGAGGAAGCGGGAATCATTGTTTAGGTACGGGGTTTCTAATTAAGAATAGATTACTATCCGCTTTGAGGGACGTACAATTCTTCAGTGATAGAATTTCGGTAGCTACATTTCAGGGACGTTGGTTAAAAATCGCATTAATAAACATACATTGTCCGACCGAAGACAGTGACGATGAAGTCAAAAGAGAACTTTACGACAAACTCGAATGGGTTTATGATAAACTACCGCGAAACTACATGAAAATAATTATAGGTGACGCGAACGCAAAGGTGGGAAGGGAAGAAGTTTATGTTCCGACGATTTGTAAAGAAAGTTTGCACGAACATAATAATGATAATGAGAATTAAAAGTACTACGTTTAAACATAAGGATATTCATAAATATACTTGAACATCACCGGATTCACAAACACGAAATCAAATCGATCATGTCTTGATACAACATAGCTGGCAAAGCAGTATAATTAAAGTACGGTCTTATCGCGGAGCAGAATGTGGGTCGGATCATGAATTAGTAATCGCGAAACTTCGACAAAAACTTAATATTAAAAAGAGAAAAGAAAACCGTTTCGATTTTGTGAATTTTAATTTGGAAAAATTAAAAAATCCATCAATTAGAACCCAATTCAAGCTAGATGTTAAGAATAGGTTTGAAGCTTTAGAGCTTCTTTACGAGGACCACGAGGATATTGACAAGTTATGGGTAGAAATCAGAGATAATATTAAAGCGGTCGGTAACTCGTGTCTAGGAAAAAAAGAATAACAAACCGTGGTTTGATGAAGATTGCTTAAACATGTGAGAAAAAAGAAAAGCCACTAAATTAAAAGCTCCAAATAATCCTAGCGATGACAATCTGGAATACTTCCGAACCTCAAAGAATGAAACGACAAAGTTGCTCAAAAATAAAAAAAGGGAGTATCTTAAAAATAAAATAATTGAAATAGAAACTAAGAGAATCGAAAACAACGTGCGAGACATGTAAAAATGTATAAACAGATCATGAAAATGCTTAGGACCCCTCACATCTGGAATTAGGGATGAAAATAACAATATTCAGACCGATCCGGTTGACATAGTAAATAAGTTTAAGAACCACTTTGACAATATTTTAAATACGGGAAAGTATTATTTGTGTCCTCCTTCTGAGTACCAGAGTGCTGAACCGTTGATAAAAGAACCGAGTAAAGAGGAAGTTGAAGTAGCTATCGGAAAATTAAAATCTTATAAAGCAGCGGGAACCGATAATATTCCTACTGAACTTCAAGGCATACGGGGAAGTTGGAGTTTATAAAATACATCGGTTGGTTAAAAAGATCTGGGTGAATGAGAAATTACCTGAAGAATGGAAAGAATCTATTCTTATTCCGATTCACAAAAATGGCTCGAGGACAGATTGTAATAACTATCGAGGAATTTCACTCCCCCCGGTATGTTATAAAATATTCACTTTAATCTTAACTAGTAGAATCACGGAATACGCCGAGGAAATTATCGGAGACTACCAATGCGTATTTAGACGGAATCGTTCGACTATTGATCAAATATTTTCTTTAAGGCAAATATTAGAGAGAAAAAATAGAGTACAGTGGTATTGTTCACCAGTTGTATATCGATTTCAAAAAGATTAACGATTCTATTGACCGCCAAAAACTGTATAATATTCTAATCGAGCAGGGGATTCCAAAAAAACTAGTAAATCTAGTCAGGATGTGCTTGACAGAAACACTCAACAAAGTTAGAATCGGTAATAATCTGTCCGAAAAGTTTTAGGTTCGTTCGGGTTTAAAACAGGGGGATTCTCTTTCGCCTGTCCTGTTCCATTTGGCATTAGAACATGCCATTTGGGAGGTAATGCGTACCGAAAAAGAGTTGGATCTGGGTGGGACAACACGTGTGCTGGAATATGCCGATGATCTGGTACTGTTAAGCGAAGATGTGGAAACTTTAAAACTTTTATTTTTTTTTTTATTTTATTTCTTTATGACATTTACAACTGTATTACATAAATACATCAAGTAAATAAAACTAAATACGACAACATTAATGAATGCCAGTAAAGAACTAGGGCTCGAAATAAACACGGATAAGACAAAATATATGATTAGTCGCAAAAATGTCGATATTACTGGTGATATCGATATAGGTGGTAATATGTTTGAACAGGTAGAGAAGTTTAGATATCTACGGTCTACGATAACTAGAAAAAACGAAATTGAAGAAGAGATTAAGGTTAGACTGAAGGCGGGAAATGCTTGTTATTTTTCTGTGACAAAACTGCTTAGCTCGCGCCTCTTGTCCCGGAACTTGAAAATTAGAATCTATAAAACCATTATCTTACCTACAGTTCTTTATGGTTGCGAAGCTTGGCATACATTAAGGGATGAGCAATGTCTTAAGGTTTTTGAAAATAAAGTATTGCGTAGAATATTCGGACCGAAGAAGGATGAATTAACCGGAGAGTTGAGACGGTTACACAACGCTGAATTGCGTGAACTGTATCCAGGCAATATAATTGAGATGATTTCATCCCGACGAATCAAATGGGCTTGTAAAATTGTTGGGCTTAATAACGAGAGAATTCCTAAAAGGTTAATATTTGCTGTTCCGAATGGTAAAGGTCCGAGGGGTAGACCGAAGCGAAGGTGGGAAGATTGCATTAAAGCCGATCTGAAGGGACTAGATTTGGACGGCGAACGGTGGAGGGAGGTGTGTAATAAGCGATTGGTGGTGTCGGCATCGAACCTTCGGGTTCGCTAAGCCTTTTATTATTATTATTATGGAAAAGAAGACTTTTGTCACTGTCACTGTCACTGGACCGGTAATTTGTCACTGTTCCAATGGCACTTTGTACTTATTTTGTATATAATGAATAAAAAGTTCATCATCTGTGCCAAACTCTATTTTGAACATTATTGTGGGTAAATGGTTGACTGTCGTGAATAATGAAGAGAAGAATAGTCAAATAAGAGGGCAAAAATAAATGATAATATTTATTTTGACATTTGCTGACGTTTAGACCTGAAGTTCAGGCCTTCATCAGGGCTAAGAAAAGAACCAGATAACAAGTTATTAAAAACATGAGTAGTGTAGGTAACAAAGTTAAAGTAAAATGAAGTTGGTAGAATAATGACAATAGTAAGAACTAAGAGATAAATAATAATAACCGTTACAAAGTGTGAAATGATGAAGTAAACATAATCAAAAAAGGTGACATAAGTATTAAATGAGAATCTTAGAATAAAATGTAATACAGAAAAAAGGAAAGTTAAAGTCAAGAATAAAGTTACAATAAGAATTGTATAAAAATTATACAAAACGTTATATAACCCAGACTATATAAAAGTCAATGACAGGAAGACAACTGTTTATGGTCCATAATTGAAACACAAGGCTTGTATAACCTGAGACAACTGTGGAAGAACACTAAAAAGGGGTTGGATGAGCTCATTTATTTCGTTAATTGCTGTAAATAATATGGTAGAGCCATTATCAAGGGCAGGTACCAGCTGGGCAATGTCTCTCGGGATATCTGTAATGTTGACTGATTTGGTGCTGCACTAGATGTTTGTGGCCTCTGCATATTCTGCTGGGGTTCGAGGATGGTATTCGGTTCTGTTTGATTATGTTGTCAAGGATTGAAGATAGTTAAGACTACAATTGTTGAAAGATTTGATATCAAAATTCATTATGGTCTTTATCACTAGCGGATCCAGGATTCAATTTTGGGGGGGGGCTTCAGCCCGAAAGCTTTTTTTTTCATAAAAATGGCGATAATTACCTTGGAAAAAAATAAAGAAACTAGCTATCTACATGAAATGGTGTTTAAGTGATTCCTTAAGTCCTTTTAAATGTAATTACACCAATAATAATACTTTAAGAGATAATTTTTTAATATATTTTCCCATAAAACATAGTTATATTTTACCATTTTGGGGGGGGCTTCAGCCCGAAAGCCCCCCCCCCGTAGATCCGCCCGTGGTCTTTATAGATTTATATGAACATTGCACTAAATTTAGGAACTAAACAGTTAAAATCAGGGCTTGAAGAGGAAAAAAAATCGTTAATTTTTAAAAAGTTCTCGTTGCAACTTTTGAAGTTAAAGTTTTACAGACCTTTTATTTTTAAATAACTTATATTTAAAAGTTCTATCGATTTCGCCAAAAAGTCAATCCAAAAAATGACTTTTATTTTATTTTATGATGTACACATACAAACAACACATTTGAATTTAACTTATAAAATTGAATTTTTTGCCTAAAATTTTCACGAAAACTTAAAAGAGTCCTTTTTAAAAAAGTTTCATAAATGTTTCAACCCCTCCTTTAAAAATGGAAAGTTTTTTTTTTTTTGTATCTATTTATTGAGTAATAATACATTTTGCCACACTTAAGGGCATCGAGTACTAAAGCTGAGTGAGGCACATTCATACCATATATACAATACCATAAAAAAATAAATAAATAAAAAATAAATAAATAAATAAAAATATAAAAATCTATATAACAAAGGCAAAAACTATAATAAACCAAGGAAATGTAACTTAGAGTTAAAATTAAATGAAATACAGAAATTCGTAGCAATTCGTAATTAAATAAATTATAAGTAATAGAAATAAATAGAAAAACATTCATACTTAAATAAAATATTTACAATTAGGCAAGAGATCTCCGAGTCCAGGCCTTTCCCCACGTGTGAAGGACAAAGTGAGACTCTAAGAGATCCCAGCGCTTCTCTCTCAACAGCGTCGCCGGCATTACCAGTCCGGTGGAGACTGAGAGAGGGCACTAAAATGGTAAATTTCGGCACTAGGATGGTGGATTAGGTTCATGTGAAAATTTGAGAATCGGGATGGAATAACGTCAAGGATATAAGGAATGTAAAGATCATGACGTAGGGTTTTATTTGTGACGTAATAAGGAGCATTGACTATCATACGGAGGACTTTAGACTGAAAGGATTGGATGCGTTTGATGTTCGAAAATTTAGTTGTCCCCCACAGTCCAAGTCCGTAGGTCCAGATGGGTTTGAGTATGGTCTTGTATATTAATAGTTTGTTTTCTATTGATAAATTGGATTATCTGTTAAGTAGTCTGTATAGCTGGCCAAATCGTCGGTTAAGTTCTTGTCTTTTAAGTCTAGTATGTGGGTTCCAAGTTAGTCTTTTGTCTAAAAGGAATCCAAGATACCGAACTGTGTCTGAGACGGGGAGAGGTACAGAGTTGAAAAGGATAGGTGGACAGGATCTGCGTCGGAGGGTAAAGGTGACATGCTTGCATTTGGATTCATTGATCTTAATGCGCCAATTGTTGCACCATTGTTCAATTAGAGAGATGTGTCTTTGTAGATTTAAGGATGCTGTGTCAGGATCTAGGTGGGATGACAGGATGGCGGTATCGTCCGCGAAAGTTGCTAGAAGGGTATCGGGATTGGTTGGAATGTCAGCGGTGAAGAGGATGAAGAGGACTGGGCCCAAGACACTGCCTTGTGGAACACCAGCCTCAATTGGATAATAGTTGGAGAATTCAGTGCCGCAGCGGATTTGAAAGGAACGATTTGAGGACTAGGTACAAGGATTGGAGTAGGTAAGTTTTGAGCTTGAAAAGCAAGCCATCATGCCACATCCGGTCGAAAGCTTGCGCTACGTCCAGAAAGGCACCGGTGCAATATTGCTTGTTCTCAAGCGCAGAGGATATATGGTCAACAACGCGAAGGCCTTGTTGAACAGTGGAATGTCTTGAGCGGAATCCAAACTGATGGGACGGGATATTGTGTGGGTTTCGAGTATGGGTAGGATGCGTTTGAGAAGGATTTTTTCAAAGATTTTGGAGAGGATTGGGAGCAAGCTTATTGGTCTATAGGATGAGGTATTATTTACAGGTTTACCTGGTTTTGGGAAGAGGATGATTATGGAGTGTTTCCATGTCACAGGAAAGTAAGTTGTGCGGAGGATACAGTTATATAGGTATGTGAGGAATATAATTGCTTTTTTGGGAAGTTGTCTTAGGATCTGGGAAGTAAGGAGATCGTGTCCAGGGGATTTTCGAGGTTTTAGGTTGCTTATAAGGAATTTGACCTCAGAGGGATTGACAGCAATAGGAGGTAAGGAGAGAGAAATAGAAGAGAGGAATTCTTTAACTTCAGCAGTGAGGGTGGAATGGAGTTCGGGGTGGGGATTGAATGTTTTGGATAGGTGGTTGGCAAATTCTTCAGCTCTAGTCTCATCTGACGAAGCCCAGGTTCCATCATCGCATCGGAGGGGATGGGAAACAGAATGGTATTTAAGGATTTTTCTGTTCAATTTCCAGAGAGAATTGTCATCGGTAGATAGGGAAGAGAGGTAGGAGTTGTATGATTGGGATCTAAAGGAAGCTAGTTCTTTTTTTACCTGTTTGGAATAATAATTGTATATTTTTCGATCATCAGGATGCCTGGTTCTTTGCCAGAGGGTCCTAGATTGGCGTTTGGATTTAATTAGGTCAGTAAGGTCTTGGGGCAAAGGATTCTTTTTACGGTATGTTTTGGATGGGAGTGGTAAGGATGGAGTACAAACTGCTTGTTGGATCAAGGTGGTGTAGGAACTCACTGTATTATCAAGGTCTTGAGGGGTTTTTAGGGATACTCTGAGGTCTATTGCATCTGCTATTGTTTGGCGGAAAAGGTTCCACTTGACTGGGCCTCTGATGAATGAGGGAGGAGATAATTTGGGGATAGGAGATGCGGAAAGATTTAGGTTTAGCGGACTGTGGTCTGAGGAAAGGTCATCAAGCTGTAAAACTGAATAATTTAACAGCCCTAGACCTTTGTGAATGAAGAAGTCAAGGAGGTCATGGTTACGGTTAAGATCGGTTGGCCAGTATGTAGGAGTATCAGGGAAAAGGATATTGCTATTGTGGGAAATAAGTGCAGACAGCAATGTTCGCCTGCGGGAGTTCGTGGTTCTGGCTCCCCATTGCTGATGTTTGGAATTAAGGTCTGCACCTATAAGGAAATGATGTCCTAAGGAATTAAGAAAGGATATGAAGTTAGGTTCGGTTATTGCTGTTTTAGGTGGGGAGTATGCTGCGACAACTGTGACAGGAAAAAGTGAAGTTTGGATTGTTATTGCTGAGGTTTGTAGGAAATTATGTACTTGTAAAGGATAAAAGTGATGGGAGAGGGATTGATGCATGATGGCAGCAGTAAGTCCATCTGCTGTTCCATCAGGATGGTCAGTTCGATAAATCTTGTAGCTAGGTATGTTGAACTGTCGTTTATTAGTTAGTCGAGTCTCAGTTATTAGGGCCATGTCAATGTTATTGTCCTGTAGAAAAAAAGTTAGTTCATTGATGTGGTTTCGAACACTATTCGCATTCCAGAGAATGGAAAGGGGTTTTATTGAGGGCAAAAAATGGAAAGTATAATTAGTTAAATGTGGTGTAATATTTTATGATAATAGCAAACTATGTGTAAGGCAAATTAGTTCCAAAATGCTTAATTATTTTTAAATATGCTAAAAACTATTGTCAGAAAATCATTAGTAATATTTGTTTTATAATAATTGTATAATGAATTCATAATTCAGTGCTATTTACTTCATTTTAAAGAGAATATGTGAAATCAGACAGAGATTTAACTACAAGAAAAATTATTTTTTGTACCAGTTCTTATTATAATAAAAAAATTATTTCATCAATATAGTTTTTATTGCTACTATTTGATTTTTGTTTATCTAGTGGGAATGAACCTTAAATTCTTAAATGATTACGTATGATGAATAATCTAGTAGGAAACAAGAGCTTTTAACATAGCGATTACAAATTAAAAAAAAAAAATGTGAAAAGTTTATGTTCTTATTTTAAATAAATTGAGTTAGCTGTGGACCTTGAATTTCTGGGCTGAAATATGATATTTGGTTTTCTAGGCCATTTTTTTATTAAAGTTCAAATATAAGGAGATTCAAATTCCAACCTATGAAAAATTAAAAAGGCATTAATCTTAATTAGCTGTAAGGCTTTACAGGTCAGAATAGTAAAAGGAGCAAAGATGGTAACCTGCCTTGGAACAGAATTTATCTTTTAAATAATTTAACCTACATAAAATGTAAGCAGTTTAAATCAACACATCAAAGATTGATAAGTCATAAGATGTCGTAAGACCCATCCTCTATTTTTAAATTGATTGATTTACTGTCACACAGATTTTGATTAATGTGTGAGGAGCAGTTATAGCTGAGATGGGACAATTCTTTCTATCGCAACAATCAAGACTTCATTGAGCTTTCATAACATTAAAAAGTGTTTGGACTATTTTGGATAAAACTCAGGAGGAAAAGAAGTCTTAGAAGTCTTTCTAATAAAATTTGATATTTTTAAGGCTAAATGAGGTAAAATTCATTATAAAATTCATTCATTGCTATGTTAATACCTAAATTAATTGATTTGTTTGTTTTTTTATCTACTGACCTGAGTACTGTCTATTAATCTGACAAACTATTTGATGGCTGATTTCTCATTACTTCTAAAAATATAAGATTGTCATAGAATATTGAAATCCTTAAAAAAAATTACTTTGGGTCTTTTTAAATTAAATTAATTAATTTTATCACAGCTATATGAAGCTTTGTAATATATTTTCATATTTCATATTTTTGTAATAAATAAATACATTGTAATTTTTAAAAATTAATATATCTTGAAATTCTATTTCAATAATTGAAAATAGGATATTTTCTTTCATTGCTGAAATTAATTGAATTATTTTTTTCAACTCTAGACATTGCGAGGATATTTTAGATTTTTCTCGCCATCAAAAAAATAAAATTGTTCTTGCAGCATCCAGATATGCTCCTGTATTCATATTTTATTATTTTTTTATCCAAAAGTAAATTAATGTATAAATGTACTTGTTTTTTGTTATATTACTAATCAGGCACCTTAATTTATTATGTTTTTTTTTTCTTAAATATTCATCTTCCATTCCCTTTTTTTTTTTTAATATTAATTAATCTTTAAGACTTCTATTCTATATTTCTTATATAAATTTGTGAAAATATAATTACATATACATGTAGATATTTAGCCTCTTATTTTACATAATAATCCAGGCCCTACATGATAACATTTTCTACTTATTATATCTTACCCAATTATGAATTGTGTGAAATTCAATTAATTTAATATCAGAAACCTATTCAGTTACCATAACCGATGTTACTTAGGGACTAGGTGAAATTGTGTGAAATTCTATATATATTACAGTTCATTTTGAGTTTGAAATCACCTGGCTGACTGGAACATTATTATATTATACCAAGACTAAAGTAAAGTTGTCTAAATAAAAAAATGTTTTAGTCCGCCAAGTAAATATGTATTAAAAATAAACTCTAGTACATAGTTAATCCCTAGTCCCAAAGTAACATCAGTTGACGGTGATCACATTTAATAATTCGATAATTGATAATACCTGTAGGTATCTTTTTTTCCATCTGCCAGAGAGGCGTGCGTCCCCCTCCTAGATCTATTAGTGCTTGACATTCTGTACTTTCTATTTTAATTAGCTTCTAACTCATCATATTGATAGCAATTTGTAATAATACTGACTATATTGTTGTCTGGGGTCAGTATTCAGAAGAAATACCTTTTCTTTTTTCTATTTTTTATGATATTTCTGTATCTCACGCTTGAAACAAAGAGTGAAAAAATACTCCATTCAGATTTTAAGTGTATCAGTAAAATTGATTCTTATTTTAAAAATTGATGGAATAATAAAATCATGATTTCATTTAAAAAGGTTATAGGTATGTATTTTTTTGTCTTTGATTTTAATTTTTTTTTTTTATAACAAACATCTGATAGCAGCCCTCTTCATGGACTGTACATATTTTTTTTTATTGAACTTCAAGATTGTTGGTGCAATGTTGTTCTCAATATCTGTTAACAACTCTTCCTCAGTATTTTACCTGAAAAGAGTTAAGAATGTAAAATTTATTACTGAAAGAAGTTAACATAATAACTATCTCTTTTTTAAAGTATTCACTTTTAAACAAACCTTTCCTCTTTCTCTGAAGGCACAACTTTGCAAGTATACTCCTTTACTTCCTCTGCTCCCAACCATTCTTGTAGAAAAACAACTAGTTTACACTCATAGAGATAATTAGATTCCAAACCTCTTGCCTCAAAATCATAAGTGAAAATCAAGCCTTTGACAACCTTTAAAAACAAAGAAAGTTATATTTTAAATGAATGTCCACCCAGACATATTGCAATAATTATTTGGTAATCATTATTATGAGCTGCCCTCTCTTACAGGTATCAGTCTTTTGCAAGATGCCAGATATAATTCAAAATTAATTGTTTCCAACTTTTACATTATTGTATGGTTTTGTCACTTATATTCGCTGATAGGGTGAACTATCTTAGAAACATAGATTATGTCTAGGCTGACACCTTCATCAATTTCCACTGTATGCTCCTTCTACTGATCATCTATATACCCTGATAAATCTTTCCTCTTGTCGTTCCCCTACCAACTAATCGGACACCAGCTTCCACATGACACATGACCAAACCATGGATGGAACCGTATCAGCATCCTTTCTCTACCTTATAATAGTTGTTTCCTCCATTTCATTTTTCCATTCCTCTGAGGTGGTTAATAACAAACTGATACATATTCCTGCAAATACTGGAGTATCCCATAGCCATCACACACCGTTGATCTTGGAAGATATATCAAAGAGTACCATCAATACTCTTTGATATATCTTCCAAGATCAACGGTGTGTGATGGCTATGGGGCACTCCAGTATTTGCAGGAATACGTATCAGTTTGTTATTGGCCACCTCAGAGGAATGGAAAAATGGTACTTCTTCACTTTTGCTTCCAGACGCTTTAGTACTTACATCCCAGTTTACCACTTCTATACCATTATCTATCGTAATATTTGCTTTCAGAGAACCTGAACAACCATGAGAAGTGAGTTTCTGATTAGGAATTTATTTTATTCTCTATTTTGAATTTTACAAAATATTATCCAAAATTCTTTATAAATGACCCTTAAAATGAATCATGAACACGTCATGCACTATGGATTGTTTTCTCAAATGATTTTTGACTATGTTTGAGAATATATTAGAGCCACAAAATATTTGGACAGATTCAGATTACTTATTTAGATTACTATTAATAACACACCTCTACAGGTATATATATATATTGTTACGTTCCTCTTTCCCTCCAAATCAAACAACGAGTTTCCTTTTTCAATATATTATTTATTTTAACACATAACATAAATTCTCAGGTTGGGTTCTGACAACTGAACACTCTTTCAACATTAAATAACTATAATTTACTAATTACTAAATACATATAAGGAACGAGATACATACATTAAGAAATTATACATATAAAATTTATTATTGTTCTCAAAAACCTTGATTGTCCCAGTCTTAACTTTGTGGCTCTTTCTATTTTCTCAGCTTGCTGGCTAGTACCTTCTCTCTTGACAGCTTGTCACATTTTTTCTTGGCGGCTCATAACCTTCTCTCTTGGCCGCTATCACCTTCTCTCTTGGCGGCCCGTCACATTCTGAGTTACATGAGGCTTGCTTCCCCCACTTCCTCCCCGTAGTTCGCGCCGTTACCACCCTCGCGCCACTATTCAAATGCCATGTAATGTTGACATTACAATATATATATATATATATATATATATATATATATATATATTTATATATATGTGTGTGTGTGTGTGTATGTGTGTATGTATGTATGTATAATATTGCTTTTATGAAGTTATCATTATTAATGCACTTTTTTTTCTAGATGTATGTGACTCTCGTTTTTGCATCAGATGTCTCAAATGTGAATGTGAGACTTTCCAGCATGTGCATTAAACACTTCTCATGGGTCATCAAATATCATTTCATGCTCAAAATAAATCTTAATCTCTTTTATATTATTCTTCATCAATTTTCAATAGATAAAACTGGCACTGTTATACCATATACAATATTTTTTTAAATATAATTTTAAGTATAATTATTCCAAACATGTGCTAACTATCCAAAATATTTGATTAAGATACTTATAATTTCTAAATTATTTTAATAGTATTAACTATTGTTTACCAAATAAGATTCTAAAAATGTTTAAATTTCCTGTGTATGGATATAATTATTTTCAAATATCTTCTTCTTCTTTTGCCACCCCCTTAATGCCATCAGCATGGAGGGATAGCCTCGGCCCATCTCGTCCACATATCACTGTCACTGGCCCTCCTTCTCATATCCACCATGTTGCTACCTCTGGCTATCCCAATTCTCTCCATGTAGTCACAATACAACAGCATGGGCCTGCCTCTAGGTCGCTTTCCCTCTGGTTTTTATGCTTCAAGAAAACATTTCACCTTTCAGTCATCACCCATCTGGTACACATGGCCAAACCACTTCAGTTGGTGCTCCTCTATGAATTGTTTTACAGACCTTATATTCATTTCCTCTCGTTATTCCAGCGGTCTCTTCGTATTTTCCCAAGAATTCTCCTGATGCATCTCATTTCTATGGCCGTTACTTTGTGTACATGTTTGTCCAGGACCGACCAACTCTCTTCACCATACAAAATAACAGGCAGAGATACTGTTTTAAACTAAAGCTATTTTTGTTTTCTTCTTTACCTCCCATTTTGTGTGAAAAGTTATTGTGTCCGACTGACACGTTACGGCTAGAGGTGGGGGCAGATCAGATAAGATCTGAAAGATTTTTTTTTTTTTTTTTTTATTATTTCAATGGAATTTACAACTGTATTACATAGAGAATACAATAAGTAAATGAGAAATTTGTAACATGGCATGTACAACATGAAGAGAAACTACCCATTGGTAGAACTCAAATTAAAGTTCTATATTAGAAGATCCCGAGGCCATCTTCTTTTCAGACGCCTCGGAGGGTTATCAGGGATCGAAGAGGAAGCAAGGTTTGAAACGAGAGGATTCGGATGATTCTGCAGTTTGTTATGGAAGGAAAGGTATCTGGATTGGGCCAGATCGGAAACATATGGAACATTAAGGTCTTTATGGATGATTTTATTTGTGACAAAGTAAGGAGCGTTGAGGATTTTACGAAGGATTTTGGATTGTAAGGATTGGATACGAGAGGAATTCGATGGTTTAGTGGAGCCCCAAAGCTCAATTCCGTAAGTCCAAATAGGTCTTATTATTGTCATATATACGAGTCGTTTATAATTGATTGAAAGCTTAGATCGTTTGTCTAGTAAGTGCTGCAGTAGTCGAAAACGTCGGGCGGTTTCTAGTCGTTTCAGTCTGGTATGGGGGTTCCAAGTGAGTCGTTTGTCAAGGTGGAGTCCTAAGTAGCGGATTTGCTCAACAGGAATAAGTGGAGTATTATTGAAGGATACTGTAGGACAAGAGGTCATAGGTTTACGACGGAGGGTAAAAGTGATTTGATGGGATTTGTTGGAATTTATTTTTATTCTCCAATTTTTACACCATTCTTCAAGGCTTGTGATATGTGATTGAAGAGTTTGGGATGCAATTAAAGGATCGTTATTAACTGATAGGATACACGTGTCATCGGCATAGGTGGTGATGACAGTGTTGGATTGGGTTGGGATGTCAGCTGTATAAACTGTGTAAAGGATAGGACCTAGGATACTACCTTGAGGAACACCGGCAGACTGAGTAAAAAGAGATGAATAAGCATTGTTATGATTGACTTTGAAGTATCTGTCAGTAAGGTAGGAACGTATAATGAGGAAGTATGTAGGTGGTAGGAATTCACGGAGTTTGTACATCAGTCCCGGATGCCAGACTCTATCAAACGCCTGTTCAACGTCGAGAAAGACTCCCGTGCAGTACATTCCGCGCTCCAATGCAGAGGAGACTACATCTACCACACGATGGCATTGCTGAATAGTGGAGTGGGATGTGCGGAATCCAAATTGGTGATCTGGGATAATGTGTTTAGAGTCTAGGATGGGATACAGGCGTTTTAAAATGAGTTTTTCCAGGATTTTGCCCATAATGGGTAAAAGGGAGATAGGACGGTAAGAGGATGGGTGTTCTGGCGGCTTTGTGGGTTTAGGTATCATTTTGACAATGGATAGTTTCCAAGAGTCAGGAAAATATGTGGTGCGGAGTACAGCATTAAATATATAGGTTAGGAACAATATGGCTTTTTTAGGAAGACATTTTAGGATCTGGGAGGTGATTAGGTCATGGCCAGGAGCTTTGCGAGAAGGTAATCTATTAATGATATTGGATATTTCTGAAGGATGAAATGCTTTAGGTGGAGGAGTCAATTGGAGTGGGGTATCCAATTCTGCTTCAATAAACTCAAGGTGGGTTGGATTAAGGATGTCTGGGTGTGGATTAAATGTTTTTGAGAGGTGTTGAGCAAATATTTGAGATTTTTCATCATCAGATCTGGACCAGGTTTGGGTTTCAGTAATAAGTGGGTGGTTAAAATCTTTGAATTTAAGGAGTTTTTTAGTGGTCAACCATAGTGATTTGTCACAAGTAGTAAGTTTTTCTGTCATGTTATGTAAATTTTGAACTTTGTATTTTCTAATTTCAGCTTTTAGTTGGTTAGTTAATTTGTTGTAATATGTCTTATCTGATGGATATCTAGTCCTGTGCCACTTCGATCTTGCTCTGCGTTTTTCCCTTAATAAGATACGAATATGCTGCGGCAAATTTGTCTGTTGGGAGTTGTCAGTTTTATTGGTAGATGTATTATTCTTTATTTTGTCACTTATAGATGTAGTAAGTTCTTTTATGGCTGTGTCAATATCACGTTTCGTCTTAAGTGGAATATTTAGGTCCAATTTATTTTCCAGGTCTTTACGAAAATTGTCCCAGTTTACTCGTCCTGTAATCAGTGTAGGAGAGGACGAGGGCTTAGGAGCGAAGGTTGTGTGTAATGAAAGCAGAACTGGAGAATGATCTGAGGAGAGGTCATCCAGGGATTTTATTGTGACATGGGAAGAGGAAATTTGGGAGGTGACAAATATGTCGAGGATATCAGGGCGTTTTTTGAGGGATGTTGGCCAATAGGTAGGATTCATAGGAGAGAGGACAGAGTAACTATTGGAAGTTGAGACAGAAGATAGTATGTTACCACGGGAGTTGGATGATCGACAACCCCATCGTTGGTGTATAGCATTGTAGTCTCCTCCAGCAATAAAGCGCGATCCGAAGGATTGAAATAAGGATTCAAGTAAGTTATAGGTAAGAGTATGACCGGGAGGACAGTATACAGCTGAGAATGTTAAATGGAAAGGACGAGTTGAAATGATAACCGAGGTTGCTTGAATAGCCTCCGTTGGAGTAGAAGGAATGAGAGAATGGGATAAGGATTTATGGATAAGGATGCAAGAACCGGCATGGGAAGTGTTGTCGGGGTGGTCTGATCTATAAGTGATATAGTCACGTATGTAGAAATATGAACGTCGAGTGAAGTGAGTTTCTGTCAGTAGAGCAATATCAATGTGATAGTCATGAAGAAAAATGTCGAGTTCGTCTCGGTGGTTTTGTAGTCCGTTAGCATTCCATAAAAGAACAGCTAGGGGCTTAGTGCTCATCGTGAGAGATTGAAGGGAATT
The DNA here is from genome assembly GCA_928085145.1 of Nezara viridula. Taxonomy (NCBI): domain Eukaryota; kingdom Metazoa; phylum Arthropoda; class Insecta; order Hemiptera; family Pentatomidae; genus Nezara; species Nezara viridula. The sequence continues at coordinate 141,269,527 of OV725077.1, read as the reverse complement.
TCGGTAAGGATTCTTGTGAGGAGGGTAATTAGTGGCTTGATAGTCTCTTGGAGATCTTTCAGGAAGGACGCAAGGGTGGAGTTTATTAAATCGATCGGGTTTTGTTGGTCAGGTTGGTTTTGATTAGGAGTTCGTGAGGGAAAGATCTTATGATAAGGAGTGTCTGATGAAGGATGTACCCTTGGAACTTGGGAAGGAGAGTAAATATGAGCAGTAGGGTGGGAATAAACAGGAGTTGGATGTTCGGGCGGTAATTTTACACGTATAGGTATCTGGTGAGGAGGCATTTGCTGACGTGGAGATTTTGAATGAATGTGGGAGATTTGAGTCTTGGATTGGGAGGTCTGGATCTTAGGTTTGGAAGCCTGAGTCTTAGTTTTGGAAATCTGAGGCGTCTGACGTCGCGGCTGTTGATTCTTCACCGTAGTGTCTGAATATAGGTGCCTAGAGTCTTGATGGGGATGATCTGTTGATGTAGAAGGGTTGTGCGTCAATTGTGGTATTATTTCGTTCGGCAGTTGAGGAAACGCTGCCAAATTTAGGAGTTCAGGTGCCTGTACCTGTGCCTGGGTAGAATTCTTCTGTTCTTCTTTTAATGATAAATTATAAGTTCTTTGCTTATATAGCTTCTTATAGATAATGCAGCCCCGATAGGTTGCAGGGTGGTCCTCACCACAAAGGGCACATTTTGGTGGTTCATTTAACGGTTTCTGGCAGGTGTTAGAGGCGTGAGGCCCGGCGCATTTAACGCAACGCACCGAGTGATGGCAGTAAGCCTTTGTATGCCCTAAGTTTTGGCACTTGGTGCATTGAACGACTATTGGTTTCTGCCTCGGCTCTTCAAATTTTACAACAGAATACAGCAGTCTTTTAACTTCGAAGATTTCTGCATTATTCCGGGCTGGTTCTAGATCGATGAAAAATAATGGCAGTGGATATTTATCAATAGGATGTAAAATAGAAGATATATGTCTTACCGAATGGCCGATATCTTCCAGATCTTTTTTTATAGCGGTAGTGGGTGTGGTAGAGTGAAGACCTCTCAAAACCACTCTATATGTTTTGTCTTCTTTTAGTTGATAGCAGTGGAAGTCGTGATTGAGTGCTGTCAAATGATTTATAAGTTTTTTATAATCATCTTTAGTATTGGTGTTAATCTTTATATCGTTGACTCGAGAAAAACACCGGAAGTTGGTCGGTCCGATCAGATTAGCTATTTCTTGACCGAACTGAATGAAATTGTCAATCTTGCTTACATAAATCGGAGGTGGCACTGGTTCAGTGAAAGTTCTAGGTTCAGTGATTTCGTTAATTTTATTATTGGCTGTAACAGAATTGTTACTGGATGTGTTAGTTGATGGTTTAGTGTCAGGTTTCATAGCTGAATTATTACTAGTTTTTGATTGTTTATTTACTTTGAGAGCTTGCTTTGTTTTAGCGGATTTGTTTTTTTTTTTATTAGGTGAGTTGCCCGCCGAACCGGGGGCAGAGTTTCTATGGCGCTTTTGGAGAGTTCGCCTTGTTAAATATTGAGAATCAGTCTCACTGATTTCGGAGAAAGGAGTCTCTTCATCTGATTCGTCAAAAGAAATGTTCTTATCAGAATCCATACCTCTAAATAATAATATATACAAAAAGAAGAGAGAAAAAAAAAAAGTATCACTAATAAGAAAATTTACAAAACAAATACTTAATAACTAATCTATTTACAAATATATATACAAATATTAAAAAAAACATTTTTATAAATAAATAAAATAGAGTCTCAGTAGAAAAAAAAATATTAAAATAAAATAATCAATTAAGAAATAAAAACAGAGAAAAAAAAATATATATACTGTCTTAGGTACGAACTCAAGATATTCTGAACGTAAAATAAAGCGCCGTGACCTTGAATTTGAAAGATAAGACCCGCTGAGGGGAATTATCTGCCACGTAAACTGTCTCTAGCAATCGAGTACCAATTTAATGTTGCTAATTGTTAATAAAAGTCACTCACCTCACTGATTGTAATGTAAAAATGTTAAATTGTTTATAAACTCACTGTTTACAAAGTCTGAGAACAGGATTTGAGATAATAAGCACATAACAAACTAGCAAAGACGGAACGATACGAATATAGAACCTCAGTTTCGGCCATGACCAGATCTCAAAGATAAAATTTAATCCACGCCAGCTGCAAGATGCACTCAGCCCCACTTCATTCTAGGTATTCACAGATGCAACAGCTGGAGGGCCCTCTCAGCTAAATAAGATGTCTATGCCAGTTAAAAGGGTGAGACAATTTACCTACCACTTCATCAGAATACAAGCCACTGTTAATAAGTTGAATGTTGCCTATTCTGAATTCATTAGATTTATTTGCCTTTATTATATTAAAATTGGAAAGTTGCCTAAACACCTCTTTTTTCCATAATATTGTAGTGTAGATAGAGTAAAACACAACATTGTCCTTCTTGACTCTGTTTAAAACCTCCTGATCGATTCTTCTATCTCTGCTGAAAATCGTGCCCAAGTACTAGTAGCAATCTACCTATTCTAACAGCTCATTATTACATTTTATGAGAACTTGATCTTCCACATTTCGGCCGATGAGCATCACCTTACTTTTAGCAAGGTTTATTTCCATCCCCTTCCTCTGGAATTCTTCCGAAAATTCATTGACAGTCATCTGAAGTCTTTCTTGGGTGCCGGCAATCAGGACCACGTAATCTATATATAGGAGAGCTTGTGCCTGCACAGGAATTAAATTCCAGTACCGCCATGCTACTATTGGTGTCCTTCGCTTACAGATCTTTCATACTTAATTCATACACATGATGAATATTAGTGGGCTTAGGCTATCACCTTTCTTGAGGCCTTTATAAAACCTAAATTACTCCAATTGAGATCCGTTTAGCCACATTATTTCCTTGGAATCCTGTTATACCGATTTGATTGCGCTGATGAGATTAGACGGCACCCATTTTTCCTGTAGAGCATTCCAAATCTCAAGACGAGGAATCAAATCAAATGCAGCATACAAGTCCAACAATGGCAAAAATAGTCTTCTTCCTCTATCCCATTATTTCTCAACAACCATTCTTAATGAGAAAATATGATCCTGGGTTTGCCTCTCTGGTCTAAAGCCACCCTGCTACTCTTCCAGATCATCCTTCCAATCTCCTAAGCCCCTTCCAAGAAGTTCCAATGTTCTTTTATATAATGTATATACTACAGAGGATAGGCATATTAGTCTATTATTCTCACATTTTTTCTTGTAGACATGGACAATGGCAAAAGATACGCATCAGAAATTGGCCACATTTGAGCGAAAGATCCTCTGTAAGATATTTTGACCGGTGTTAGTTGGTGAAGAGTGGAGATGAAGAACAAATGAAGAGATTTACAACCTCTTTGGCCAGACTGATGTTGTTAGTCTTATCAAACGATATCGTCTAAGATAGGCTGAATATGTGGCCAGGATGGAGGAACAGGAAACTCCTGTAAGATTACTGATGGAGAAAGTCCATGGCTGGAGGAGAGTTGTCCGCTCCCGGCTTCAATGGATTGACTGTGTGGCTGAGAGTGCGAGGAGTTCGGGAGTCCCCAACTGGATGGCAAGCAGCGCAGGACAGAAACTTCTAGAGGTTGCTGGTTGAGGAGGCCTGGACGCATCAACGTGTTGTAGCGACAAAGTAACTAACTATTGCAAAGCCTGGGATGATTTCAATTATAATAAACAAGATTGCGAAAATAAACTTTATATTTATAAAAATAATTTTTCAAATATGTTTCATGTAAAATGGTTACAAACTGTGTTTTTCTCTCAGATCTTTGTCATAGTGATTGATCAGTATTTTTAAGTGACAAACTTAATGTTTCAAGTCCAAAACTTTACATTTAAACAAATAAATCCCTTCATTAATTCAATTATTTTCATGAAAATGTAAATATTAGGATCAGGAACATCAATGTAGTTACTTATAGATATAGATCAATTCCTATGACATACATTCTGCTTTCAACAAAATATTGTTTATATGAAATTTTTTTGTAGCTCTTGGGTTCTTCTTTCACCCCTATAAAAATTTCCCTCTACGATCACACCCTGTATACATGTATTTACAAACATTTTTTAAAGCCTTCCACCGACATGTGAGGATGTTCTTGAAACAGTCAACAGGCTGAACAACAACAAAGCCCCAGGAGAGGATGGAATACCTTCTGAGCTTCTCAAGCATGGTGGCGAGGAATTCCAGAGACCCCTCACCATCTGGATTTAAGAGAAAATGCCAGATCAGTGGAAGAAGGGAATTATTTATCCACTACACAAGAAGGGTATTATCCTTGACTGCTCCAATCACTGTGGGATATCACTTCTATAAGATTATAAGATCATCTCAAACATTATCTACTTCAAACTCCTCCTGTTTGTTGAGAGAGAGAGATTGGTGAGTATCAGATGAGGTTCAGAGGAGGAACATCTACAGTTGACCAGATCTTTAGTCTCCATATGATACTGGAAAAGTCTCAAGAGTACAGGATGATGACCATCACCTGTTTATTGACTTTTGGAGTGCATACGGCAGCATCAAGAGACCTCAACTGTATGCAGCCCTGTGTGATCTTGGAGCTCTCCCAAAACTTGTCCGCCTCATGAAGTTCACTATGGATTATGCTAGTTTGGGTACAATTGGACCTGACATCTGAATTTGTTTCCACGCGAGGAATTAGGCAGGGGAATGGGCTTGCCTGCCTATTGTTTAACCTGTCCCTGGGGAAGGTAATGCGTGACTTGGGGATCGAGACTGCCGACACTATCTTTAACAGATTAACGCAAATACTGGGATTTGCTGGCGATCTAGATCTGTTGGCAAGTTCCTTCGAGTCTCCTAAAAGTGAATTTTTAGGGCAAAAAGGTGCTATTTCGGCCTTAGTAAACACCTTGGAAGCTCTGCCGTCTCCAGTCATACAAAATGACTCGTATATAAGACCTTCATTAGGCCTGTTCTCACATATGGATCGAAAAGCTGGACCCTCTCTAGCAAAGAAGAAAAAGATTTACTAATCTTTGAAAGGGAAATCCTTCGGCATATCTTTGGACCTGTTTATGGACCTGTGATGATTGGAGAAGGAGGACTTACAGGGACCTATATGATCTGTATGGGGAGACAGATGTGTTAAGGTGTATCAAGCTTGGGCGATTACGTTGGGCTGGCCATTTGGCCAGAATGCCAGAAGAGGAATTCCGAAGGAAGTTACCTGATGGGAAGCTCTGCAGGACAAGAGGGAAAGGCAGACCACGTCTAAGATGGGAGGACGCTGTCATCCAGGATGCCTGAGAAGTATTGCATACCTGCAACTGGCAATCAACTTTTCAAGATAGAGCCATCTAGTGAGGGCTCATTGAGGCGCCAAGGACCACACCGGTCTGTAGTGCCATGGAATTGGATAGTTAGTTTTTTAAAGCCTTAGTTACCCTTATTCACAAGTTTATTTTATGTTTCATACGATTTATAAAGAAATAAATTATTTTTTATTTTACATATTTAGAGGTTATAATATATTTTTCATATTTGTAGCATATCTATATGTCTTTACATTTAGTCAATAAAGAAAACCTACATTAAAAAAAAAAATTAAAAATCTGAAAACAAATAGACGGTAAGTATTTTAACATGTAAAAAAAAATACAGTGGACTTGTGAAAAGAAATCACCCCAAAAGCATAGGTCAGAAATTTTATTTAATTAGATATACTACAAATGATTAAAATTGTTTCCCCGACAAATTTTATTTTTACTACCCAAAATTAATCATATTTTATGTCAAGAAGTAACCTAGTGAACATTTAAGTGTAATCTGTAAGATCAAATTAACCTTCAAAGCACTAAATAAATATACAGTTGGTAACTTCTCAAAGAAATAGAGGTGTCCTAAGTTGGGAAATCTGAGTTGAGGATCCTGTTCAGACTGCAAAAAATATGGTACCATTATACTCAAATAGTTATTTACATTTGAAACCAATGCCAAAACCTAACAAGTTAAGAAATTAGGATTTTATAGATACATTGTGTTTGTTTAAAAATAATGACAAGCGTCAAAATTTGCAACAGTTAAGAGTAAACTTGAAAGCCGTATTGATAAAATTATATTTTTGTAATAAATAAATACATTGTAATTTTTAAAAATATTCTATTTCAATAATTGAAAATAGGATGTTTTCTTTCATTGCTGAAATTATTTGGATTTTTTTTTTCAACTCTAGACATTGCGAGGAAATTTTAGATTTTTCTCGCCATCAAAAAAATAAAATTGTTCTTGCAGCATCCAGACATGCTCCTGTATTCATATTTTATTATTTTTTTAAATTCATATTAATTTATCCAAAAGTAAATTAATGTATAAATGTACTTGTTTTTTGTTATATTACTAATCAGGCACCTTAATTTATTATGGTTTTTTTTTTTCTTAAATATTCATCTTCCATTCCCTTTTTTTTTATTTTTAATATTAATAAATCTTTAAGACTTCTATTCTATATTTCTTATATAAATTTGTGAAAATATAACTACATATACATGTAGATATTTAGCCTCTTATTTTATATAATAATCCGGGCCCTAGTGATAACATTTTCTACTTATTAAATCTTACCCAATTATGAATAGTGTGAAATTTAATTAATTTAATATCAGAAACCATTCTATCTATTCAGTTACCATAAACCGACGTTACTTTGGGACTAGGTGACTATGTATTACTGTTCATATTGAGTTTAAAATCACCTGGCGGACTGGAATATTATCATATTATATCCAGACTAAAGGAAAGTTGTCTAAATAAAAAAATGTTTTAGTCCGCTAGGTAAATATGTATTAAAAATAAACTCTTGTAAATAGTCAACCCCTAGTCCCATAGTAACATCAGTTCATGGTGATCACATTTTAATAATTTGATAATTGATAATATCTGTAGGTATCTTGATAATATCTCACGTGAAGAATTCCATACAACAAACTTTTATATTTATCTTCAGCCATTGACCTTATTGTATGGTAACAACTCAGTCATCTAATAATTAATTATTAAAACATTTTAATATTTCAGATATAATATGAGTAATGTAGGAATCAAAATTAATCGTTAATTATAATTCATTTTTAAATCAAAGTAAAAATATAATAAAAGTGCTGGTTGTTTAGTAACTGTTTTCAAATTGTTGTTTAAATGTTTTCTGACTATATTGTTGTCTGGGGTCAGTATTCAGAAGAAATACCTTTTCTTTTTTCTATTTTTTATGATATTTCTGTATCTCACTTTTGAAACAAAGAGTGAAGAAATACTCCATTCAGATTTTAGGTGTATCAGTAAAATTGATACTTATTTAAAAGATTGATGGAATAATAAAATCATGCTTTCATTTAAAAAGGTTATAGGTATGTATTTTTTTTTCATAGGTTTAATTTTTTTTTTTATAACAAACATTTGATAGCAGCCCTCTTCATGCACTGTACATATTTTTTTTTATTGAACTTCAAGATTGTTGGTGCAAAGTTGTTCTCAATATCTGTTAACAACTTTTCCTCAGTAATCGACCTGAAAGGAGTTAAGAATGTAAAATCTATTACTGAAAGAAGTTAACTTAATAACTATCTCTTTTTTAAAGTATTCACTTTTAAACAAACCTTTCTTCTTTCTCTGAAGGAACAACTTTGCAAGTATACTCCTTTACTTCCTCTACTCCCAACCATTCTTGTAGAAAAACAACTAGTTTACACTCATAGAGATAGTTAGATTCCAAACCTCTTGCTTCAAAATCATAAGTGAAAATCAAGCCTTTGACAACCTTTGAAAATAAAGAAAGTTATATTTTAAATGAATGTCTACCCAGACATATTGCAATAATTATTTGGTAATCATTATTATGTGCTGCCCACTCTTACATGTATCAATTTTTTGCAAGACGGCAGATATAATTCAAAATTAATTGTTTCCAACTTTTACATTAGCTTAAAAATTTCAATGCTAAAGGTTACGTAAAAGTAGCAAATCTTTCAGTTTTTAGTTGTACCTGCTTTATCCTTAAGCAGTGACATATAAATATGCAATAAGCATTACATACACTCATAAATAAATCAATATATTAATATTTAACTTTTTAGTTGTATCGGTCTTCTACCAAGCAAGCAATATGTTTAAAATATTAAATGATTTGTGCTTGCAAACTGTACCTTTATTGAAAATTATATTAACAGAATTATAATCATACACAGTCTCATTTAAAAAAAAAAAAATGACTTTTTGAGTTTCATACAGAATATTTTTACTTTCACTTACCTATATATGTAATATATTGTAAAGGAAAGGATTGTGATCGTGAACATTTTCGAATCTGAGTTTTCAAATAAAATATACGTTTTGAGATCTCTTGAGTCCAAATAACCAAGTCCCGCAAAATGGTCTGTGTGTCTGTCTGTCAGTGCGTGTGTACTCCAGTAAAGTTAGAGGTAAAACAGCCTTACCTCAACATTCAAAAAATAAAGATGACACTTGTCATAAATTGTTCATTAGCCGTCCCATAATAAACGGTAAAAAGTCCCAAAGAAACCTGGGACAGGTTTTGATGGGGGATGGGAAAAGGCAGAACAATGGTATTTTTTTAGTTTTTTATCATATCTCAAAAACTATGAGTTTTTTCGCAAAGATTGTCCAGTGCAATATTAAAGTACTTTAGAATCTCTATAAAAATAATCCTATACATTCTTTTTTACTTTCACTTACGTATATATATAATATATAGTAAGAGTAAGTATTGCGATAGTGAAAATTTTCGAATCTCAGTTTTCAACGGAAATAAATGTTTTAAGGTTCCCTGAGTTCAAATAACCAAGTGTCACAAAATGGTTTCTGTGTGTCTGTGTGTGTGTGTGTGTGCGTGTGTGTGTGTGTGTGTGTGTGTGTGTGTGTGTGTGTGTGTGTGTGTGTGCGTGCGTGCGTGCGTACGTGCGTGCGTTCGTGCGTGTGTGTGTGTGTTAACAGTCTAGCTCATAAACGAAAAGTAGTACGAAACTGATATTAAGTATTTAAGGTTTGTATATGGGCTGGATGTGATAGCAACTTTTTCGTTAAAATCGGCAAACCGGAAGTGCCACTTTATATGAACGCTGAGACACGCTATTTTTTTTTTTATAAAATCAATGGTTATGGAGATATTTATGAGATTATATTTATTGCATTTCCATATTAAGCAAAAATTACTACAAAGCACGAAATTAAGGTTGTTCATAGTAGACGATACATTTTTGGTCGTTCGAATTATTATTCAAAGTTCCTTTCTTTTAATTATTCTTAAAAGTCATTGACAACTGAATCATATTCAATATCAATCAATTGGGAATTTCTTGATAATGATATGAAGTTTAGAATTACATTAATTTCATATAATTGATAATATGTGCTAAAATGTATAAAAAGTTGCCATAAATCATGGTCTGATTACATACAGAGAACCACCCATGAAACATGGTTACATTTTATCATCTTGGGAGGGGGAGGGGGGCTTCAGCCCGAAAGTCCTTCACCCCTCCTCCTCCCATAGATCCTCCTGTGCAGAGAACCAGGAAACATAACTTTTGTAATTTTTAAGGCAACCATGTTATATGTTGAATAAAAAGCTATAACTAAAAAAATGTTTTAGTTAGGTTACAACCAATAACTTCTAAATATACTAGATTAAATTTACATTAAATGCAAGTAAATCTCCAATTTTTTAAAACCATATAAAGAGGACTTTTAAGCAGTTAAACTATGATAAGTTCGGATTTTCATAAAATCGATGATTATTCGTGATTTATTTTGTAACTCCCCAACTGGACTAAAGATACCACACTTCCGGAAAACTTCCTTGTTCGATGTGCTATAAGTCAATATTAATTAAATCGAGTTTATATTTTCTCTAATTGAATAAAAATATTAGAGTACGGTAAAATTAGGAATCGACCCAAATATTTTTACAAACCACAACTTAATTAATATATACTTAAACCTCATCAAACAAGGAAGTTTTTCTGAGAGTGTGGAATATTCAGTCCAGTTGGGGGATTACAAAATAAATCACGAATAATCCTAAATTTTATGAAAATCCGAATTTACCGTAGCTTGACTGTTTAAAAGTTCCCTTTAAATGGTTTTAAAAAAGACAAGATTTACTTTAATTCAATGTAAATTTAATCTAGTTTACTACGAAGTAATTAGTTGTAACCTAAATTAAACACTTATTTAGTTATTGCTTTTTATTCAACATAAAACTTGGTTGGCTTAAAAATCACAAAATTAATATCATTCTGTTGTCAATGACTTTTAAGAATAATTAAAAGAAAGAAACTTTGAACAATAATTTGAACGATCGAAAATGTTAAAAACGCTAATTAAACTTCAAATACATATCGTCTACTATTAACACCAATTTCGTGCTTAGGAGCAATTGTTGCTTAAAGTGAAATGTAATAAATATAATCTCATAAATATTTCCGTAAACCATTCAATTTACAAAAAAAGATTGTATAGAGTCATTTTTATAGATATTTTAAAGTACTTTAATATTGTACTGAACAATCTTTGCGAAAAACCTCATAGTTTTCATAATATTCTCATAAAACTAAAAAAATAGCAGTTTTCTGTCCTTTCTTCCCCCATCAACATCCCACGCGGGATTCTTAGGGACTTTGTTACCAATTATTATGGGGAAGCTAATGAAGAATTTCTGACAAGTTTCATCTTTATTTTTTTAATGTTGGGGTCAATCCCTAATTTTACTGCACTAGTGTGCGTTTTTACTGTGCACGCAAAATAAGTGTGCGTACAATCTAGATCAAAAACGAAAAGTCGTACGGAAATTAAATTTCGTATTTACGGTTTGTAAATCCTCGGTATGCTACAGCAACGTTTTCTTCAAAATCGGCTTATTGGAAGTGACGCTTTGTATCATCGATTTTACACATTTTTTAAATTTATTTGATACTGACTGTATATTATTACTTGCAAGGGTACTCTACAGTAAGCGGGTCACCGATTTCAACAGAATTTGTTTTAGTGATACTACATCGAAAAATATTTGACACATGTCCTGGTGTTCATTCTAATGGGCCTGAGGAACCGATAAAAAAATATTTTATATAATATCAAACAAAATTTATGTTATTTATTTTTGCCTATGCTTTGTCCGGATATTTAGGTTATTACATAACCAATGGATATATATATATATATATATTTGTAGAATAAGTAATTCCGTTTCAAAAAATTGAATAAGAAATTTCATGACTTTTTTATGAAATGATTAATAATGTATCATAAATCACAAAATCAAAAAGACGCTTTCAGTAAAGTAGGCCAACTAAATTTTTATTATAGAAACCCAACTTAGATTCGTTTTTAGTGTCCTTTGAAACTTAGTAAATTGTGTAACTGAACATGGTTAACGATATAGAAGTACGTAAATGGCGGGAAAGTTAATAGTAACTAACTCAAGGGATCGGTCGCCTTCGTTCTCCTGACCGCATTTGGCACCAACGAACAAGTCTGACCGAAGTTATTGGGTACCACGCATAATCCGTGCTGAACTCATGTCAACTAGTACCACAATTTTCACTTCAAAAAATGAAATCATAAAAAAAAAAAATGGCCGATGGCGAAAAAAAAATTGATGTGGTCAAACGATTTAATATTCCTTCAATCTACACTTACGTCAATTTTATAAAAGAAAATAATCGCTGTCTAATTTCAAGCAGCAACATGAAACGGTTTTTGAATTGTTGTTCAATCAATAATAAAAAAGCGCACATGAACATAATTTAATATATGCTTTTCATTTTAAATTAAACGTGTTTATATTATATTATACATTTGTTGAATTCTTATAAAAACTGATAATCTCGACAATCTTTCGAAAATCTGGATAATTCACCATAAAATTTGGCATTACGATTAATGGGAATTTTACTGAAGTACGATTTATGCCTCAAAGTATATAAGTGTTATTCTAAATTATTAGTCAGATTCTTATTTTATGTAACTTCTTTATTAAAATAAAATTCATGCTACAAAAATATTTAATATAATATGTTTAATTTCATATAATATAATATGCTACAAAAATATTTTTACTCTATAATAACTATAGATATTCATAATTCAACACTAATTAAAGAGATTATTTCTTTTGAATAACAATGAATGTTTTATTTACAAATTAAAAATCAATTTCAAGTCAAAAGTAATGCTGGTTCAAATTTAGTTTTCTTTTTACTTTTATTTTACTAACGTAATAAAATCTTAATCTTATTTGGATGGAATTGGTTGATACCAGTGGGAAAACCCATATGTTCTTCCATAGGCGGATCTATGGGGGGAGGGGCTTTTGGGCTGAAGCCTCCCTCCCCAAAATGGTAAAATATAACCATGTTTTATGACAGGAATTATTTCAAAAAGTATCATTGTTCGTCTAATTACGTTTAATAGGACTTAAAGAATCACTTAAACACTATTTCATATAGATTAGTTAGTTTCTTTATTTCTTCCGAAGTAATTATCCTAATATATACATACAAAAAAAAATCGTTTGGGGCGAAGCCTCCTCCACCTCCCAAAAAAAAATTAAATCCTGGATCCGTTAGTGTGTTCTTCCCTTAGTCACTATATATATATAACGATAATTACTTTGGAAGAAAAAGAAAGAAACTATATGAAATGGTTTATTAGTGATTCTTGAAGTCCTATTAAATGCAATTATACAAGTAGTAACACTTTTAGAGATCATTTTTTCATAAAAAGTGGCTATATTTTACCAGCCCGAAAGCCACCTGTGCTCTTAGATGTAAGGGAATGGAATATACAATGGCATCAAACAAATTAACTGCCACAATGCCAAAGCCGTAAGCAAAATTTCAACAGAAAGAGCAGTTCTGAGGTTTTCTAGTCAATCTTGGCCTCCAGTATATTCAGAAATACAAAACATATACAATTCACAATATTGCATATTTGACTTAAGCATGAAATAGTTAGTTAATTTCATGTAATGGATAATTTTAGTTTTTGCACTAAGAACCTTTTGCAATATGGCTGTCAAAATATTTTTAAAACATGTATATACATTTTTTTTTTCTTTTAATATTTAATTTAGTCCAAAACGAAACACAGTTCAAACAAGTGATAAAGTAAGATACTATTCTACTACTTCACCTGTCTTTCGATTTCCTTAATCTGTTCAAGTTTGACTTGTTCCTCATTTTTTGTACCTTTTGGAGAGACATTCTTGATTTTGTTGCTCAGGTATTGGATTGCATCAGGATCGCTAACATCAGTAATTTGAGTACAGTCTACACAATGCTACATAAATATAAACAATATAAACATTAGATTCCTTCAAAATATAATTCATATTCAGGATTTTACCCATCTGATAAGTATTATCATTAATGTTATTATAATTCTTACCTTAGCAAAAGAAATATGGAAAATTCCAATAAAGAAGAAAGCCATGAAATGCAAGGGACCCATTTTTGTGAGTGATTGTATTCTTTGAACTCTAGAATTAGCTCTGAGAAATAAATTTTCTCAATTCATTTCTGGCTATATATACTATATTTTTGAGTGGTTCCATACAGATAAGGATTCCCCATCATCCTATCATCAGCTGTCTGATCTTACCAGAAAGTTTAATAAATAATGTTTTTGTTATATAAATAGTATTCAATTTTTTTTTTTTTATAAAATGATTTTATTGTTTGATTGTTTCTAGCACTAACTATTTCTCCAGTATGTATGTACACCTGTTCAAAATTACATTCCGTAATCATGAAAGTTTGGAAACTGATAATGCTTGCGCTTAAAAATTGAAATTCATTGGGTATTTTCTTAATCGAATCCTTTTGTTTTTTTTTTAACTTTTAAAACTGACAATCCTAACATTTTAAATCCAATAAGAAATTTAACAGTGCAGATTTTTATTTTTAATTTAGGTTTGGAGGGCTAATAATCTTAGCATTTAGTCTCCTTAAATTCAATAACCAAAATAAAAATTAATATAAATTATGTTACTGATACTGCTACTATTGTTGGTAGGGGAACTAGTCCAACAAGTAGGACTTGTGGCCCTTAGTGCAAATGCTTGATAGTTACCAAGAGGTTACACTGATTTACCTTATAAACATCACAGATGTGTCCAAAGAGAAGAGTCTTCGAGCTGAAGCCCCAATTCATGACCAAAATATGTACTCATTTAAAAAGATAATGCATGTTTTTGAGCTACTAAGTGTAAGTACTGATCAAGAAAAATAATCCCTAAAAGCAGTATTGGCCTTTTTGACACAGTTATGACTTGTTTTGTTTTTTCTTTAAGGACTTTCTTTTAGGACTTCTTTAAGGACCACTCAAACATTAAGTACCGTATTAAGTTTATTTTTTTTATTCCAGAGTAACTATAGTTATTTCAACTCCCGAAAAATTAAATTCATTTCTTGGGCTCTACTATAAATAAATATTAACTGACCCAGATGAGAATCGAATACACAAGATTCCAAACCAGACAGACAGACAACCTGGGAACCTCTTCCTAATGTGCTCAGCCACCACCATCTAGTTATGGCTGTTATAAAGTTAATATCTATAATTCTTTTTGTCATTAGTTTTAGTTCATTTTAAGAAATAGTTATTTTTTTTTTACTTTTACTTACCTATATATGAAATGTATAGTAAAGATAGTAAAGGAAAGTATTGCGATCGTAAAAATTTTCGAATTTCAGTTTCTAACGTGAATACGCGTTTTGAGGTCCCCTACAACCAAGTTCTGCAAAATTGTGTGTGTGTTTATAGTCTAGTTCAAAAATAACAAGTTGTGCGTAAGTGAAATTGCAAATTTAAGGTTTTTATATACCTGAGATGTTATAGCTACTTTTTTGTAAAAATCGGCTAACCGTAGAGTTCACTTTATGTTATCCATTTAACACATTTTTACGATTTTCTCGGAAATTGTTATAACGATTTTTATTAAATTCGTGATATCACTGTAAAATTTTTTTTCTATTAAAACACTTTATTCAGAAATATTACAATTTGTCACAGTTTAAGGACACTTATAATAGAGTTCAGAGATTGCATTCATACCGCATATACAAAAATATAAATAAATAAAGTAATAACAAAAGAATAAGAAAAAAGAACAAAAGAGTAAAGAAAAAAATATATATATATACATAAGTAAATAAAAATAGAAATAAAAGTAAAACAAACACCTTATATAAAACATACCTATATACATTATTTACAATTTGCCAGGTGATTTCCGAACCAATCCTGTCCCCTCCACATGTGGAGGGAAAAGGGAGGCTTAGGAGATCCCTACGCTTCTCCCTCAGCCACTTCACTGGTATTTTAAACCAGCGGAGGATGAGTAAGAGCGCTATAGCCACAGACACTCATGACTTGAGTGGAGAATCTGGCCATTGCTAGAACTCCAAAATATCCATATTTACAAAAGGTCTCGTGGCCACTGCCGCTTTAACCTACGAAGGGGATTGTATAAATTGTCAAGGGTGGTGCTTGATAGGGATTGTACAACGGGATTTGGGTGATGAGAAAGGTTCTGGTGAAATTTGGAAAATTTGGCTGGGATAAGATCAAGAATAAATGGGATATTAAGGTCATGGTGTAGGGTTTTATTGGTTACATAGAAGGGAGCATCGACTATTGTACGGAGGACTTTAGACTGAAAGGATTGAATGCGTTTGATGTTAGAAAATTTAGCTGTTCCCCATAGTTCTAGTCCGTAAGTCCAGATGGGTTTCAGTATTGTCTTGTAGATCAGTAATTTGTTTTCACCAGAAAGTTTAGATTTTCTATTCAGTAGTCTATATAGCTGGCCATATCGTCTGTTAAGTTCCTGTCTTTTAAGTCTAGTATGTGGATTCCATGTTAGTCGTCTGTCTAAGAGAAAGCCAAGATACCGGACTGTATCTGAGAAAGGAAGCTGGATGGAGTTAAAATAAACTGGTGGGCAGGTATTACGCCGAAGGGTGAAGGTAATGTGTTTACATTTAGATTCGTTTACCTTGATGCGCCATTTCTTACACCAGTGTTCAATCAGGAAGAGGTGCCTTTGTAAGTTTGCGGACGCTGTTTCAGGATCTGAGTTGGAAGAAAGGATAGCAGTGTCATCAGCGAAAGTTGCCAGGAGGGTATCGGGATGGACAGGAATATCAGCGGTAAAGAGAATGTAAAGGATGGGGCCCAAGACGCTGCCTTGAGGAACGCCAGCCTCAATTGAGTAACAGTCGGAGAATTCGGTGCCACAGCGAACTCGGAAGGAGCGGTCGGAAAGATAGGATCGGAGTACTAGGTATAAGGACTGTGGTAGGTGGATTTTAAGCTTGAAGAGTAATCCGGCGTGCCATACCCGGTCAAAAGCTTGCGCTATGTCCAGAAATGCACCCGAGCAATACTGCTTGCTTTCTAGGGTTGAGGATATATGGTCAACAACTCGGAGTCCTTGATGGACAGTGGAATGTTGGGAACGAAATCCGAATTGATGAGTAGGAAGGTTATAGGATTCAATTATAGGTAGGATTCGTTTCAGTAGGATCTTTTCAAAAATTTTTGAGAGGATTGGGAGTAGGCTAATTGGTCTATAGGATGCTGTATTGTTGGAAGGTTTGCCTGGTTTCAAGAAGAGGACGATGGTGGAATGTTTCCATAAAAGAGGGAAGTGGGTAGTTCGTAGGATGCAATTGTATATATATGTAAGAAATATGATGGCTTTAGATGGAAGTTGTCGAAGGATCTGTGGGATTAGAAGGTCATATCCAGGAGATTTGCGAGGAGTGATTTTCCGTAAAAGGTATTTGACCTCAGAGGGATTAACAGCTTTAGGTGGTAAGGAGAGTGGGATAGGTATTGAGAGGGATTCTTCTACTTTTACTGTGTGGCTGGGATGGGATGCCGGATGAGGAGCGAAAGTATAGGAAAGGTGTTTGGCAAATTCTTCGGCTTTATCTTCATCAGATGCTGCCCAGGAGCCATCATCTCGTCGAAGAGGGTAGGAAATATGATGGGATTTGAGGATTTTTCTGGTGATATTCCAAAGGGAATTATCATGAGCAGAGAGTGTGGTGAGGTAGGAATTGAATGATTGGGATCTGAAGGTGGCTAATTCTTGTTTTAATTTTTTACAGTGATAATTGTAGGAGTGGCGGTCGGCTGGATGTCTGGTACGTTGCCATAATAATCTGGCACGGCGTTTTATGTGGATTAGGTCAAGGAGGTGTTGAGGTAAATTATGTTTCTTAAGGATTTTTGAGGAGTGATCAGGGGAGGAAGCAGTCCAGACTGCTTCTTGAATTTTGGTAGTGAAGGAATGTACTGCATTGTCCAGGTCTTCAGGGGTTTTCAGGGTTACTCTGAGGTCAATTTTATCGGAGAGGATTTGATGAAAGAGTTTCCAGTTAACTGGGCCTCTGATGAAGGACGGAGGAGAGGGTTTAGGAATAGGAGCTAGTGATACTTGGAGTATTAATGGGCTGTGGTCTGAGGAAAGCTCGTCAAGACGGGCAACGGAATGGTTGAGAGCACCTAAACCACTATGGATAAAGAAATCGAGGATATCGGGATTACGGTTAGGATCAGTGGGCCAGTAGGTAGGTGAGTTGAGTGGAAGAAGGGTAAAATTTTGGGAATTGAGTACAGACAGCAATGTTCGACCACGAGAATTCGTGGTTCTTGAACCCCATTGTTGATGCTTGGCGTTTAAGTCTGCACCCAAGATGAAATGATGTCCTAAGGAAATGAGGAAGGAACTAAATTGGATATTGGAGATGGATTGATTTGGAGGGCAATACGCTGATGCAACGGTAATAGGAAAGGAGAAGGTTTTGATTACGACTGCGGTGGATTGTAGGAAATCGTGTGTAGGCAGTGGGAGTAGGTGATGGGAGAGGGATTGGTGCACAATGACTGCAGTACCGGCATGTGCTCTACCGTCAGGATGGTCGGTACGGTAAGTTATGTATTGTGGTATTTTTAGGAGCTGTTTTTTAGTCAGTTGAGTTTCCGTTATTAGGGCTACATCTACGTTCTTGTCTTCTAGTAAGGCTGTTAGTTCGTGTATGTGATTTCTAACACCATTCGCATTCCAAAGGAGAATGGATATGGGTTTGGTGGAAGTCATTTTAGGATTTTTTAAAGGAGGGATAAGGTGAGATACTAGGTTAGTGAGAAGTGATATCAGTGGGGTAACAAGGGATTTAAATTCTGAAAGAAAGGATGTCAATAAGCTGGTTAGATCTGTAGCATTAGGCGGTGGAGGAACATATTGGATTTAATGTTGATTAGGTTGTTGTTGATTAGGTACATTAGGTGGGATAGGATATTGAGATTGGGGTTGAGTTTGTTCTTGCGGCAGGGCCTCACATTCATTAGTCGGGTCTCTACCCCCAAGTAGCTTGGCAAAAGAAACCGTAGAGTTCACAATTTTAGCGGGTCCTCTTCTTGGTTTAGGTGTATCATCAGGGTCCCTGGGTTTCATATATCTCGCTTTAAGATTTTTATAAATTTGGCAGCCTTTGTAGTTGGCTGGATGGCCTTCCAGGCATAGGGCACAGACTGCTGGTTCTGTAATTGGTTGATTACACTCGCCAGACTTGTGTGTTTTACCGCATTTCACGCAGCGTGGTAAGTGGTGGCAATAAGACTTGGTGTGGCCATATGCTTGGCAATTATGGCACTGGATGAACTCTCTTTTTGGGTACGGTTTTTCGACCTTTACGCTGGTGTAGAAAATTCTATTCACATCGTATATTTTTTCGATCCCAGGCGATGGCTCTAGATCGACGAAAAATAAGGGCAATGGGATTTTATTCTTTACACCTGGTTGTTCTTTATTTTCTTTTAATACATTGGTTATCTGACGTATTTTGAACCCTAACGCCGTTAACTCTTCTTTAATCACTTCTGTTGGGGTTGAGGAGTGTAAATTTCTTATTACAACTCGTAGTGCTCTTTCCTGCTTCAACTGGTATGTGTGAAAGTCCGCGTTTGTGTCTGTTAAATATTTTACGATTTTTCGGTACGCTTCAGGTGTGGCCGGTATTATTTTTGTATCATTTATTCTGTTTAGGCATGTATAGCTACCTGGGCAGATTTTATTAAGTTGAGTACACAACAACTGGAAATTTCTCAAATTTTTGACAAAGATAGGAGGTGGGCGTGGTTCTCGGGGTATAGGTGCATCTTCCATTTCTTCCCTGTCATTTTCAAGCACCTGGTATGGATTAGGTGTAAAAAATGGAGATTCCATTTCTTGTGAAGACGTACTTGGCAGTGGTTGAGACACAGATACTTGAGTGTTCGCTGGAGGAGTTCCGGGGGGTGTTAATCGCTTACTACGACGTGTTTTCTGTTTAGGCGGTGAATTACGAGGGGTAGAGCCAACTGAATGGGACCTCTTAGTTGACATTACTTGGTGGTAATATCGCATATATAAAAAAAAAGAAAGGGAAAAAAAATAAATAAATAAAACTACGTCTGCGTGTTATTATGATGGATGAACCGCCGACTGTGAACCAGCCAGTTACGTGGCTGGGCCACAACTGGAGTGGGGAGCCGTCAGCTGTTATGGCTATAGAGATAAGGCTATAGACGCTAAACCACTAAATTCACTGTCTGTAATAGTACACAGTAAATAACAACACTACTCACTGTGGTGTTAGTCCATTGTTGTTGTTTTGATGTCTGCTTAACTAGTTTTTTTTTTTTTAAAGTAAAACTGAGCACTTATTCTACTAAAAACTAGTAAAACTGTGTTGGATAGGATATGTGGGTATTCAAATCAAGCGCATGCGCAGAACTCCACTGTAAAATTAAGCATTTTTTTAATATGATATAGGTTTTATTCTCATTGATGTTCTTTAACAGGGCTTAAATAGCTAATTTTAAATATTAGATTCCTTTATTTTTTACCTTTATTAAGTACCTTATGAGTACCTTTATTTTTTTTTATTCGAAACAATTAACCATTTCACATTAATTTCTGATATAAAAAATAGTTCAATATAAAATATGAAGGAATTTATAATAAACTAAAGGAGAAATAAGAGATTCTAACGGAGAATTGTAATGAAAGAACCAAAGCAATTCGAACACCCTGAGCTAACCCGAGCTCGCCCAAAAGATTAGAACATGCTTCCTTACGAAACATGAGCTTAATATAATATGGACTCCAATAATATTATGTACATAAACATATACTGTTTTCATATATGCTATCTTCGGTATTATTTAATATTTAATTGTATAGATGACAGCGATATAAATATTAAAATTTGTATATATATATATATATATATATACATATGGGTACTTAAACATATAAAAATATCCACAATGAAATATAAATAAAAAAGGCGTCTATAATTTTTACTTTCACTACCCCTTTGTCTGAAAATATTTACTTCTGCTAACAAAAGGGTGGTAAATGAAAGTTGTGTGATTCGCGCTCCAGATTTTTTCTTTCCATTAAGGAACTTTGATTCCATTATTCATTTTTTAAAATATTTATTCACTTCTTAATATTTAGTTTTGCGCATTTAAGTTATCAGACCAAAGTGTAGTTACAAGGAGAGGTGAGTGTACGCATAGAAGTGCAAGGCTCTAAATAATTTGAAAGAAATTAAAACATAATTTAATACAAATGATTTGTACGAAATTCGAGAAAATTAATTTTTTTAATTTGATAGTCTATGTATGTATTGCATTTCATATCAAAATATATATAATTGGTAATAATAATAAAAGGGCAGTTTAGGACTTCAGAGGGTGTCTTGGGCCGACAAAAATAAAATAATAATGAAACTAAAACAAGCCAAAAGCTCGAAAATAGACATTATAAATGGAACAATCCAAACTATGAAGCCATGCCTTCCTAACATAGAGGCGAACAGTTAACTTCCCAACGTTCCTCCAATTTAGGCATCATCGGAACAGAAAAAACAAGACCACATATATGCAGACAAAAAAAAACAGGAAAAGGAAAAATTTGGGATTGAAATAACGTTGGCAAGTTAACAGTTTGCCTGTTAGTTAGAGATTCATGGCTTTATAGTTTGGGATGGAATAATAATAAATTTTTCCAAAAAAAATGTCCATTTTGCCTCCCCATAATATGAAAGCTGCGTATGTTCTTGTAAGGAGAGTAATGTGTTAGTTGTTTTAAATTGTGTATAATTTAAAATATATGTATGCACCTCTAAAAGTTTAGTTTTCAACGTATAAGAAAATAATATTCTTCAAATAGGATAATTTAATTTATAACTATTGACAACTTTTAATTAGAAATCTTGATGCTAAATTTTATCAAATAAATTAAGTTATTGTTGTAGAACTGCTATTGATTAGCTTTGGAGTCACCAGTTGTTAGACTTCTGGTGATTTTAAGTGATTTAGTTCTATATAAAAGGTGTGAGGAATAATATATAGCTGATGACCATACCCACATATAACCGAACTGCAATGAAGGTAACAATCAATTTTCCCTTTTTGTGTTTATTTATTTCTATTATGATAACAGACCAAACGTTCAACAGCCCATCAGTTTTTTCATTACATTATCATGTACATTTTTACTCCACTCTATCAGATTTCGCGTTGTTAGGCAACAATTCTCCAATCCCTCGTCCCCTATTCCTCCAAGAACCCTTCCTCGCGCCGCCCATCCATCTAAGATGCGGTCTTCATTTACATCTGGTGCAATGAATAGCCTCACTTATTATTTTTCTCTATAGCCCCTTCTGACTAATTGAATAACATGGTTAAAAATTTATAAGTGAATTGAGTTGGCTTTAGAGAAGTACAGTTAGAGATTTCGACTAAATTCTCCTACCATCACCAATTCGGAAAAATAAATTTAAATTGTAAAAAAAAAAAAAACATGAGAAATAACAGCAGTTCAATTGATTTTATAATTCTCCTTATTTTTCTCAGAAAAGTATTTAGAAAACAATAATACAAACATTAGAGAGCAATAAGACCTCAGTGATGGAGCTCTGATGTTCATACTTGTTTTACATAATTTGCACTTAGTCATTAATGTTGCTAAAATTTGTCCTCAAGTAAATTTTCTGATATAAATATATGTTTTACATTAATCTTTAATAGTAATTAAAAATTTATTTTAAAACGCATTAATGCTTTCTTATCTCTCATACAAGTGCTCTGTTGTTTAAATCACTTAACTCAGTTTTTTAAATTTTTTTTTAAATTTAATAAATAATATTGAAATTGAAATTTTGATATAACTATTTAAAATGGGACATCTGTTACACACACACATTATATATAAGCTTATATTCATACATACACTTATATACAATGTGTGTGTGTAACAGATGTTCCATTTTATATATACATAAAGTATATACCAGGCGCTATTTTTAGCAATTACGATTCTGATTTTGAAAATAGGTATATAAGGTACGTGTACAATATCGACTAACTAAAAATAATACTTTATATTATTGATTTTGTACATTCTTCTCGATTGCCTCAAACGACTTCGATTAACCTCGTCAGGTTGATGTAAAAATTTAGTAGTATTTAATTCAGGCAAGTCTAATTCTTATTCAACTAATCTGACAGATCGATCAAAAATAAACAATGCATCAGGCAGTGAGTACCAAGGTAACTATACCTCAGGGAGGTTGGTTTAAAATCGCGTTCATAAACATACATTGTCCGACCGAAGACTGTGACGATGAAGTCAAATGCGAATTTTACGGTAAACTTGAATGGGTTTATGATAAACTACCGCAACCCCTCCATGAAAATAATTGTAGGTGACTCAAATGCAAAGGTTGGGAGGTAAGAAGTTTATGTTCCGACGATCGGTAAAGAAAGTTTGTACGAATATAGTAATGATAATGGGATCGGTCTGATAAACTTTGCCATCCCGAAAAATATGATAATTAAAAGTAGTACGTTTAAACTTAAGCATATTCATAAATACACCTATACATCACCGAATTCGCAAACATGGAACCCATCAACTAGAACTCAATTCGAGCTAAATGTTAACAATAGGTTTGAAGGTTTAGAACCTTCTGACGAGGATATTGACAAGTTATGAGATCAGGGATAATATTAAAGCGGTTGGTAACTCGTGTCTAGGAAAAAAAGAAAATATGAATAACAAACCGTAGTTTGATGAAGATTGAGAAAAAAAGAAAACCCGCTAAATTAAAACCTCTAAATAATCCTAGCGAAGACAATCTGGAATACTTCCGAACCTCAAAGAATGAAACGAAGAAATTACTCAAAAATAAAAAAAGGTAGTATCTTAAAAATAAAATAATCGAAATAGAAACTAATAAAATCCAAAATAACATAAGAAACATGTACAAAAGTATTTTGACCGATGCGGTAGACATATTAAATACGTTTAAGAACCATTTTGACAATATTTTAAATACAGGAAATAATTTGTGTCCTCCTTCTGAGTACCAGAGTGCTGAACGGCTAATAGAAGAACCGAGTAAAGAAGAAGTTAAAATAGCCATCAGAAAATTAAAATCTTATAATGCAGCAGGAACCGATAACATTCCTAGTGAACTAATTAAGGCATGCGCTCATCTTGATTGCTTTCAAGGACAGCTATATCATCGGCAGATGCTAGAATTTTGTGTTTCATTCCGATGTGCACCCCTCCATCTTCGCATGATGTTCTTATTACTTTCTATAGGGCTAAATTGAACAGCATCGGCGAGAGTCCATCTCCCTGCCTCAAACCCGTTCGAACTTCAAAGGTTTCAAGATATTTCTTCTAGTATTAGTACTTTGCATTTAGGAATTATATATACATATATTTATATTCAGCGCCCCCGGGCAATGACGTCATATCCTCCATCCCTAAAAAGTTTAATTTATTTCTTAATCTTATATATATTGCAATATTTGAATTTGATTGCATTCAACAAGTTTTCTAATGCAGTTGCTGTAATAATAGGCCAAAATGGATTATTTTAATACTTTTTGTAACTGAAGATCGGCCAGATTGACCCGGTTGCCACGACGCAATACCAGGTCACTGTATATATATATATATATATATATATATATATATATATATATATATATATATATAGTCTGGCCTGAGACGCCCTGGTGTGTACATCGGTGTAATTCGTTCATATAATAGACTCAGTTTACTTTAATTTAATTTTCAGTTCAGTTAAGTTCAGTTTTTTTTTCTTCTCTTTTTTAAAAAAACACTATTATTAATCACGCTATTAAGTGTCGGATCTTCACAATAATCGGAGTAAAGAAAACGCAGCGAGATTGATAGAGTTCTGGGAGCAACGAGCTGGCAGGCGTCTACTAATCCTAACAGCATTAGACCAGCATTAGACGTTGTTTACTACCGTCAACAGTCCTGGTATTTATTTATATTTTAATTGCGAAGTAATTCTCATTAATAAATTTAAAAAATGGTGCAGTGTAATATTTGCAACAACTCTATCGCACGCGAAGATAAGTACAATATACACTGCGTTAAGTGTAAAATAATTTTTCATGGTAGGTGCGTCAACCTTAATGATAAAGACACCGAAGCATTAAAAATAATTAAAAAAACATGGGTTTGCTCTAACTGCGAACAGGTGAAAAAACAAAATACCGAGCCGTCCCCCTCAGAAATACTTGCGGCAGTAAATCGTTTAGACGCTACCGTGAACGATGATATAAAAAACATGAAAACAGCACTAGATAAATACGGAGAGCTCAGTTTTGAACTAAACGAAAGACTGACGAAGATTGAAAAACATCTGGAAGGTCAAGCTAAAAAGTTTGAGGAGATACTATTAGAAAACAAAGCACTCAAATCCCGAGTGGGCGAATTAGAGGTTCGCTTGAATAACGCAGAGCAAGGACTATTGAGTAGATCACTGGAGATCCGCGGTATACCGGAGCGACCGGGCGAAACGCCCGCTGCTTTGGTGACCAGTATAGGAGCAAGCTTGGGGATCAGGCTTAGTGTGGAGGACCTGGACAACGTACATCGCCGCAGAAGCCGAAAAGATGACTCGCGACCACCGCCTGTTATCGCACGCTTTGTCAGGCAATCAATTAGAGATGATCTAATTACGAAAAGGAAAGTGAAGAGGGATTTCTCCACGCGGGATATCGGTTGGCAGGAAAATGACTGCCACCGAATTTATCTGGGTGAAGAGATGACTCGCACAAACAGACACCTCTATTGGCTAGCCCGGCAGAAGAGAGCGGCGGGAAAAATCAAATATACGTGGTTTGCTTCCGGAAAGGTGCGGTGTCGAAAAGAGGACGGACATAGAGTCATCCTGATAGAACAGGCCTCGGATCTAGATGTATTTGACTGACTACCTAGAAGCCGTCAACCCCTTAGCCTCATTAAAATAGTCTTACTTCTTCTCTTAGTGCTATCTCTACACCGTCACTCATCAATCTATTTATTTTCAAGTACATTCTCTTTATTTATTTTTAATGTTAATATTACTTTTTCTTCACTTAGTTTCATGTACGATAATCGCTTTTCTGTACTTTCTACTCGTTTTGTCTTCTCGCTACCAAACACTGACTGTTTCTCTCCAAATCCACTGTATGTCTAGTTCCCTAATCACATGTCAAGTTAACTCTCAATCACTTTCTGCCCATTATGACGAATTCCTGCAATACTTTACCCAAAACTTTTATCATATCATAGCAATATCCGAAACCTGGCTCAAACCTTATATTCCATCATCTTCAGTCTCCTTGCCTAATTACATCCTGCTCCGTCATGACCGGGTAAACCGGACTGGCGGTGGAGTAGCCATGTTTGTCCACAATAGCCTAAAGACCCGAATCCTCGATTGCTCCCCATCTTCCGATCATCCTCATGTAGAATACCTCTTAGTAGAAATTCTCAGTAATATTTCTCCTATCCTTTACGCCGTGGTATATCGCCCTCCTCTCGTGCCATTTGACCCGTCCTTCGAATCAACTCTATTCAACTTCGTTCCCCTCTATCCCAGAATAATTATCTCCGGTGACCTCAATACCAATTTCCTCTCAAACTCCAATGACAAATCCTATTTAGAAAATCTGTTTTTCTCACTTCACCTATTCATCGTTCCTTTTTCCTCCACCCACCACACCACCAGATCTGACACTTGGCTAGACTACTACATCATCGACTCAGCACAAAACCTCCTCTCCGCCTCTCAATTGCCAGTATCCTTTCTTTCATCTCATGATCTGATACAAATAACGTATAATATCCGCACTCCTCCAATCCATCCTCGAACTATCACTTTCCGCCAACTGGATACCCTTACTCGAGAAAAAATATTACCTGATCTAGTAACATTGGATTTGAATGGAATATATCATTGCTCCTCTGTCGACACCATGGTTGATATTCTCACCACCAATCTTCTCAATATACTCAATACCCACGCTCCTCTCAAAACCTCCACTTTCCGTCATCGTCCTGCTCCTTGGATGTGTCAGGAAATTAAGGATCTGCAGAAGAGACGCGACGCTGCACGCAGACGCTTCAGACGGACTAGGCTTGCAGATGATTATCAAATATTCAGAGTGCTTCGTAACACGACACAGACAAGGATCCGACAAGCGAAAGCGAACTACTTTCACGAAGCCCTTTCCTCAGCTCCTGATATCAAATCAAAATGGCTTCTACTTCGTAAGCTTTCCCTCTGTGAACCTTCTAGATCCCCTTCCTCAGTTTTCCCAATATCACCTGATGACCTAAACTCCCACTTTATATCGGTTTCCACCTCTTCTTTACCATCCCCTTCCGGCTTTTCTCCAGAGGTACCTTTTAACGACAATAATTTTTATTTTTCCGACATTTCTCCCACAGACCTTATTACCGTTATAATGAAATCCCGTTCCAATTCCGTAGGCCCAGATGGCATTCCTATCAAACTAATAAAATTATGTCTCCCTGAAATCCTCCCAGCACTCCTTTTCATCTACAATTTCTCCCTGCAGAATTCAATATTCCCGACCTCTTGGAAAAAAGCCATTGTCCTTCCTTTAAACAAAAAGCCTAATCCATCCTCTCCCGAAGATTTCCGCCCAATATCAATCCTTTCCAATCTTTCTAAACCCCTAGAAAAGTTAGTGCAATCCCAAGTTTCCAACTACCTTGAACAATCCAACCAACTCGATCCTCTCCAATCTGGCTTCCGTCCTGGCTACTCTACACAATCTGCTCTGATTAAAATTACTAGTGATATCCAGACTGCAATAGATGACAAAAAACTAACCATACTTATACTGCTTGATTTCTCCAAAGCTTTCGATTCCATTATCCATTCCATCCTTTTCAACAAACTAAAATCATTATCCTTCTCCAATAGTTCCATCTCTTGGTTCCAGTCTTTCCTCTCACAACGAACCCAAGCAGTTTCCATACCTAATCAACCTCTATCTGCCTACCTTCCTTTATCCTCAGGAGTTGCACAGGGTTCAAGCATGTCTCCTCTTCTTTTCAGTTCTTATATTAATGACCTAAATGATTCAATTATCCATTGTTCCCACCACCTTTATGCCGACGATTCTCAAATCTATTTATCCTTTTCTCCCGCTGAGTTATTGGTGGCATTTGCCAAAATTCAAGAAGATTTAGATCGAATTAGTGCCTGGGCCAACTTAAATGGATTAAGGCTAAATGCTGCCAAAACTCAGGCCATTCTCATTGGTTCCAAGCCCCTTCTTAGATCCCACACCAACTTTCCCTCACTCTATCTAAACAACCACCCCATCACCTTCTATCCCTTTGTTAAAAATTTAGGCTTTCTCATAGATCAAACCCTTTCCTGGAATCACCATATCTCTCATATATCCCGCCGTGCAATTTCTACCCTCAAACTATTCCATCACTTCCGCCATCTTCTACCCCAAAATACCCGTAGACTCATAGTTTCCTCTCTCATCTTTCCCCACTTTGACTACAGCTGTGTGGTGTACGATGGCCTCTCGGTGGAACTGCGTGATAGACTCAAAAGACTTATGAATTGCTTCGTAAGATTTGTAATTGGAACCCCGAGACGCTCCCGTGTCTCCCACCACTACACTGAGTTAGGGTGGCTCTTCCCCTCCTTAAGAAGACAATATTTCCTTGGCACTTTCCTTTATCAAATCATTACCGATCATCGTCCTTCTTATGCCTACAACCTTCTCCAATTTAAGTCCTCAATCCATTCACTCACTACAAGATCCCGACCCTCTGACCTATACATCCCTTCTCATAGATCTGCCTCATTCCAAAATTCCTTTATAGCCCGCTCTGTCAACTTTTGGAATTCCCTCCCGATCAAAATTCGACATGCCCCTTCCCTGTATACATTCAAAAACCTCCTATTCCAATTCCTGTTCCAAAAACAGTCTGATACCAGCTAACGATTAATATTATATATGTATTGTGTAGCAATCATATAATCATAACACTTGGTAAGAGATAGTACATGCATTTCCTACTATCGACGTAGGAATTTCAATACATACATTTTTTTTATTTTTTTTATTCAATTATAAGTAACTGTTTATTTTTATATATATATTCAAGTAAAGTTTTTTTTTTTTTTTGTTTTGTTTTTTATGAAATGAACTCATTGTATCTCTTTTTCGTTCTTCATTTCTCAAAGTGTATGTTTATGTTGTTCAACCCTTAAATATAATTTTGTTCATAGTTCAAGTGATTCGTTCATTGTTTTAATTGTTTTGTTCATAATTTTAAATGCTCTGTACATAGTTTTATCTGTATTGTATATAGCTTGTGCACCTAAGGTTTTCTTTACTTTTTATTTTATTTTATCAATTTTATTTATTGTTTCAACATTCAGGCCAGTAATATTCTATTATTTTGTACATTATTGTTATTCTGAAGGGACTTAGTCCCAGAATAAAGTTTTTTTTTCTATCTATCTATCTATCTATATATATATATATATATATATATATATATATATATATATATATATATATATATATATATATATATATATATATATATAATTAGCATGTTGACAGCCATATTATTTTTCAGGATTTCCTTGTAAAAACAATTTAATTTAATCATGTCATATTATAGATTTTCAAAAATTCTAATTATGATATATAATAACCATCACAGACCCATGTAAAATATGTTTTTTAAATAAAAAAATCTTATCGAAATTGATTTTCCATCGCTTTGACACCAACTGATTTAATTTGCCTTTAACCATCTCAATATATTGGGTTCCTGCATGAGAATAAAAGATTCGTAGAAATGAGTTCAGCAATTTCCTTTTGAAAAGCTGTCAAAAAAACTAAGCGATATAAGGACCGCTCGGGTAGTGGACTAGGGGTCGACTAATTCAAGTGCCCATCCATTTTGCATATGGATTAAAATATCTCAGAAACTAAAAATCGTAACTGCACACTGAAAGCTAGCGAAATGTTGAGCATTTCATCTTCTTTGTAATGAGCTATTATTCGAAATTGTATCTTAGCATACCGCCGTGTTAGAGAGGCGAAAAAGAAAAAAAATACTGTAGAAAACCAAATGATGAGTTTAGTTGAGCATATGGATTAAAATATCTCAGAAACTAAAAATCGGGCCTGAATACTGTAAGGGAGGGAAATATTCAGCATTTCATTCTCTTTGTAATGGGCTATAAATCAAAATTTTATTTTGACGTGACGCCGAGTCAGACAGTCGGAAATGGAAAACGATAGCGCCAAAAATTCAAATAAGAACGACAGTTTTGAACATTTGGAATAAATATTTCAAAATTTTAATATCATTGAAAATTCAGAAACTGATTTGTGGAAGTCAATAAAGATATTTTTTTAATTAGCCATAAAGATAAGAAATAAGAAGTTATGTGCAGTGTCGGCCTTAGACATTCAGCGCACCCGGGCAATGACATCCTCTTTCCGTCCCTAAAAAAAAAATGTTTTCTTAAGCTATTTTAAATAATGCAATATTTGAATTTTACTTCATTCGATATTTCTCTAATGCAGCTGCTTTATTGAAAGTCTAAAATTAATTATTTTAATATGTTTTGTATTTTTTTATTAATTTTCTAACAAAAACTCCAGAAGATCGGGCGGCGACCCGGAGCGATTGCCTAGGTTGCCCCGACCTAAGGGCGCCACTGCTTGTGTGTTTCTATTCGATTTTCTGTTGTACTCGATAGAGTTTCCAGAATTCACTGACCCCTGTTACAGATGTTGAATTAAAAAAAAATGACCAAGATTTTGGTAGACATTTAGTAAGTAAATTTTATTCAAAAGTATTCATCGCATATTTTAGTTATCACAAACGCACTGCTTCATTTCACAGTATGACACAAATGAAGATCAGTCAGAGAAAGTTCAATATAGTAAATTATACTAATTAAAATTGTATATATTGTAAATTATATTATTTTTTCAATATAGTACATAAATTAGTTTATACTAATCATAATTATATAAGTTTTCAACGTTATTACTTAATGAATATAGAACAAAAAATATATATATTTCATATTATTAATCTCGCCTTGATGTTTTCGCTTCCTTCTATCGAGCGATCTAAAGCACACACCTTATTTTTTATATAATTTGAGTATCGACCCTGGAATAAATGGAGATAGAAATAACCTCCTAGGACACATCGTTAAGAAAAATAGTTTAGAAATAAATGGTTTAGAAAAGTCTTAAAAAAGTTCACCAAATTATCATAAGTTTAAAATGATGTTCTAATTTTACAAGTTTCAATTATAAAAATTATAGCACCCAAATTTTCAACCATACGTTTTATGAAGGGATAGCTAAAATGATTTAAAAATGTTTTTCTTCGTCATGCATTAATTACTTGTTGATAGGAAATCAATTAAAAGGCCATTCTGATATCTTGAAGAGCTTTGAGTTCTTCAAATTTGAAAGGGTTTTCAAGTAATTCTATAATATTATATAACCTTGAAATCTATTTTGAATCTTCTGGGCCATCATATCATGTTAAAACATCATTAGTATTTTCTTTAAATTCCCATAAATTATGGGATATAATATTTTTTCTATAAATATTATAAATGACATGATAGGAAGTTATTATTTTCAATACGTAATATGGATTTTTTTAATGGAAAAAATTTAAAACCACTACGAATAACAATAAATATTGATCTATCTTCAATAAATTACTAATTATGAGTATTAAAAAGTTTGTTTCCATCATATTCAGTCATTGTATTTCTGTAGTGATAAACGATAGACCTCTAGAAGCAGTTCTTGTTGGCTCTCAGGATTGGAAATAGAATTAAATGAGACAATACAATATTACTTTTAAATAACTACAAATGTATCTGAAAACATAAGTGCATAAGTGCTATTTATAAATATGGTAAATTATATTTATATTCATTAATACGTAATTATTGGCTCACATACAGATTGTGAGCCGTAGATAAAGAAAAATACGAAAGGTAAGTCTTTCTGGAAAATCTAGGTCTTAACACGGGCGGATCTACGGGGGGGAGGGCTTCCGGGATGAAGCCCCCCCCCCCAAAGTGGTAAAATGTAACCATGTTTTATGGTAAAAAATATCTCTTAAAGTATTATTGTTCGTGTAATTACATTTAATAGAACTTCAAAATCACATAAACACCATAATATGTAGATAGTATCTTTCTTTTTTTTGCTTCCTCACTACCGAAGATAGGGAAGCATTGTGTTCGTGCGAGAGATTAAAACATTTTTTTTGCTCAGAATCGAAAATTTTCACTCGCGTTTTACGTTTCAGACATCAAGGATCAAATTTGGTTCGGTGTCTGTCTGTCTGTCTGTAGTCAAATCGATGTGACGGGCATATCACCTAGTACCGTTCATCCAATCTTCATGAAATTTTCAGGGATTATACTAATTAGTGCCTAGATGGTCCCATATCAATTTTATCAAATTCCATTCAGCACTTCCGCATTCAGCACGCGCAAACGTATATTTTTAGATATGCCAATATTTCAGAAAGGGCTCGTTCGATTTGGCTCAAAGTTAGATAAAAGGTAGACTTTGGTGAAAAAATAATTTAGTGTCAATTTCATTGAATTGTGTCCAACACTTTCTCTTATATGTGCACTACTAGTCCGCCGTCCGCCGTCCGCGCATTTTTTCTGAAACTAATAGACAGATTTTTTTCGAAATTGGATATAAAATCAGAGGTCACCCGAGGATCATCCTCCTTCAACGACATTACTATTCGCCTTCTAGTTTCAAAATGGCGGCCGAAAAACCTGCGTTGCTATAGACTGTAGAGCCTAAACGAATGTACCGATTTTGATGAAACTTCGCTTAAGTCATTTTCTCTACGCCCTCTAAATTTATCTATACTACATACTTCAACGAAAAGAAGCTCAAAAAAAGTTACGAGGGATGGTAAAATTAAATTCCGAATAACTCAAGAAGTATACACATTTATGTCAATATTGTTTACGGAATTTCCTAAAAAACAAAAAAAAATTCGTCAAAATCGGACAATTAGGAGCAAAGATATGGTCTCTATTTTTTTTTTTTTTAGATGTGCTATTGTAAAAGGTTTATCTTTTTTTTATTTCTGAATGTGTTACTGAAGTAATGCTATTTTTTTTTAGCATATTACTATTGATTAAAAAAAATTTTAGTCCAATAATTAGATTCACCTTTTATTTATTTTTATTTATAACTAGGAATTTAATGTTGTTTTATATGTATAATTGTTTGGAAATAATATACCAAAGAGAAATAATTTGCAGTGGTTTTTTTCAAATTAATTATCGTTATATATATATATATATATATATATATATATATATATATAAATCTTTCGTGCTGAAGCCCCTCCTCCAAAATTAAATCTTGATTCGGTAATGTATATACTATTATTAGAGCATAAGTTCGTATTTAATAATTTTCAACTTTAATTCTATGTGTATTAAAGGTGATATTTTGTAGTCTGCAACTGTTATAAGTAGTCTGCTACTATGGAAAATAGCAGATGAAAATAAAATATGAAATTATTCTAATAAAGCATAAACAAATATTGAGTTTTTATGCACTCTTGTAAAACAATAAATAAATTTATACATAAGACCTTTTGAACTAACAGTATTGAAATTCATGTTCAGTATGCATTTTTTTTATTTATTTATTTTTTTATTAAGCATAATCAAGTATGGAATATTCAAATATGACCCTCTTTTGTTGAATGTTGAAGGGTAACTGTAATCGGCTATTCCGATTCTGCTTCTCTCAGAGATTTTATTCTCATACGAAAAATTGTATAGCTTGTAATATACAACGGAAACGGTGAGGAAGCTATACTGACCTTACTTGGCAGACGTTTTTTAGGGTAGTTATCGTTATATATATGAAAAAAAAAAACCTTTCGGGCTGAAGCCGTCTCCCGAAAATAAAATTCTGGATCTGCTTGTGGGTCTTAATACATAAAGTTTTGATTACTATAACTTTTAAAGGGTTAAAGATAATATTAAAACAATATATCATATATATACTTGAAGAAAATTGAATGTTTAAAAACTTTCTTCACTACTTTTCTTTTCACAGAACGGAGAATTAAAGAATTGGCTAGTCGAACGAAGATAATTTATAAAGATAAAATTATCGAATATTGATGACGAATTTATATGAGATAGTGAAAAATTAATATCATCAATCTTATTAAAAATTTTATTAACTTTCATTTTTTTAAAGCACGTATTCATCTATAGGACGCATAATTCCCTGATATAAGCGTAAAACCGAAAAAAGTGCACCCTTCGTACCTTCCCCCTCCTCACCTCCTAGGAGTGGGAACTTGGGAACTTGGGGAAGAGAGGCAGTAGTAATAGTCCAGTCAATAAATGATTATAGATTTAAATAGATTATAGAATTCTGTTTGTATGATAGAGATCAAAATTCATAATAATCAAAAAGAACAGAAATTCAAAATCCGAGCGCTGTAATGGCTTTTTAACTTTTCTTATGCTAACGATTATACCTGAGCTCAATACAAACTTTGATGCACTTTCTATTTAATTCAAGCTTATGCAGAGTTGTTTTTTTTTTCTTTTATTTTTTTCCCCCTACGCCTAAGTAACGCTTGCTTGATCAGCCAAAGCTGCTCTTGCAGTCCAATATAATTTTGCTCTCTTAGCATAAGGGCTGTCCATTTCACTAAAGGAACATTGGCTTGTAAAGCAGGGCATGTATCAAGATGTTTTTCCTTCATCATGTTTAAGGAACATAGAGGGCAGGCATGTCGGGCTATCTTTTACACCGATGCGGCGGAGGTGCTTCTATAGGAAATCATGGCCTGTGAGCATTCTAAAGCATGCCACGGATTTGCCCTATTAGTCTGTGGGCCAGACCCCCTTACCGTGCACCCTCCCCCCTATATATATGATATATTGTTTTAATATTATCTTCAACTCTTTAAAAGTTATTTAATAGTAATCAAATCTTTATGTATCAAGTCCTAGATTTTCCAGAAAGAATCAACGGTCAAAAACGTGAGAATCTCTTTTAGTTCAAAGCGTGATTTGAAACTGACTTGGGGCTGTATGTTATAATGCGTTATAAAATTATAATGCATTACAGACTAGGAGCTAGCAACTTTTGATCCTGCTAATTTAACTCTTTTTATAACAGAACTAGAATGTATAAATAAATTACATGGTTTTTATATATTCTGTTGGCATGGAAGACTTCAACATTCATAACAATAATTAAAAAAATGAAGGACCAAAATGCACTTCAAAGTCCGTGCTGTCAAACGCGTGTTACGACTTTACATCAATAAAAACAGACCCTCCAAAGTTCACTGAAGAAGAAATATGCGCAAACAATTGCAGGGAAGCGATGGAGTGGATTGCTAAAAGAAAGTGGCAGGATCCCAAGAGACCTCTCTATATACACGGTGGCCCAGACCCCCTTACCGTGCACCCCCCCCCCCCCCACATCCCTATAAATTGCATATCGTTGTGTTCCTTGTGACAATTTATTAAAAAAAAGCCAATGTTCCCACAAAAAAAAGTGAACGAACTGCCCCAAAATGGCGTCCAAACATGGCGGATTGACGACTTTGACTTTAGTTAGTTTTTTTGTTACTGAGAATCAGCATTTGGCTTAATTTCATGATAGTTGGTCTTTTATTAAAGCTGGATAGTCATAGAATAATAAAACCTGAAAAAATATTACAAACTAATTGGCTTAGGCATTAAAAAAAATCGGTAAAGTCAATTTTTTTTACAAAATAATTTTCAAGTTGAAAATCAAGCGTCGTTTGAAATTAAACGGTCAACAATAATGCAAAACGTGCTGAAATAAAACATCTGGAGAATACATTTCTCTTTCTAAAACACAGATTACTTTTTAAAATATTTGAAGTAGTTCCGTAGAAAATGTACATAAGCGGCAGAAAAGCGCAACTGGCGTAGGTGCCTCAGACCTCTACCACACCACTCAGTACTCATAAATGGCTTAGTTATAGTGCTATAATAACGTTTTTGTTATATTATATTGATTGTATTAATTAAGAAATATTAATACAATAATTTAAGTGTCAAAAAAAAATTTGCTTATTTTATTATTATTTTTTTTATTTATTATTATTTATTTTTTTAAATTTAACTTCCTTTATTCTATACGGAGGTCGCTTAAGAAGGCCTCTATTATAAAAATTATATAATTATAATAATAAAACTTAATTCAAAAATACTTTGCAGTTTAGTTTAGTTTTGTCCCTTTACAGGAAATGAGATACTAGGAAATGTTATTCGAGATTCCTTACTGTTTATAGTACCAAAGAAAGTCTACTCAAGAATCGTAGAAGCTAAAATTAGAAATATTGTCGATTGCCTGAGCGATATGGATTGAGAAACTCAAGTTGCACATTGGAACATAAGCTGCAAATTGGGACTGTCTTCACTTTAAGGTATGTTATAGAGAAGTCCACAGAGAAAGAAAAATAGTTCTCTATCTGCGTAGTGCCTCACACTTTGGATTGATCTAATATCTACCAGTCTTTCACAAAAGCTCGTTTTCCTTTCAGATTCCTTCAAAAATCTTTTGCAATTGCACTAAACAGGAGGAGAGAGAGCTATTTTCCTTTATCGATAGACCTCTCTATAACCTGCTTCAAAGTGAAGATAGTCCCAACGTGCAACTTCAATATCAATCTAAAATAAAGTGATTTTCATTATTATAAACCTCGTTTACTTCCTCCAGACCTGCTTGCCATTTGCTTAGAACAAGTCTTTCTTGCAGATGAAATGGCTTCACCACTTTGACTTTCTTTGGTATAAACAGTAAGGAATCTCGAATAACATTTCCTAGTATCTCATTTCCTGTAAAGGGACAAAACTACAGTCCTTTCATATCATTTTCTAATACATTTGTAGCCTTTGTACGCACAGCATTTCGGGTTACTTCGTCCAGACCAGCTGACTTGCCAATTGCTTAGAACAAATCTTTCTTGCTGATGAAATGGTTTTCACCATAATAAACCTGCTTAATATCATCCAAACTGATCAAGCATTTTGACCCCCTTTTACCAGCATCTTGAAATATTCTGTTCATTTGTCTACTACATATTCGTTTAGCCTTATAACGGATACTGATCTTTGTTTTCTTTTCCGAAATTTTGGCACTTCCTTTGTCGTTCGCTTAATGTATTTTTTCCAATGTTTGGGTTCAATTTCGCTTTTTCCCTCATTTTGAGACCAAATACTAACAATCAGTTCCAGTTACCTAGAAGAACTTATAGCTTCGCCCTTTCCATCCTTATTTTGTGCAGAGGGAATAATGCATTTAATATTAAAAGTTCATATTTTTTATGATATGGTCCAACTTCCGAATACAATTAAGGAAATAAAAATGATTTTTTTTATAGCGATATATGAATTTTACTAAACAATCCATCACCTATTCATTATAAGTAGTTCAGATTAGGTATATATTACTTTAGTTTATAAAACAGATATTAATATGACTCATTTCCGGGGAAGTATATACAATTTAAATTACCTCTAAGAATCAGCAAATATATAAAACAAAATGTTTAATTGCAAATATTAAATAAAAAATTCAAGATATTCTGCAAAGCATTTTTGAATTAAGTTTTATTATTATAATTATATAATTTTTATAATAGAGGCCTTCTTAAGCGACCTCCGTATAGAATAAAGGAAGTTAAATTTTAAAAAATAAATAAAAAAAATAATAATAAAATAAACAATTTTTTTTTTGACAATTAAATTATTGTATTAATATTTCTTCGTTAGTACAATCAATATAATATAACAAAAACGTTATTATAGCACTATAACTAAGCCATTTAAGAGTACTGAGTGGTGTGGTAGAGGCCTGAGGCACCTACGCCAGTAGCGCTTTTCTGCTGCTTATGTACATTTTCTACGGAACTACTTCAAATATTTTAAAAAGTAATCAGTGTTTTAGAAAGAGAAATGTATTCTCCAGATGTTTTATTTCAGCACGTTTTGCATTATTGTTGACCGTTTAATTACAAACGACGCTTTATTTTCAACTTGAAAAGTTTTTTGTAAAAAAAGTTGACTTTACCGATTTTTTTTTATGCCTAAGCCAATTAGTTTGTAATATTTTTTCATGTTTTATTATTCTATGACTATCCAGCTTTAATAAAAGACTAACTATCATGACATTAAGCCAAATGCTGATTCTCAGTAACAAAAAAACTAACTAAAGTCAAAGTCATCAATCCGCCATGTTTGGACGCCATTTTGGGGCAGTTCGTTCACTTTTTTTGTGGGAACATTGGCTTTTTTTTAATAAATTGTCACAAGGAACACAACGATATGCAATTTATAGGGATGTGGGGGAGGGGGGTGCACGGTAAGGGGGTCTTGGCCACCGTGTATATAGAGAGGTCTCTTGGGATCCTGCCACTTTCTTTTAGCAATCCACTCCATCGCTTCCCTGCAATTGTTTGCGCATATTTCTTCTTCAGTGAACTTTGGAGGGTCTGTTTTTATTGATGTAAAGTCGTAACACGCGTTTGACAGCACGGACTTTGAAGTGCATTTTGGTCCTTCATTTTTTTAATTATTGTTATGAATGTTGAAGTCTTCCATGCCAACAGAATATATAAAAACCATGTAATTTATTTATACATTCTAGTTCTGTTATAAAAAGAGTTAAATTAGCAGGATCAAAAGTTGCTAGCTCCTAGTCTGTAATGCATTATAATTTTATAACGCATTATAACATACAGCCCCAAGTCAGTTTCAAATCACGCTTTGAACTAAAAGAGATTCTCACGTTTTTGACCGTTGATTCTTTCTGGAAAATCTAGGACTTGATACATAAAGATTTGATTACTATTAAATAACTTTTAAAGAGTTGAAGATAATATTAAAACAATATATCATATATATACTTGAAGAAAATTTAATGTTCAAAAACTTTCTTCATTACTTTTCTTTTCGCAGAACGGAGAATTAAAGAATTGGCTAGTCGAATGAAGATAATTTATAAAGATAAAATTCAAGGAGTCATTTCAACAACATCATTATACCGGTAATACGCTATCTAATTAAACTTTTTTTTTCAAATTATGCGTTATTCTACTACTGTTATTTCGAGCCCAACAATAGTTATTAGTATATTTACGTCCTGACTAGGGGTAGAGAGCTAAGTCTCTAGCGAAACATAAGTTCCTTCCATCCATTTCCCTATGTAGCCTCTTTTTAAGCACTCATTGACTGGACTGATTGTCAATAACATAACTTATTGACATGTCAATAAAATTTTCAAACCTTTGCCCTGAAAATGTTAAAACCTTTGATTTTATGTAATCCGATTTCATAAAAATGTCAATAACATTTCGCTATTGACCGATGTATATTAGTAAACACTAAATGTTAATAACATAAAAGATAATATAATTTTTGCAAGAAACATAGTTAATAGCAATGTTGATAGCATTTGGTTAAATATTAATAACATTTCGTAAACATTTTCAATAAATCTATATAAACGCAATCAAATGTTATTAGCAAACATTAATTTATGTATTACGCAGTTTCTAAAAAAAAATAAATTAATGTCATAACAACTTAATTTATTATATTAATTAATGATAGAAGAATACAATTAAATGGATTTCAGTTTAATGAATACAAATGTTAATTAAAATACGAACGAATAATTGAATTAAAAGGAATTAAAAGGAATGATTTGTCATTATTATATATTTTTTTTTATTATATATATATCCCCCAGGAATTTATTTGCTATACAAAATAAGATATATAAAAGCATTATGTAATATATATATATATATATATATATATATATATATATATATATACAAAAAATTTCTAATTTCCTTTAATTTTTTATTTTATTAAATAGTAGCTTGTTTATCTATATCTTCTAGTGTTCTAATAAA
This sequence comes from Nezara viridula, assembly GCA_928085145.1. Classification (NCBI taxonomy): domain Eukaryota; kingdom Metazoa; phylum Arthropoda; class Insecta; order Hemiptera; family Pentatomidae; genus Nezara; species Nezara viridula. The sequence goes on along the minus strand of OV725077.1, from coordinate 141,230,032 downwards.
TAAATGAAAAATCAGTAATTTTCGATAGATTTTTATTAAACTACGGATTAAACTATATTAATTTAAAATAAATACTACTATTTTAATACTTATTTATAAATTGTTATACATTTTAAAGTAAAAACGTTTTTAATTTTGTTTGATTTTAAATTTTTTAATAACTAAAAAACTTTTTAATTCTTTTCTTCTTGACTAAAATTTTATAGATTTTCATTATTAAATAACTAGTTGGCCCGTGCTAATAATTCGCAGAAAATTTTGTTTAGTGAAGAAATAAAAAAATAATGTGGAAATAAGTAGTTCCTATTTATTATGTAAGGAAGGAATTAGAATTTTTTTCTTGGTCGATTACAATATTCCATTTAACATGATAGACCAAAATATTTGTACAAATTGCTTTTCTAGGACCTATTTTTAAACGCTAACTGGAAAGATAATAAAATTAATAAAAACATAATAATGCCCCGATCATGGGATTTTCTAAATTATTAAAAAAAATAAAATGTAAGAACAAATACCTATAAGAAATAATAAAGTTAATATATCAGGATGGGAAAAAATCGTAGTAGACTATTCTACTCCTAATTGCAATATCTTTAAAGACAATATTAAGTATACCAAAATTAATGGACTGTATCTTTGTTAATAATTGGCCGATTTTTACGATTTTTTTTGTTTTGTAAAATGGATAAATTTTTTAGTTATTTGCAAATATATTTTATTTTCCTTCGTAACTTTTTCCACAGAAATTTCGGGGAGATATGATTATTTTTCGCATGTGAAGGAGAAGAATATCTTCAAAATAAGTGGTCAATCATTGAATTCGATGAAGAATTGACGAAGTGATGGCGTACCGACAAAAAAACACCTTTTAGAAATAATATATAGGATTAATTAATATTTGATTACATACACCATGTTCATATGCATAGTAATCTTAAGGTAAATGTACGGGTAAGAAACACTTTAGTGATGAATTTTCAGCATTAATGTGAACTACAGCTTTAGTTCTGATGTTGGATTTTTGCAAATGGCTTTAATTAACATTAAATTTAGTGTTTTATAGAATTTTCATACTACTATTATTATTATTTTATCAATATTAATATTATTATCCGAACCATATGTTATCGATTATTCGTTATGTATGCCTTAAATCCGCTATTTCAGTTTCTTACGATTTTCATTTTTGAACTAGGCTGTTCACACATACACACACAGACCATTTTTTTTAAAACTTGGTTATTAGGATTTAGGAGACCTCAAAACACTTATTTTCGTTGAAAATTCCAATTCCAGCTGAAAATTCGTCAGATTCCAAAATGTTCATGATTGAAATACTGTGGCAGGTGAAAGCAGTAGCAAATCCAAGATTTAACTTGTTAAGAGGCATGATTTTTTTTTCTTCTAATCATGGAAATTACTCTGAAAGAAATAGAAATAAATTATTTCTTCTGTTCATTTTTCCTAATTTTGGTGTCTTGAAGTTTTTTATTTTTTACAATAAATTAGGCCAATTATCACCAATATTTTATTGATACGCATTAATTTTGACGTTTCGACCATACTAAGGGTCATTTTCAAATCTGGAAATTTGTAATATCATTATTAGTTAATATTTTGTTTTCTCATTCAGCTGAATTGTTTTCTCTTCACCATACCTTTTTGCCGTCTGCATATACATTGTCTTCTGAACATAAATCTCAAGTGCAAGTTTCCTTGCAGCTCCCAGGAACTCTTTCAGTGCGCCTTAAAAGCTTGAAGTGTTCTTGCTGAGATTACGAAATCATACAAAGCCAAATATTGGGTCAGGCAGTTGAAAATGGTACCACCCAGATTTGTTCTTATTTTACGAATGACGGATTCTAATACAAGCACGGGCGGATCTACGGGGGGAGCTTTCGGGCTGAAGCCCCCTCCAAAATGGTAAAATATAACCATGTTTTATCGGAAAAAATACTAAAAAATTATCTCTTAAAGTATAATTATTCGTGTAATTACATTTAAAAGGGCTTTAGGAATCACTTAAACATCAGTTCGTATAGGTACTTAGTTTCTTTCGTATTTTCCAAAGTAATTATCGTTACTTTTATGGAAAAAAAAGCTTTCGGGCTGAAGCCCCTCCCAAAATTAAATCCTGGATCCGCTAGTGAATACAAGATTGAAGAGTAAACTGACCGTAGATCATCTTGTCGTAATCTTTTTGCTACATTAAAACCTTTAGAGTATCTCCGTCTGATCTTGACCTTACAGGATGTTTTCTTTAGAGTCATGTGAACAGGGGTACCCATCCCCCCTAAGGTCGATGACGCAAAAACCTATCCCCCCTCCCAATATATTTTATTGCTGACCTTTTCTTTAAAACAGAGCAAGCGAAGGTAGAATCAGAAAATTGTAGATTGTACAATTACACTTGCTGCGGTCTGTTCCATGTTTCCTCTTGTCCCTTAGACAGAAAATTTTGCTGGACTTGGTTATTTTGACTTAGGGCACGTCAAAACGTGTATTTTCGTTGAAAACTCAGATTTGAATATTTTGAAGATCGCAATACTTTCCCTTACTATTTATTTATTTATTTTTTCTGTTGGCATTACAGACTATGTAAATAGTTTGCCGCCTTAACAAGCTGCATCTCTGCCAGTCTTGGGCTATTTCTTTCCATTTATCTGTACGCAGCTACAGGTAATATCATTATACAAATGGGCAAACACAAATCGGTTCAGCCCCTTTTACTCATCTATTATTCAACCGATTTTCTTCATTCTTTTTTTGTTTAATAGATATTGACGAGCTTTAGTGTTATCAATAAATAAAAATATTAAATAGTATGTGAATACAAATATAAATGGTAGTTTGTTCAAAACGGCTTATCTCCGAAAGTTCTTCACCGATTTTTTTTAAATTTGACACAACGTCGCAATAATATTTAGAAGTTTTTTTGTATTCGTTTCATTATCATCGGGCCTTTCCTTTCGAAATGGCGGCCGAAAAACGTGATTCGCTTTAGACTGTAGCGCCAATACGGCTTCAACGATTTCAATGAAACTTGGCTAAAGTCTTCCCCTTGAAACCTTTATAATTTATGTATATAACATACTTTCCCGAAAACAAGCTGCATACATTTTTATGATGAATTCAGTATTTTATTTGCGAATAACTCAAAAAGTACACATTTTTTATTAATAATACCATATTTCTTTGAAAGCTTTCTGAATTCCCTACAAAATAAAAAAAAAATCATCGAAATCGGACTATTTGTTGCAGAGATATATCATTTTAATCATTTAGTATGTTTTCTTTCCCTTCCAAGTTCGATTTCTTTTATTTTGTTTTTTGATAAATCTAAAACTTTTCATTTACTGAGGTTTGGGTCTATTATTTGAAGAGATGATATCATGTAATGTTAGTGGAATGATACCTAATAAATTAAATTAAAAAATATATTCTATAGTTATACTCATTGTTAACTTAAATACTGCTCAAGCATTAGTTAATGCAACAGGAATGAGACTGTAGTATTAACGGGGGCTACTTTAAATTAAAGAACTTTAATTCCAATAATTAATTTAATATTTTCTGACACAATACTTCCATTCGAATTTCAAAGAACAACGTTCTCATTAATAGCCGCATTTACTATAACCATAATCAAATCGAAGGTCAATGTTTTGGAAAAAATTGTGTAATATTGCGACGTCCAGTAATTTCGCATGGACAATTATATGTGGCAGCAAGTAGAGCATGTTCATTTACAATTTTGAAATTTATATTTCCAACTGCAACGGGCAAGGCTATGTACTAAACAATAGCAGAATATTAAAAAAAGAACATTGTTTACATAAAAGTTCTAAATAAAAATGGATTTAAAGTGAATTTAAATTGCTAATTTAAATTTATTTTTTACACTCTTAATCATAAAATTAATTTATTGTGATAATAACACACATAAATTAAAATGAAAATTAAATACTTTTGAATGAGTGTATTTTGTATTACTTATAGATAATTTTAAATGACTTGAGCTCAATTTTTAAATGAAATTGAAATTTTGTTTGTATTAATAAATGAGGATTTTTGAATCGTGATTTACTCTTTATTTATTTACTTTATTTTTTATTTAATTATATCTTTTCCTCAAATTTTTAATGGCTATGGTCGAATTTCGACCACTGGGCGAACACTAGTTAACATTAATAGTTAAGTGAAAGTAGTATTTTTAAAAATATTACCAAAAGCGTTATTATTGTTCCTGGTTGCTGTTAAGTTTTTTATTTATATATGTATTTGTTTGTTACAGGCCATCAAGGCTGTAATTATTAGGACCATAATTTTATATAATTTATTTCTTTTTTTTTATTTTTTACAATAAATTAAGCCAATTATCACCAACATTTTATTGATACGCATTAATTTTGACGTTTCGACCATACTAAGGTCATTTTCAAATCTGGAAATTTGTAATATCATTATTAGTTAATATTTTGTTTTGTAATTGTTGAATATTAACTAATAATGATATTACAAATTTTCAGATTTATGGTATGGTCGAAACGTCAAAATTAATGCGTATCAATAAAATGTTGGTGATAATTGGCTTAATTTATTGTAAAAAATAAAAAAAAAGAAATAAATTATATAAAATTATGGTCCTAATAATTACAGCCTTGATGGCCTGTAACAAACAAATACATATATAAATAAAAAACTTAACAGCAACCAGGAACAATAATAACGCTTTTGGTAATATTTTTAAAAATACTACTTTCACTTAACTATTAATGTTAACTAGTGTTCGCCCAGTGGTCGAAATTCGACCATAGCCATTAAAAATTTGAGGAAAAGATATAATTAAATAAAAAATAAAGTAAATAAATAAAGAGTAAATCACGATTCAAAAATCCTCATTTATTAATACAAACAAAATTTCAATTTCATTTAAAAATTGAGCTCAAGTCATTTAAAATTATCTATAAGTAATACAAAATACACTCATTCAAAAGTATTTAATTTTCATTTTAATTTATGTGTGTTATTATCACAATAAATTAATTTTATGATTAAGAGTGTAAAAAATAAATTTAAATTAGCAATTTAAATTCACTTTAAATCCATTTTTATTTAGAACTTTTATGTAAACAATGTTCTTTTTTAATATTCTGCTATTGTTTAGTACATAGCCTTGCCCGTTGCAGTTGGAAATATAAATTTCAAAATTTTAAATGAACATGCTCTACTTGCTGCCACATATAATTGTCCATGCGAAATTACTGGACGTCGCAATATTACACAATTTTTTCCAAAACATTGACCTTCGATTTGATTATGGTTATAGTAAATGCGGCTATTAATGAGAACGTTGTTCTTTGAAATTCGAATGGAAGTATTGTGTCAGAAAATATTAAATTAATTATTGGAATTAAAGTTCTTTAATTTAAAGTAGCCCCCGTTAATACTACAGTCTCATTCCTGTTGCATTAACTAATGCTTGAGCAGTATTTAAGTTAACAATGAGTATAACTATAGAATATATTTTTTAATTTAATTTATTAGGTATCATTCCACTAACATTACATGATATCATCTCTTCAAATAATAGACCCAAACCTCAGTAAATGAAAAGTTTTAGATTTATCAAAAAACAAAATAAAAGAAATCGAACTTGGAAGGGAAAGAAAACATACTAAATGATTAAAATGATATATCTCTGCAACAAATAGTCCGATTTCGATGATTTTTTTTTTATTTTGTAGGGAATTCAGAAAGCTTTCAAAGAAATATGGGTATTATTAATAAAAAATGTGTACTTTTTGAGTTATTCGCAAATAAAATACTGAATTCATCATAAAAATGTATGCAGCTTGTTTTCGGGAAAGTACGTTATATACATAAATTATAAAGGTTTCAAGGGGAAGACTTTACCCAAGTTTGATTGAAATTGTTGAAGCCGTATTGGCGCTACAGTCTAAAGCGAATCACGTTTTTCGGCCGCCATTTTGAAAGGTAAAGCCCAATGATAATGAAACGAATACAAAAAAACTTGTAAATATTATTGCGACATTGTGTCAAAGTTTAAAAAAAATCGGTGAAGAACTTTCGGAGATAAGCCGTTTTGAACAAACTACAATTTATATTTGTATTCACATACTATTTAATATTTTTATTTATTGATAACACTAAAGCTCGTCAGTATCTATTAAACAAAAAAGAATGAAGAAAATCGGTTGAATAATAGATGAGTAAAAGGGGCTGAACCGATTTGTGTTTGCCCATTTGTATAATGATATTACCTGTAGCTGCGTACAGATAAATGGAAAGAAATAGCCCAAGACTGGCAGAGATGCAGCTTGTTAAGGCGGCAAACTATTTACATAGTCTGTAATGCCAACAGAAAAAATAAATAAATAAATAGTAAGGGAAAGTATTGCGATCTTCAAAATATTCAAATCTGAGTTTTCAACGAAAATACACGTTTTGACGTGCCCTAAGTCAAAATAACCAAGTCCAGCAAAATTTTCTGTCTAAGGGACAAGAGGAAACATGGAACAGACCGCAGCAAGTGTAATTGTACAATCTACAATTTTCTGATTCTACCTTCGCTTGCTCTGTTTTAAAGAAAAGGTCAGCAATAAAATATATTGGGAGGGGGGATAGGTTTTTGCGTCATCGACCTTAGGGGGGATGGGTACCCCTGTTCACATGACTCTAAAGAAAACATCCTGTAAGGTCAAGATCAGACGGAGATACTCTAAAGGTTTTAATGTAGCAAAAAGATTACGACAAGATGATCTACGGTCAGTTTACTCTTCAATCTTGTATTCACTAGCGGATCCAGGATTTAATTTTGGGAGGGGCTTCAGCCCGAAAGCTTTTTTTTCCATAAAAGTAACGATAATTACTTTGGAAAATACGAAAGAAACTAAGTACCTATACGAACTGATGTTTAAGTGATTCCTAAAGCCCTTTTAAATGTAATTACACGAATAATTATACTTTAAGAGATAATTTTTTAGTATTTTTTCCGATAAAACATGGTTATATTTTACCATTTTGGAGGGGGCTTCAGCCCGAAAGCTCCCCCCGTAGATCCGCCCGTGCTTGTATTAGAATCCGTCATTCGTAAAATAAGAACAAATCTGGGTGGTACCATTTTCAACTGCCTGACCCAATATTTGGCTTTGTATGATTTCGTAATCTCAGCAAGAACACTTCAAGCTTTTAAGGCGCACTGAAAGAGTTCCTGGGAGCTGCAAGGAAACTTGCACTTGAGATTTATGTTCAGAAGACAATGTATATGCAGACGGCAAAAAGGTATGGTGAAGAGAAAACAATTCAGCTGAATGAGTACAAAATACAATGTTGACCAGAATTCAGGAATTTTGGGAGCTTGATAACCGCAGATAATTTGACCCAAGCCGATAAAAAAGCCAGAATCGCTGCTGGAAACTGCTTCTGGAGTTTGCAGAAGGCCCTTAAGTTCAAGAACCTCTCAAGAAAGGCAAAGCTCTTGATCAATAAGACAATAGTAAGGCCGTCACCTATGGGAGTGAATCATGGACCTTAATAGCAGAAAATAAGAGTTGAAAGTCTGGGAAAGAAAGATCTTCATCAAATATTCGGTGCAGTGAAAGCAGAAGACGAATTAGAACAAATAAGAAGCTGCAGTACATGAGCAAGACATCATCTCTTATATCCATCTGGGCCGACTAAGGTGATTGGGACATATAAAAAGAATGGATTCCGGTAAAATCCTTAAAAAACTTTTCTATGGGAAGCTAGGTGATGGACGAAAGTGGGAAAGACCTCGACTGCAATGGCTGGATGATTTTGAGGCAGACCTGAAGGCTTTAGGTGAACAACGCTGGAGAAGATCTGCTATGGACAGAGCTGAATGGAGCAAGCTGCTGATGGAGGCCAGGGTCCTACAAGGATTGTAGTGCCAGTTTGTGAGCGAGTGAGTACAACGAATATACATGGAATAACTATATTAAGGAATGTATTATATTTAATCAGTTAATGTTTAGACTTGGTAAATTAATTGTTTTCAAAATATTAAATAATTAAAATTGTTAAATAAGTAACACATTAATTAGATATATGTTGACCTGTCATAGAAAAAACTGCAGTCTGGTGATTGGGTCCAGAGTCTGAAATGTTCTAGTTGGTATTAATGTTATTTAATTAAATAAATCAATAACTACAGAAGTCTACATCCCACCAAAAAAAATGTCTGTACTAACCCTGAGAACTTCCTAGTAAATATAATCAAGAATGTGAAGAGAAACTAAGGGCCCCAGGGACAATTTGTTTTGGACACCTGTATAATATTAAATTAATCCCTGAATCTCAACATTTTCCTATGTAATGTAGGTAACAAAAATATTATATAAAGATACTTATTATATAATATATGAAATGTTTTGTTTAAAAAAATTCGAAAGCTTAAAAGAAACACAAGTTTTGAATTTTTGGATAGAACTATAATTTTGTGAGGTTTCAATTCGGAGGAACATTCAAATCAGGGAACAAGGAAAAAACATGGAACAGACAACAGAAAGGGTATATGTTCTCCAATTATTCTAATTCTACTTTCTTTGGCACTATTATTCCCGTGACAATATTATGAAGAAGAGGAAAGTTGTAAAATTTCTTGGGAGAGAGGTCCAACCTTTGGGTTAAGAATCCCTACTGAAGGGGTCAACTAATTATTTATTTATTTTATTTTTATCATCGTGATTTGAATAGAATTATAAGTTTTGAAATAAAGTTAAATTTAAAAAATAAAGATGGAATAACATTATCATTTAAAACAAATGATTAACAAATATTTTTCTACTTATCTAATCTATTCATTATAGCTAATCTGCACTGTGTTTGGAGGGCTAAGAAACACACTACGGAGAAAAATGGGAATATACATTATCACAGAAAGTGATTTTCCCCTGCTCATGAAAGAAGAGAACTAATCCAATTTCGAAGAGTTTATGTATGGGTGCAAAATGATGGTTGAACACTTCAACCTTGGTGTCTCTATGCAAAAGGTAGGTGGCAGCAGGAACAATCAACAATTGACAGAATACATAAAGGTATGGACTTCAAGAAGTTAAAGAACTGGACCACTGAATGGCAGAGGTAGCTTAATAGATGTGTCATTTGTTATACTAACCTTGCCAAAACTCTTATTGCTGTAAGATGAGTTAGGGTGTAAATAAATAAATTAAATTAATATGTTCACTGCAAATTTCCTTCTATGAGTCTATATTTTAATTATTTATTTAATGGTACCATCTATTTTATACAGTCCTGTTGGAGTGCCAATAAAAATATATATACAAAGAATATACAAATTTTAGTTTTCATATTCTGGTAATTTATCTAATTAAATGTTAATTGATGTAGGACTAATCATTTATGAAAGTTGCACATATACTGTCATCAAATCTGCGCTTTCTTCACCAATGAGATAATATATTATGAATGTTCTGAAGTAATTGTAAACTTTCAAGCATGGTCGGGCACTCTAGATGGTTTATCCAAAGCCTCCTTCGTTTTTTCTCTGTCCCATCGTACTAAACCTTATTTTTCCTTTAATTATTTATCAAATTCTTCCATTCTTTATATTTGGTCATTTTTTGTTACTTGTAACAATTTGAAATGATTAGTTATTTTAAATAAACAAATTTAAAGATACTTTAGACAAAGAAATTTTGAAAATTCGGCATATACGCCCTGTCAGAATAATTTCTGATAATTTAATTATTATAATAATCATATCTACCAGATATGAAAGATCACATTATTTTACATTGATGAAACAATTTTAATCAAAATTGTTGTAGCCATTTTGAGAAAATTTAATGTTGAAGATGAAAAATGTGTAAATTTGATGATAGGAAGAGCCATTTCTGTTTAGCCGATTTTTATAGAAAAAGTGGCTGTAAAAAATATTGAACACTTGTTCCAACATTCATTTCAATGAACAAGAGCCAAGAATAAAAAATTATAATTTAAAAATAATATTTTTATCTTAATTTTTAATTTAATTTACCCTTATATACAGTATACAGTTAGGGAAAGTATTTGGACTGTGAAAAATCTTGCACTGGAGTTCCCAATGGAATTATCTAAAGCTAATGACTTTTAATGGTAGTAGTTAATAATGTATACTTCTAAATTGTTGAAAGGGTCATAAATATTTCCATAAACACCAAATGGAATTTCTAAATCAATAAATGGAAAAATATATATATATTTTTCTCAACTTGGTAAACCAAAAATTTATAGTGCACAGAATTATCACAATTTTCGTTAATTTTCTTAAAGAGGAAGGAGATGGTCCGGGGTGGTGGTCATAAAGAGTCTAAAATAGTGGAAAAACTATTTCATTTAAAGCCTAACGTTATCTTTCCACTATTTTAGACTCTTTATAATGCCACCCTGGCCATCTCCTTCCTCTAAAATATACAACTATCAACCATTAAGTTTTCAATAACTTTCTTAAATTTGTATTTACAATTAATGTAGTATTCTTAAGGAATATTAACTGTAAAAAAATATTACTTCCGAAAAGGTCTGAAGTGAAATTTGTGGGATGCATCACACCAGGTTTTTTTACTCATGTTAATCTGCAAATACAGAAAACTACATACATCTTTTGTTTCACTATTTTGTTATTTTAGATCGAGGGATTTTAATGAACTTAAGTTACGTAAAAATAAAATAAAAAAAAAAAAATGTTGTAGGTATAAGCAAAGAAAAACAACATCAAAATTTTAAGTATGAAATAATTTCATATTTGTTTTCAGTATTTTAAAAATTTTTGGAATTTACAAATAAAATTCATTCTCTAATATATTTCGTTTTGGTTAAAGGTTTGTATATTAGCATGTTAATCCAAATATAAAGTTTTTATTAATTTATTTTTTAACCTGGTTTATTTAATTGTTTTCAATTTTATTGTTATTTTGTTGAGCAGTGTCCAATCCATTTTGTTTACATTCTGTTTTTGTAAATTTTCCATCAACTCAATTGCACTCATGTATTTATGTATATTTCATATTTATGTGTTTAGCACCCATATATATTTCATTAGAATATATTTACATACATTAGTATAGTTAACCAAGATTTATGGGGGCAGATGCCTGTATTGCTTGGTGAATGGCATATACTGTTGGAAAAAATGGTTTCAATAGCCATTTTGGACTGAAGACGTTTTTGATGCAAGCATTATCATTTTGCCCTTCTCTGGAGATTTGGATGTGCAAAAATTCATTACCCACATATGGTTGAAACATACTAAAAACATTTTAAGAGATAAGTTTAATCTTTTTGTTGACTTTCATCAGGGTTTTGACTCCATATGTCACAAATTCTTTTCTATAGGTTTGAACAGAGAAATAATTCAGATTCTGGAAGATGTACATAGTAATTCGTATACACAAATTAAAAGAACTGCAGGAGAACTGTCGCAAGTTATAAATTATTGAAGGTGTGCTACAACGAGAGACACTGAGTCCCATGCTGTTTGACCTCTTCTTATCGGATATCGAGGCATATTTTCGCAAGCGTAACTTCTCAGGTAACATATATCTATTGATGGTTGTGTTGACATATTGTTTCTCTTGTTTGTAGATGACATGTTTATTTTTGCCAATTCCTATACCGATCTAGTAAAAAAAGTTAATGCTCTAAATGAATATTGTAGGGATAATAGACTGATTATAAACATTAATAAAACAAAAATTTTGTATTGTGCAATGAGGTGCCCAAAGAAATATGATAGTATATATTTAGAAGGAGACCTGATTAATACACTCGTCACATTCAATTATTTAGGTGTTCATTTGTGTAGGTCTGGTTTGTTTTTGCAAGCAGTTAAGACAGAAATTTCAAATTAAAACTCAACAATAGCCACTGTGATAAAAATTTGTTCAAAAGCCAAAATGAACTCCTGGTAGGCGAGAGAAAAGTTGTAAAAATCTATCATTAATACTTCTTTGCTATATTGTACCCAGATATAGAGTCTCTGATATATAGAGCTCTTAGAATAGGTCAATATAAATTTTTATAAAAAACATTTTCGCTTTGTAAATCCATCCCAGACTTTTTAATACACTTAGAAACAGGGTATATTCATATTTGTTTCAATATCATGAAATATTTTTTGAATTGATTAGGCTTGTGGAAATGGAGGAATTTAGATACCCTAAAATGTTTCGAAAAACTAAAAAACAAAAGTTATTAATCTAATCCTGTTTTATCGAAATATAATTGGTGTGCTCAGCTGAATGTATTGTTAGATACTGTAGGAGAAGGCAATCCAGTTTAAGAAACCAACTCAGCCATAATTAGAGCAAATATCAATAGAATATAAGTATAAACAACATTTGCAGGAGGGTGATAAGAAAACATTGCATAGCTCAGCTTATAGTGCACATTTGAAACTTTTTTTTAACAATGGTCAGATCACCCAGTATTTGTTGACACCCAATAATTTCAAATATCCCAGATTATTAATGCAGATCCCACTCTCTCAATTTCTCGTTCTACACTTCTACAAATTTCTCGGAAAAATAAATGATCAAGGTTTCAGTTAACAATAAAATTATAAAATTCAATCCACAACTTGAGAGCAAAATTTGTAATACTATGGAAAAAGAGACATTTTATCATGTATTACATAAATGTCCAACATACAATAGTTCAAGAGTAAGAATTTACCAGGGTATGGAAAATCTTAATAGGATGGAAATATTTGAGCCAACCACCACAGAAGATATGAAAAAATTATATTTTTTCATCTCTAATATATCAACTTCTAAAGCATTGGTAGGGTAATCTGGAATATTGTGTTTTGAATATTATTGTAAAATGTAGTCTGTTCAGTTCTTATTTCTTGTGTTTTATTTTTTCGTATGAGTAATCTTTTTATTTAATTTGAAAACAGTTTAATATTACTATTTAAAAAATATATTGATTTTATTGTTATTGTGTATGTGTTTGGTTGAGAGTTTCAGATTTTATATAATTGTTAATAATTGGCATTATTTTACCTTCTGATTTTTTTTCAAATATGGTTTTTAAGTTATCCTTTTAGTAAGATTGCTGTAATATTTGTAGTGTAAATAATGAAGTATAAAAGTAAAAAAAAAATGTAATACCATAAGATTAATAACGTTTGTTATACAAAGACTTTTTTAACTGTAGCATGTAAAGTTTTAGAAAATCTTCCGACTGATAGGCTTAAGATTAATTCTGAATGGATCCTTCCAGATTATCAATGAGGATTTAGACCCAACAGAGGCACATCAGATCAGATCTTTTTAAGGCAAGTTTTATGAGCTAAATAATGATGTTCATCTCATCATATCATCTCTTTATTGACTTTAAGCAAATCTTTGATCAGTTTAAGACAATCTAGCTATTTAATATCTTGAAAGTTTTTAATGAATCTCTAAAATTAAGTAAATTGACATAAATAACAACGATCTAATCTCAGGCCAGTATTTTTATAGTAAGTGCTAAGCTGAAAAATACAGTTTACTGATGTGGTAAGACAAAAAGATGACCTCCCATAAATATTAATAACAGACATAAATTTCCATATTGTCAGGTTGTTTTTTAAAATTTATTTTTTGTTTTAATCAAAACAATTGCTGTACATTCCAAACATGTAAACATGGTCATTTTAATAAGATTCAAACTTAGAAATAAAAGGTAAAACATATGTTGGAATAGTACCTTGTTGACATGAAATTAATGATACCTTGTTGACATGAAATTAATCTAGATTGTTTAGGGTCTATGATTTGAACAATTGTTGAATTCAATGTTTACTAGTAAAAAGTATAATAGCAATCACTCATCAATATTATTTAATGCTCATAAAACGAGAGTGTAAAAATGGATAAATAGGAACTATGAAAGAATTTGGTAATTAACTAAAGGAGAAAATGAGAGACATATTTTTGCAGGTTGAAAACAAACTTCCAGAAGTAAGAGTAATAATATTTATGTATGATTTATTGTTGGGAAGCTAAAGATTTTGAAAAATGAATGTCTGATATATAAGGTTTTAGAAGGTAATAGAGACTGAAGAAAAGCTAATGACTTTTAATTGTCCTAGTTAATAGTTTCTACTCATTATATTATTAATAGTTAATTAGAACATTGTTCTACTGAAAATAGGATGGTAAGTGAATGTCGTGTGATGCATTACACTAAATTTTTATTTAACTGTAATGCAACCGAAGTCTGAATAGATAGTTTTAATAGGAAATTGTAGGGTAAGATAAAAAAAAAAAAATCAAGATATCAGGAGAAACTAAGGATATTTATTGACTCTCTGTTTGAACAGTTAATGTTATAAGAGTTAAGATGTTGAAATGTCAATTTTCCCCAACTGAGGTACCTTTTTGTTGGGTCCTTATAGATCTCATGGGTCTCACTATAATATTTGTGCCTCGAGTCCTAGAAAACAAAGAAATATCCTTACAATGTGATAGATTTTATAAATTATCTTCTTCATAGAACAACAATTAAGTGCTTATGTGTTAGCATTTTTTTTTAAATTCAAATAAAGAGAAATTAGTGCTTACCAGCTATTGTTTTGAGTTGGGAGCACAATTGAATTCTGTTACAGCAGGATCTTCTGAAATCCATGGCTGTGAGATGATGACTGCCTTACACGAGTAGCTTGTTTTCAAGTTCTCATTGCTAGCATCAAAATCGAAAGTATACTTGATACCTGCAACTACCTAAAAAACACATATTCCTTTAAATCGAAATAGGCAATTTGGTTTTTTAATGATTGAGACGTCTTTATATTGATAGATAAATAGACAGATCAATAAATATTTTTTCAGTTATTATATAGTTTCTTACTTGAGAAGTAGCTTTTTTGATCCTAAGTAAAGATAGCTGTTTACTGGGATTGGATCTTGCATTCAAATTACTTAGGGCTCTTTTCAAACACTGTTGGGCAGTGACATCACCAGGATTTGTTTCAACTGGGCAGCCAGCACAGAACTACATAAATATAATAATGTTAGAATTTTCATTATAAATTAACTTATATTGTATATATCTGAGTGTACATATACAAAATTACCTCAGGCTGTGGCCTGCAATGGACTTCATCCACTTCTTTCTTATTCAGCCATGGTCTGTACCACACTTGAACATCACATATGTGGCGATCCTAAAGGAAGTAGATTAAAATTATGTTATGACATTGTATAATAATGCATGAGCCATTTTATATATAGTTATAAGCAAGCAACTATATAACAAGGTTATAAGCAAGTTATATTTAAAATTATTTACCTCTTGTTGGATTTGGCATTCATCGGAATCTGATTGGCTATTTTCAAGACAGTTGGTTTTTGCAACTTCTATAGTAGCTCTATATAAAGAACCTTCAACAATCTACAAATAAATGAAGAGAAATTTAACAGTTATGCAAAATAAAAAAACAATGACATATATATATATATATATATATATATATATATATATATATATATATATATATATATATATATATATATATAATCAAATACTGGAAATAGATATACCTGCTCACTAGCTTTGAAAAATCTAACAACTTTCATCAAATATTTAGAATTTAATTTTTTTCCAACTTCAGTACCAATAAATGACTTAAGCTCTTGTAGGTCAGAGTTGCTTTCAGCATCAATCACAAATTCTGAACCAGGAAGTGATCTAAAATCAGTAACTATGTTAAGACTGGTGCTTATTCCTAGCTATTCTAAGGTTAAATAATTATTTATTTTTTCAATGATTCAAAATTAAGGCAAACCTTTTTTGTTTGTTTGAAGAAACAAATTTGCAATTGTATTCCTCAACTTCTTCCACTCCCATCCATTCTTTTAGCAAAACAACTAATTTACACTCATAAAGTGAGTTAGATTTCAAACCTTTAGCTTCAAATCCATAAGTGTAAATCATGCCTTCAACAACCTTTTAACAAAAAAAAATCACTAGTTATTCATTTAAATTAATGATTATAATAAAAAAACACTTTTCATTATTAAGAAATTTATACTATTATTAAAAACATTTAAAATTTCAAGTATATATTCAGGGAATTCCACTCTTCAACTATATATCAATTTTTAAGGATTGGACAAAGTAATAATGGATCTTCTGAAAGAATGGAGCCAGGACAATGGACTTGGAATTAACATGCAGAAAGTAAACTTTTATGTCTGCATCGTGGCTTCCTAAAGGTTGCATGGCACAAGTTTCACTATCAAAAATTTTTAGGGCAAATTTTTTCAGGATTATTAATTTTTGGATAGAACCATATTTTTGTTAGGTTTCAATTGAAGAGAATTTTTGAACAAAGGAAAAACCAAACTATAATTTTTATAAATTTACTTTTATTTGCACTGTCTTTAAGAAGAGGAGAGTAATAAATATTTTTGGGTGAGGCGTTATATTTTATTTATCCTTGCAGGTGAAGGAGTGATAGGCACTCCGGTCTTTACTAACAGAAGGAATATAAAAATCAAATTGCCGTGTTTGGATGGTTTTCTGACAAACCATGTAGAGGAGTTTAGTGTCATTAGCATCAATCCCAATAGCAAGTTGAAATGACTAAGCCATATTGAAATGATCAGCACGAAAATGCTTCACTGCCTTTGAGCTTTTAAGACCTGTGGGTAAATCCTGGGGTTTAAGACCCAGAATAGATGTGTGACTACCTACAGCATAAATTAGACCTTTAATCTTATAAGCTGCCATAATATGATGGCATAAGGCTATTGCAAGCAAACTCAAGAGCCCTGCTCGAAAAATTAAAATGGCTCATTTGCATAATGATGCAGCTCCTACAGCTGGAATTTATATAGAACAAGAATTGCATATAGAACAAGAAATTAAGCTCCTTTTTTTTTTCTTTTCTTTTTTTAATGGAACTTGAAATAACCATTGGTTGGTTGGTGTGAATGAATGCAAAGGCAACTTAAAAATTCTCTTCAGGACCATTTAAGGTAAAGTTTACCCACTCAACTCACTTATAAGGCCGTCTATCACATAATAAGTAGATGTGATGTTTTAACTAGAGTGCAGTACTTCCATTTTAGTGGTGACTGCATTATTAATCTCAAACTTTTAGAAATGATTGATTCCATACACAAATTTACAAACGATATAGGCCTGTTTTAACAGAACAAAGGATAGTGGTACAATAGGGCTCTATGAGACCACAGAACATTATTGCCGGAAACTGTTAAAAATAAATTCATTACATTTTATACAAAAAATATAATCTAGGAGTGTGAATCAGAAGATGGTATATTTGGTACCCTACATCTGAGTATTTTAAAACTTTATATTATATATATGAAATATTAAACTTAGTTTAAAACCATTTTGTTTCACACACACACACATATATATTTATATATTTGTAATTATTTCACTTAAATTATGTGTGATATTTAGTCTGAAGGAATATTTTGTATTAGATTTCTCCTATAAAAATAATTATAACTATTGGTTCTTTTAAATTCTCAGGTTGTGTTTTAAACTATTAAGAGACAAATATTGTTACAGTAAGTTTAATTAGGTAAAAAAGTCAGATTTGAATCATTCATATGATTGAAAAATATTATTAATAAAGATTGCTCAAATTAAAAATAATTCATTAACTAGGTTTAGTAAGGAAATAATGAATTATTATCTTTATGAAAAACTTAATGAGTAAAAATATTAGTTGGTTCATTAATTACAGATAATTATGCTTTAAGTAATATTAAACCAAACTAACATGTGTAGTAAGTATTTCGTAATTTAAAATACTTGCTTCCTTTTCATAAATTGGTCAAAATATGAAGAAAAGACACAGAGAAGACAACTCCTGTGCAACTTTTTAATCCTCCACTACAAAAATCAGAGGAAAAGTAATGAAGAAAAGAAATTCATATATGCACATAACTCAAAACGTAGACTATTTGTGGTTAATAATATCCATGATTAACTAGAAAGTTTTTTGGGGGGGGCTGGTTGTCGGGCTCAAGTCCCCTCTCCCTCATAGTATGCCTGAGTTAATATTTAAGAGAATTAGGAAATTAGGACAGTATCTCCTTAAATATTTTAAATATCTTGCTGCTTCGGACTTAGCGCTGTTAACTAGTAGTGGCATAAGTCTAGCATCAAAATTTGAAACCAAGCAGTGCCAATGCGAAATAATGGCATTAATTCAAAAGTTTAAGTTAACAAGCCTAGGATACAATGGGGCTGCAGGACAATGTAGGAACTTTTAAGGAGCGTTTAGACATTCCGCAAACTATGGGACGAACAAATGTGTAAACGGATATTTCACTATTGTTTTGTTTCTTGTTTTTGGATATTTTCCTTCTACTGTCGGTATCAAGAGAAATAAAATAAATAATTGGTTTAGGAATAATGTCGCTTTTAAGTTGGATAGTTGTGTTTCCTATAGTTTGCGAAATGTCTAACCGCACCTTTAAAATTCAAATGGTGAAACTTTGAAGTGCCGCGCGAGAAAGTGTAGAAGGCCGAGGACTGCTAATCCCTGTTTTAGATCAATATTTTTCAAAATTACAATAGCGAAAACAATTAAAATCGATAATTCAGGAAATTGTATTTAAAATTAAACTAATAATTATGTAATTGCAATTTATTTTTATAGATGAGGGTTGGGCGGGAATTAAGGAAAGACAAAGGGACGCTTGCCGGGATGGAATAATTTTAACTAAAAAATAATTCTACTTTTTGCTGTTTTGATCTTAATTCAGTTAATGCCACGAATATATTATCTGATACTAGTATTACTTCGAAATGTTCATTACCTAAAATACCTACATAAACTGTTTAATTTTATTGGGAGGCGGTAGCAGTTCAAAGACGGAGGGCTAAAATTAAGCTTGTAAATTGCTGTATAAAAGTTCATTTAACCATAAAAAAACTTTACGAATAAAATCATTAAAGATAGATAAGCGAAAAATTTAAAACGTGGAAATACTTTTGAGATGTATAATACGATTTTAATTATCTAAACAAAAAATCTTTAAAAAATATTATTTATAAAATTAAATTATGATTAAACAATTTTAGTAGAAGTTTTACAAGAATATATTGATAAGTTTTAGTTTGTATATATGGATATGTTCAATTACGAAACATTAGTTTAATTATATATTGTTATATTACCATGCTCCATTAATCCAAAAAATAATACCTGTTTTTTCAATTCCTTGATTCGTACAAGAACGGCTTGTTCCTCATTTTCCATACCTTTTGGAGCAACATTTTGAAGTTTGTTGCTAATATATTGAAAGGCAGCAGGGTCATTTACTTCACCATTAGTGGAACAACCTAAGCAAGCCTGTTTCAAATTCAAATATTAATTATATTTTTAGAATGTTTTATACTAATATCTTTTTTTGCTTTAATTTATGCATATTTAAAAAAAGTTATAATTTAATAATTGTATTTAACGTCTTACCTTTGCCAAAGAGGAATGGAAAAGACCGAGTAAGAAGAAAACCATGAGATGCATGGGGCCCATTTTTAAGACTTTGTTTGATTGATTACTTGGTACCTCACAGTAATCAAATTCTAGAAGCCCTAATGACTTGAGAGACAAATTTTCTAGAACCATCCCGGCCTTATATACCAAAAATTCAAGTGGATCCTAGAGATAAGTATTTCCCGCCATCCCGCTATCAGCTGATTGACCTTTCCAGAGAGCTCTATGGCAGTCAGCTGAATTTCTGTTTTATTGTGTTTTTAATGATTTTAACTTAACTTTTATGGTTTTGAGATCGATAGTCCTGAGGGCACTAGCAATGTCAGCTCCAGAGTGCACGCCAGCTCAAAATTGCATCTTTTGTACGATTGTTAATGAAAATGATCAGAGTAAAATAATCTATCAGGTACTATGAAAGTATTTAATACTAATGTATTTATTTTATTTACTTTTTTAATTTGTAAAAATTGTTGATGTTAATTAAATATATATTTTTTTGCAATTTATTTCTGTAGCTGGTCTTAAATTAACTTATCTGGTTTTGAATATTAGATCTTGAATTTATGCATTAGGTTCGAAAGTATATGAAATGTCTTAATTTAAATCTTAAATCATATCTACTGATGTTTAACCTGGTATATGTCCTTTTAGTCAATTTCCTATAGTCTTTGACAGATAAGGACTGATTTGGGGTTGGAAATTTTTAAGATCATGTTATGGGGAACTTTAGGAATTATTATGTTATTTAGGGAGTAAAATTATTCAAAAATTAAAAAACGTTTTTGTTTCCAACTTCAAGCAAAAAAAATTGCTTCATTGGGAACTAACTTCTTGTTTCTTAGAGAAGCCTATTTTTTCTCCTGTCTCAGCCTTTTGGACAATATGGGTGTTTGCTGGAGTGAAATGTTATGCATCACTGCACACTCTAGCAAATTTAACAGATTAAAACATGCTCGTCGTCTCTCCGCAAAACAATGGTTCATGCTGGTGAGTGACTTCTGGAATCTGGCAGTCTTTCCAGCATTGGCTGTCCAGTACTGTTGAAGTGGACTGGGCTCACAACTGCCTACTAGCCATAAATAAGGATTTGGAACCCCCATTGCAAAGTCCTATCGCTCCATTTTGTCATCTTAAAAATGACTCCTTGAGCCCTTAGTTCCACTGGTTTCTATCACCAGCCTTCTCTTTATTATTTATTTGGGGAAAAGTTTCTGTATCATTGAAGTCTTTATTTGGGTTATGGTGGTCTCTTATCAATTAATTCTGCCTTATGCTATGAGATAATTTTAAGCATTTATTTTCTTATTAGGTAAAAATTAATCAGAATGTTTTACTGCATAATTATGTTTGATTAATTGTATTGTAAGAATTATATATGACTTTTAGGATGATGATGTAGTTGCATTTCCTGATATAAAACCTGCTGCTGAACATCATTATTTAATAATACCTCGCACTCATCTACCAAATGCTAAGGATCTAGATTCTTCCCATAAAAGTCTAGGTTGGTTAGTTTTAAATTTGTCTTCAGAACTATGCTTTTATTATTATTTTATTAATTAATGATAATGATTAATGAAGAAATTAAATATAGTTAGCACTTTATTTTTTCAGTTGAGCACATGATAAAAGTTGGAAATGATATCTTAACGGAAAAAAATGCTGATCTATCAAACTCAAGGTAATTTTAATCATTAATATTTAATCAAATTCTCTTTATATTTTTTTTTTAATTTTCGTCAATATTGTGACATATAAATTTATTGAAAAATAATTTTTTTAAAATTCTGTCTCAAGAATTTTAATTCCACAACTAATACTTTATTATGGCATCAAACATTCTTTAAATTAGGATGAATGTCTTATCCATTATGGATAATGAATAAAAATCTTGCAATTGGTAATTACAAAATTAGATTGCATTATGGATTTTAATAAAAGTATAATAGGCAAACTGATACTGATGGCAAACTTATGCAGCATTTATTTGAAACTAAGAGCTGTCTCCTGATTTCTTTAAAAGTAGGTTAGGTAGCAAAAAGAACCTTATATGAAATAAAAAAAATGAATTCATGCATTCCATTTATTTATTACTTCTTGTTTTCACACAATTTTTTCTTGCCCAATTTTCACATTTATGACTCAGCAATTTGTCCAGTCAATGAAACGCGTGGAGAGAAAAGAGAATTGTTTCTGATTTTTTATCATTGATTTATTTCTTGTGTTCTGTTATTCACTTAATTTGGGTGTACAGTTATTACTGGCCAAACTTTATAAATCAATAACTACATTTGAAAAAGTTACAAAAAAAATTCTTTCAATAAATATTCAAAATGAAAAAAAGAATTATTCTGGTGCATCACACAACTTTTACTTACCACTCTAGCTCTAATTCTTGCTCATTTCAAAACAGCAATTTTTTTTTTATTCACTATACACTTCGTCTTACTGTTTATTTTCATTACATAGATACTTCAAAATTTAAAATAAACTAATTAATTAACATTTAAAATCAATATGATGAGATAGTTGTTTATTAATAATTTATGACTTAGTTTATCCATTTTCTTTCACCTTGTGGAATCAGATTTATTGTTGCCTATATATGAAATTTCTAGAGTTTTCATGTGACCAATGAGTAAAAGTTTAGATAAACTTATTATATTTCCAAAGGGCTTTTTCTTTTTCTTTTGGTAATTTAACTTGAGTATATTAAACTTGTTAATAAATTTCAAATGAAATAACATAGTTATTTTATAGAAAAAATTCCTCCCAAATGTTACACATTTATACAGCATAAATGTTTCAAAAATGCTTAACAATTACTATATTTTTTCTCAGTTGTAATGCTCTTTTCTGGACTTGTTCTGTAGTGTTTTAAAAATATTTTAGAAAATAAAATAATTGTTCTTGACTATAAAAAAAATAGAAATCATTCTTATTTTTGAAGTTATTGATCTATTCAAAATAATTGCAGCTTAAATGAAGGTAGGATCCTTAATTATATATGTCAAAGGTAAACCATCATAACATTTTCTAAGTTAAAGGAGAAATAAAAGGAGTTTCTCTATTTTTTTTTTTTTTTTTGTGAATGATGGTCATCTTTATGTTTGAAATGCCACATATTTTATCACTCTTTAAATTGAATCTAGAATAGTATACTTCTGATTCAGATCTGTGAGTGATTGTATAAAATAAAATCATAAAAAGCTTTTTAAACAAAGTGATGAATAAATGTGAATACAAAATGATTTAAAATTATTCTTTTAACTATATATTTTTTCTTCACAAAGGTGTTTTAAGGGGAAGAAAAATATAAATAGGTTATCTTTGGATCTTTTAATATTAAATTAAAATATCATAAAGTAGAGGACTATAACAGTAATATAGAGTAAAACTGAATTTTTTTTTTACAAACTCAGTATATTTAAGAGTGTTATTTTTGTTTTGATTATACAGAATTTTTTCATTCTCTCTTATTTCTAAGACTTGTGGAGGAGTAGGAGGGAATGCCTGCAACGATGATAAAACATAAAACTTATTTATGTTTACTTATTATTCTTCTCTTCATAAAACTTATTTCTTATGCAAATATTATTATTATAAACATATTTTATTCCATTAAAAGATTTTGAGGTTATGTTTGAATACAAACATTGTTTAACTGATTATCTGAGTAGGTCAATTTTATCATTACTCTATTTCTATGTTCTGGATTTATCTCAGAATGTTTAGAAGTAATCAAAGTACTTATAATTTTATATTTGAAATAGGCTTTGACATGATTTCAATCAATAAAAATATTAAAAACTATTTTAAGAAAATGTTCTGGAATCTCGAGAACTTTAATTTGACGTTACCTAACTAACCTTTTTGATGATATTGCCTCTTTTATAACATAATATTATAAATAATTATTTTTCTTTTGTACAAGATTTTAATTAATTATTTGAGTGAAAGCCCATCCAAATAATTCACCTGAAAGATTTAAATGAAGTCTCCGAAAACAGATTAATAAACCTTACTTTTATATTTACAATTTTTTCACAATTTCTATTTTTGAAATTTTCTAAGGTTCAAATTAATATTGGTGAATTTTTTTAATTCCTCAGAAAACCTAAAACAATATTTTATGAGAAGAATCCTAATATACTTTTTAAAATGATCCATAAACATAAACCTGAACAAAACATAAAAAAAAAAATATGTATATAGGCATTGCTTATGATTCTCTGAGGTCAGCCATAATCTACTGAGATTCTTGAGTGTTGTTAAAACAAGCCTGAAGCTCTGACTTGAGTCTTAAAGGCTTGGGTAATGAACGTTCGGTTGTAGAGCCATTGGACCTCGAACCTTTAAGGTTTGAACTGAAGGCTCATAAGGTTTGTTCGAGCCATGATAAATTTATCTTATTATTGTACATTTTCTTATAAAAATGTATTTATTTTTTTCTGTTGGTAGTAACAATATGAATATATTTCCGAAATATAATGTTAATAAATAGAAAGAGGAAAAAACAATTAAGACTCGAGCCTTGGCCGGGTCGGGAAAGCCTCTGGCCTTTTTCAAAAACCAAAAAATTCCATGCTTGTAACTATTTTAAATACATAAAAGGTGTATTTTTCATTTAACTTTTATTATATTGTTCATTACCTGGTTGTTATTGTATAGTTTAGTTATACCATAAATTATATACAATTGTAAGCATATAATTTAAAATCTTTAATTTTTAATCTAAAACAAATTCTGTTGTAATAAATTGGTAACTGGATTGTTAAACAATTTGTTGTAGGTTAGGATTTCATTGGCCTCCATTCAATACCATTGCACATCTTCATTTACATGCTATTGCTCCTGTTGATAAAATGAGTTTCGTTTCCAAACTTATTTTCAGGCCAGACTCATATTGGTTTGTTTCAGTAAGTATTCACCTTTACACCTCTGGTTTCTGTTAATTAAAAATGTATTTTAATTTTATTTTTGAGTGGACAGATCCTTTCTTATCATTCTTTCAAGTGCTCTGTTATTGAAATAATTTAATTCTTATGGTACACATGTTTGCTCCTTTTTTTTTTAATTTTATTAATACTTAATTATATTAAAATCATAAATTTAAAGTAAATACTTAAAATTTGACTGATTAATTTTTTATTCACCTTGAGATATTTTTTCACCTTTGAAACTACTGTAATTTGTGCCAAATGCAATTCACTAAAAAATCTCTTCATTCTTAAAATATTAAATAAAATATTTTTTTTTCATATACAATAAATTTTATAATTGTAAATAAATATATATTTTGAGAATGGGATAGAGAGTAATTTTTTTATTGTGTTTGTGTGCGCACGGGCACTCGTGCGTCCGTGTGTGTAATAATTACTCCCTCCTTCATACTTAAAATTTGAGTCCTTATATTTCTAGGTACATAAAAAAAAAAGTATATGCTTTTGTGTCTTTTCTCCAAGAAAACTAGGTCTTTTTTTTTCAAGTTCAAGTCTAAGTCTCAATTCACACCAGGAATAACCTTGCCATTGTCTACTTTTTTCAAGGTTTCATACACAGATTTGCATTGTTTTTCTTTAAGATAGCTGTTTCTTTTTGTTTTTTTAATTTGACGCCAAGCCCACAAGTCTCACTGAAATGAGCCTTGGGAGTTGACATTACAATCCACTATTATATATATCTGCATTAATATCCACTGTGCATGATAGTTAATTGTAAATTTCATAGACCCATATTTTGGCCATTTGAGAAGATACAGAAAAAAGTCAGCCAAGTAAGGACAGGATAGCTTCCTCATCGTTTTCATTTGCTAAAAAATATCTGTATTAAAAGGTCTAAAAATTTTCTTATGAGAATAAAATCTCTGGAACATGCCCTTTTGGAAATTCAGTAATCCCTCAACATATACTGGCTTGATATACAAGAGTTTCGCTTATCAGCAAATACTAAAATGCGAAAAAGTTCAGCATTTCCAGATTGCATATTTGATAATTCGTAATTACAAAAAAAAATCCAGTGCATACTGAATATGTATCTCGCTACTGTTAGTGCAAATGATGTGTGTAAAAATTGAGTGTTTTACAGGAGAGCATAAAAATTAATTATTTCTTTATGATTTTATATTTTATTGCCCTCTGCTATTTTTTCATAGTAGTAGACTACTTATATCAATTGCAGACTACATAATGTCAAAAATAGAATAAAAATTGAGAACTTTTACATAAGACCTTTGCACTAACTGTAGTAATATACACTTAATATATATATTTTCACTCGTAAAGTGGTAAATTCATAGAGAAAATTCAACTTTTTGTTTGTTCGGAGTTAACGAGACCAATACTTTTCTTCAGTCAGAACAAAACTAATTAAGCTGGAATATAAAAACATGAGTGAAGTTGATACAATTTTGATATTTAAGGAGAAAATCAAGACCACAAGAAGTTGGTTGAACTTCAATGAAAATAAAATCAATCACAAATAAGACGTTTTTTTACAAACTCAAAGTATAAATTACTTTAAATTTATTGAAAATTACACGAAATCTAAGTAACGGCAGTAATTGTCATGCCAATAACATTTGGAATCGATCAAATAATACAGTATCAATTAATTTTTGTATATAAAAACTACAATTTTATAATTTAAGCCATAACCATAACCATATTGTAATAACCTAACCCCCACTCCATATGATCAATGCCTTCAACATTTCACAGCCATTATATTGTTAACTATTATTTATATTAATTTTAATTATTAAATGGAATTCAGTGAAATTAATACTAAGTAATTAATACTGTTCTTCAAATTCCCTCTAAGTTTGGGTCAAATCGAATGCGCCAATAACTATAGCATATCAAATAACACATTTCTTGATCTGAAAGCGGACGCGTTTTTTAAATTTTTTTTTTTAGTATTAGATAGAATTTAATAAAATTGATGACTATCTCATTTTATGTTTACCAATTCCTAAATTCCAATTCCCTCCAAATTTAAGCCAAATAGAACTTGCGGTTTTAGAGATATAGACGTATCAAGGAAAACACACTGCGCATATATAAGAGAAAGCAACTGACAGAATTCAATAAAATTGATCCTACATTATTTTTTCACAAATACATACCTTTTATCCAATTTTGAGCCAAATCGAACGAGCCGTTTCTGAAATATTGGCATATCTACAAAAATGCGTTTGCGCGTGTGTTAGCGGAAGTGCTCTGTAGAATTTAATAAAATTGACGTGGGACCATCTAGACACCAACCCGCACAATTTCTAAAAATTTCATTAAAATCGGATAAACTGTAGTAGGTGATGAATTGAAAATAATTTTATTATTCTGGGACTAGTGTCCCTTTAGAACAAGTCACAAATACAGAATATATATATACCGATATTTTGGTGTGTCCATGAAAAACTATTTAATATTTACAGGTTGATTCGGAGTACAATAAAGTTATAAATGATGAAAAGATATAAATACGTGTAAATATAAAATATACAAAGAAAGTAATTAAGTGAACGAAATATCGACGAATTACAAAAAAAATCAGAGTATCTGGGTGTAATTTGAGGTTTTTACAACTTAAGTTTTTAAGTGCATTTCGTGATCAATCGGATTGGGAATGAAGTAGGTGTTCGAAGAGGAGAGATTTGAAAGAGGATATCGATTTTGCTTGTCGAATATCTGAAGGTATAGAGTTCCAGAAGGAGACAACTTGTATTAAAAAGGATTTATCAAATGCAGCAGTTCGGTGAGGGGGAGGATAGAGGTCGGACGCACAGGATCTGGTGGGACGGGATTGAAAGGAGCGTTTGGATTGTAGGATCTGTAGAATATAGGCAGGTCGCCGTGTTGCAATGGCTCGGTATAGGAAGATAGCAAGAAAATATTGACGGCAGTAGGACGGATAGAGCCACTTCAACTTGGTGTAGAACTGGGTAATATGCGTATCCCTTGAGATCCCAAGATACAGCGGATTGAGCAATTCATTAAACGTTTAAGTTTGGCTTCGAGTTCTTCCGAGAGTTCACCATAGACCATGCAGCCATAGTCGAAGTTTGGGAAAACAAGAGAAGAGACCAGGAGTTGACGGGTTTTGAACGGAAGAAGATAACTTAGATGGTTAAACTGTTCCAGGGTAGATATAGTACGGTGGGAAATTTGGGAGATGTGCGGTTTCCAGGAGAGGCTTTGATCGAGGGTAACGCTTAGGTTTTTAACAGTGGTATATATGATATGCCTGTTACATCGATTTGATTATAGACAGACACCGAACCAAATTTGATCCTTGATGTCTGCAACGTAAACCGCGAGTGTAAATTTTCGATTCTGAGCACAAATTTTTTTTTTTATCTCGCACGAATACAGTGCTTCCCTACCTTCGGTAGTGAGGAAGCAAAAATAAATATATTTTAAATCATCATATGAACACTTTACAATACAAATACACATTGTCCTGCAGCCTTGCGGGCTGAAGACCATATTTTACTCCAAAATGGTAAAATATAAGCATGTCTTATAAATAAAATATTTAAAATTTACTTCTAATCGTATTATTGTTCGCGTAATTACATTTAATAGTAGATAAAGAATCACATAAACACTATTTCATGTAGTTAGGTAGTTTCTTTCTTTTTATCCCAAGAAATTATCGTTATACAGGGTTTTTCGTAATTACACGGAACTATTTTAGATATGTGTTTACTAACAAAAAAGTTCATATTAACATATATCTCAAACTCATTTATTAAACAGATATCAAATATTAAAGATTTATTATTTATTATTATTACAACATTTAGAGCAACTGTTTAAAGGGGCGGGCCTCCGTTTTATTTAATGCAATATTCAGCACGACGAATCCATGCTTCTCTGGTTCTTCGTATGGCATCAGGATGGTGCTTGACAGTTACTGGGACTTCCACGATCGGATTTCTTAGCTCTTCTTGCGTGCCAACTGCCGCAGGATAAACCATAGACTTCATCCAGCGCCACTCAAAATAATCTAATGACGTTAAATCCGGCGATCGTGGTGGTCATTTAACAGGTCCGTTTTGACCAACCCATCGGTCTCCATAAGTTGCAAATTCATAAATTTAAGATCTCGTGTGCATTGTAGAATTAACCGCTGGGACAAATTTCTGCGCTTGTTATAAATTTGTGGTAACAAATCTTGCCTATTCGATCATGAAATGGATACTATTGTTCGCGTAACATCGAAATGACGTGGCAATCTTCTGGTACTAGTAGTAGGAGATAACTGAACAGCTTCGAGTATTTCTTCTTCTACGTTGGCAGTTAGTCGAAATCTTTGTCGACCGTCGTTTACTTGATAGGTTTTAGCGTGCCATTATCCCTAAGGCGTCTTTCAATGGCCTCAAACCTTACACGATTTGGTATTCTTCGTTAGAAAATTTTTCACGATATCTTCGAACAGCAGCAGCACCGTTTCTATGTACCTCGGCATAAGTTAAAAGCATGTCTGTTTGTTCTGCAAAAGTGAATAAATTTATTGTGTATCCCATAATAATCATAAATTTAACTATTTCACAGTATTCACTCACACTAAAACACACAGAACTAGACAAGCAGATGAGAAACTACTGTCATTGCTTATCGTTCATTAGTTTATCATTTGATTAAAACCTGTTATTTAGTATTAAACACGTTAAAATTTGTACAGTCGTCTTAATGTAGTAAATAAATAATAAATCTTTAACATTTGATATCTGTTTAATAAATAAGTTTGAGATATATGTTAATATGAACTTTTTTGTTTATTTTTTTAGTGAACACATGCCTAAAATAGTGCCGTGCAATTACGAAACACCCCGTATATTAAAAAGAAAAACTTTCGGGCTGAAGCTATTTTTTAGCTTCAGTAGCCATATTTTAGGGATGCTGGTTTAAAATCACCTTATTAAACATACATTATCCAACCGAAGTCAATCATGATGAAGTCAAATGCGAATTTCATGATAAACTCGAATGGATTTATGATAAACTAACGCGAACCTTGGTGAAAATAATTGTAGGTGACGCGAACACAAAGGAAAGAAGTTTATT
Organism: Nezara viridula; assembly: GCA_928085145.1. Taxonomy (NCBI): domain Eukaryota; kingdom Metazoa; phylum Arthropoda; class Insecta; order Hemiptera; family Pentatomidae; genus Nezara; species Nezara viridula. The sequence continues at coordinate 141,200,443 of OV725077.1, read as the reverse complement.
TTCCGACGATTGATAAAGAAAGTTCGCTAGAGTATAGTAATGATAATGGGATCCGTCTGATAAACTTTGTCATCTCGAAAAACCTGATAATTAAAAGTACTTCGTTTAAACAAAAGGATATTCATAAATATTCCTGGACATCACAGGATTTGCAAACACGAATTCAAATTGATCATTTCTTGATACAACATAGATGACAAGGCTGTATAATTAATGTACGATCTTGTCGCGGAGCAGAATCATGAATTAGTAATCGCGAAACTTCGACAAACATAAATTAATATAAAAAAGAGAAAAGAAAACTGTTTCGAAATCGAGGACTTTAATTTGAAAAAAATCATTAATTAGAACTCAATTCGAGCTATATGTTAAGAATACCTTTGAAGCTTTAGAACTTTCTGACGCGGACCTCAATGATATAGACAAGTTATGGTTAGGGATCAGGGATAACATTAAAACGGCCGATAACTCGTGTCTTGGGAAAAAGGAAAATAAGAATAACAAACCGTGGTTTGATGAAGATTGTTTAAACTTGTGTGATAAAAGAATAGCTGTTAAATTGAAACCTCTAAATAATCCTAGCGAAGACAATCTCGAATACTTCCGAACCTTAAACAATAGAATGACTAAATTGTTCACAAATAATAAAATAAACTATCTTAAACATAAAATAATAGAACTAGAAAACAACGCAAGAGATATATACAAATGTATAAACAGATCACGTAAATGTTTAGGTTCCTTCACGTCTGGGGATTAGGGATGAAAATAACAACATTCTGACCGATCCGGTGGACATAATAAATAAGTTTAAGAACCACTTTACGTATGCCGATGACACATGTGTCCTATCAGTTAATAACAACCCAACAATTGCATCCCAAACCCTTCAATCACACATCACAAACCTTGAAGAATGGTTTCAAAACTGGAGAATCAAAATAAATTCCAATAAATCCCATCAAATCACCTTTACCCTTCGTCGTAAACCTATGTCCTCATGTCCCACAGTATCCTTTAATAATACCCCACTTATCCCTGTTGAACAAATTCGATACCTTGGACTCCACTTAGGCAAACGTCTAACTTGAAATTCTCATACCAGATTGGAACGACAGGAAACAGCTCGACGTTTCCGACTACTCCAGCACTTACTAGACAAACGCTCTAAGCTCCCAGTCAATTACAAAAGACTCATATATATGACTACAATAAGACCTATTTGGACTTACGGAATTGAGCTCTGGGACTCCACTAAGCCATCGAATTCCTCTCGTATCCAATCCTTACAATCCAAAATCCTCACAGCTCCTTACTTTGTCACAAACAAAATCATCCATAACGACCTTAATGTTCCTTATGTTTCTGACCTGGCCCAATCCAGATACCTATCCTTCCATAACAAACTTCAGAACCATCCTAACCCTCTCGTTTCTAACCTTGCTTCCTTTTCGATCTCTGACAACCCTCCGAGGCGTCTGAAAAGAATATGGCCTCGAGATCTCCTTTTGTAGATACATTTTTAAAGTGCTACCAGTGGGTAGTTTCTCAACAAGTTAATTCATGCTATTATATTCTTTTTTTCACATTTACTGAATGTATTTTTACTTGTAATACAGTTGTAAATATCATCAATAAATAAAAAAACCACTTTAACAATATTTTAAATAGAGGAAATAATGATCTGTGTCATCTTTCTGACCAGCACCAGAGTGCTAAACCGTTAATAGAAGAACCTAGTAAAGAGGAAGTTGAATTAGCTATCGTTAAATTAAAATCGTATAAAGCAGCGGAAGCCGATAATATTTCTAGTGAATTAATTAAGGCATGCCGGGAAGCTGCAGATTCTAAAATACATTTATTGATTAAAAAGATCTAGGAGAATGATAAATTACCTGAAGAATGGAAAAAATCTATTCTTATTCCGATTCACAAAAAGGGTCCGAAGACGGATTGTAATAACTATCGAGGAATTTCACTTCTTACGGTGTGTTATAAAATATTCACATTAATTCTTACCCACCGAATCACGGAATACGTTGAAGAGAAAATTATCAGACTATCAATGCGGATTTAGAAAGAACCGTTCAACTGTTGATCAAATATTTTCTTTAAGGCAAATATTGGAGAAAAAATTAGAGTGCCAAGGGATGTTCTTCGCTAGCTTTCAAGAAGGTTTACGATTCTATTAACCGCCAGAAGTTTTATAATATTATAATCGAGCAGAAGATTCCAAAAATAAATTGTAAATCTAGTTAGGATGTGCTTTTTTTTCTATTTTTCTTCGGAAATAATACACTACTAGTAGGTCCGTGTGAAAAATTCGTACAACATATTGTTTTCAAAAGCCAAATTAATAAGAAAAGAAAATAATGCGACGAAAAAAAAAAAAAAAAATTATTTTTATTTTTTATTTTTATCAAAAGACATAGAAATCAATTGTTACTTTATCGACAAATATAATCGACAAAGAAAACAAAGGTTAATTTAAATCTTCATTAATGTTTGGAACCAACATGTTTATAAATTTCAATAAGCTGTATCTTTGCTAACAATTTTCCGATTTGATGATTATTTTTTTCCCTTTTTCAGGGAATTTAGTAATCTAGTAATCATGGCCATAACCAAGAGAAAAGTGTGTAATTTTTTAGTTATTCGCAAATAAAGTTTGTTTTCTTTCATAACTTGTTTACCTGAATTTTTGGGATGATTGGACTATTTTGCCCGCCTATAGGAGAAGGAAGCCTTCGAAATTGGTGGCTCAATCTTGAGATTTGGTGAAGAATTAACGATGATATGGCTTGCCGATCAAAAGCTCCATCAATAAATAATATAAACTCCTCCTCTCTCGATCATAGAGGCCTCAAGTCGACGAAATGAGACATGTATTCAATGACAGTACTACAATTAACGTTATCTCGTAAATAGTATGTTTTTGGGCTTAAAAACGCAGGATCTGATAGTTCCGGAGGAACTATCCGGGTCCGGCTGTACGCATCAAAATCATCAACAACCAATTTGTCCCGTATCGATCTACAGACCTACCACCGTTCCAGTATTGAATCCCAGCAAAATGTTTGTATCGACTTAATTAATTTTAGAAAGAAAAACAAAAGTGAAGAATACGATTCGCTAAGCCTCCGTTCAAGTCTGAATCCACCGGTACCCCATTCATGGTATTTGAGCATGGCAGGAGCTTATATTTGATACAAAACGAGCCTTATTGTAATAATATATATGGGAATTTGCACTGTATCGAAAGTCGTCAGTGGACGGCGGAGTTGTGGTTTCTATCTGTTTTGGAACTCTTAGATCAGGATTCTGCAATTTTTAGAGATGTCAGTTATATTTATTCATATATTTTTCTCCGCTATGTTTCGGCTTCCTCAGCGGGCCGCTATTTGACCGAATAAGCTGAAATTCGGTATATTGTGTTGGTTCACAGGCGGAACAACACTATTAAACTTTGGAAAATTTTCTTAAAAATTTCCGCATGTAAGAACGTTTTTTCCTGTTTTAAGAATCTAGTTGGTGTTGGAGAGGTGCCTTTGAGAGGTCTCATCCCCAGCCGCCATCTTGTTTCAAGATGGTGGCTGAAAAACCCGTTTCTCCATAGACTACAGCTCTAAAAGGGTTTTAACGGTATTAATAAAAACTTTCCTAAAGTATTCCCCATGAAACCCTATAAATTTATGTATATACTAGAAATCCGTCCAGTAATTACAACGATCCGTCATACTCTTCCTTTAAGACAAAACAATGGTTGGCTTTAGAACATTTGTTAAAATATTTGGAACAACATATCTTTCTACCAAATCGTCCGATTTTAATGATTTTTTTTTTTGTTTTTAGATAATTTTGTATACTTTCAAATGACCATCATATAATATCAACAAAAAAGTTAATACTTTTTGTGTTTTTCGGATACCCAATGTTAACATCGAAATTATTTTTTCCGGATTCTTTTGGTTGAAGTTTATTATATACTTAAATTTAAAGTTCTTTGGGGAGAAGATTTAGGCCACCTATCATCACAGGCGGATCTACGGGGAGGGGGGGAGGAGCCTTTCGGGCTGTAGCCCCCCCTCCTCCCCCCAAATGGTAAAATATAACCATTTTTTACAGAAAAAAAATATTAAAAACTATCTCTTAAAGTATTCTTGTTCCTGTAATTTCATTTAATAGGACTTCAGGAACCACTTTAACACCATTTCATGTAGGTAGTTAATTTCTTTCTTTTTTTTTTCAAATTAATTATCGTTATCTGTATATGAAAAAAAAAATCTTTCGGGCTGAAGCCTCCCCAAAATTAAATCCTGGATCCGCTAGTGCCTATCATTAAAATCGGTTCATTAGTTTAGGCGCTGCATCGGTGTTTTTTATTTATATCTCAAACCTACCCGTAGAGTCCTAATTATGGTATAACAATTTTTATAATTATATACGTATCTTATTAAAAACATATACTGTTAAATAAATATTTTTAAATGTCCTGATTTTTGTGTATAAATACTTTCCTAAATTTCCTAAAGTCGTTCGCTCTACACATTCATCTTATTATAACTATTTGAATATAATAAACAATTGGATAATAATTTACCAAAGCTTTTATTTCTCTATTTGACACCAAAGAAACAATTTAATCACTTTCTATTTTTTAAAAATTAAAAATAAGTGGAAAATAGAACCTTAGTGACGGAGCTCTGATGCTCACGTCTTATTTTTTGTTATCCCCTGCCTCGCCTTTAAGGCTACCCGGGTTTTTTTCCCGGGTCGGAGGATATGACGGATAAAAACTCATAATTATTGGTTTATCTCAAAACTTCAGTTGTCAGGTTGCCGGGCAACACAAGGTGTGCACACGCGTTAACCCGCTAGGCAAACCTGCCCGCAGTTAAGATGTGCTTGAAGGAAACACTCAATAAAGTTAGTATCGGTAATTATTTATCGGAAAAGTTTAAGGTTCGTTCGGGTTTAAAACAAGGTGATTCCCTTTCTTCTGCCCTGTCTAATATTTGGCATTAGGGAGATAATACCTACCGAAAAAAGGTGTGACCTGGCTGGGACAAACCAGTGCTTGGTTCTGAGGATGATTTGGTCCTGTTAAGGGAATAGTCCATGGTACAGATAGATTTTTATCGAATTATTTACATCCGCCTGTAACTTCGTAAATAGTTTCATCTCATCGTAACCTACAACTATTTTATTTACAGAAACTCTAGGAATTGGGGCGTTATCAATCTGAAGGGGGCAAACTTTGTCTATTTAATTAGGCACTAAAAACTCGTAAATATAATTACTTGAATCGTAAGATAATTTAATCACAAAATCGAGAAAAAAAGGTGTCCTTAAAAAATGTTGAGCAGTTTGGCGTGACCTACACCCTAAAATTTTTAAAATAACGAGATTATATAGAACAAACGGACCAATATTTTTGTAGGCCACCTTTTTTCTCGATTTTGTGATCAAATTATCTTACGATCCAAGTAGAAAGCAAATGAGTATTTACGAGTTTTAAGTACCTAATTAAATAGGCAAAATTTGCCCTTCTCATTCCTATAGATTTGCCATGAAATGCCCCAATGCCAAGAATTTTCGTAAATAAAATAGTTGTAGGTTACGATGAGATGAAGCAATTTACGAAGTTTCAGACGGATCTTAATAATTCGATAAAAAGGGGTCTGTGCCACGGACTAGAAAACAGGAAACTATAAAAATAAATACGACGTTTATGAAAACCGGTAAAGAACTAGAGCTTGAAATAAACACGGATAAGACAAAATATATGATTAGCTGCAAAAATGGAGATAAAAAAAAATGCCTGTTATATCCATGTAGAAGGTAATGTTTGAACATGTAGAGAAGTTGAGGTATCAAGGGTCTAGATAACTAGAAAAAAACGAATTGAAGAGGAGTTTGAGATTCCCCTGATGACAGGAAATGCTTGTCATTTTTCTGTGAACAAATTAAGGTACTTTAGAGGAAAATATTTTGCAAAATTGCTATTTAAACCCTGTCAGACTATTTCAATTAAAGATTATTCCTCATTTAGATTTTGTTTTAAATTCAATCTAATGATTTCCCTATGCACCAAAATTCTCTTTGAAATTGACTTGTCATAATTTAATAGAACAAGTTGTTTTTAGAAATAAAATCTGATATCAATGTTTTTTGGATCCTGGGGAGCCTCTAAAAGGTATAAAAATTAAATGAGGTCCTCAAAGGAGAATGAAAATTTCCACTGATTAGCAAACTCATTCTACCTTAGGTAGTTGAGTTATTAAAAGAGTACACATGTTTTTATTTTTGATTTTTTTAATATTGTCTTTGAAGTGAAGTGGGTTATATCACTTAAAAAATAATTTTATGCTTGTTATTGATATCAGGAAATTGTTTTTATGAGTACCTCTGTAACAGGTTTTTTTTTTTGTCTAAAAGTTATTGTAATGTGATCCTAATAAGTACTTAATACTTATCATTGTAAGTACCTAATTAGTAAGTTTGAAAAATTGAGTTTTACAAGCTAAATTAATTTTGGTAGAAATAGAAACATTTTAAGTATCAAATTATGACATTTTTTTATTACTGTAATTTCTGCCTGAGTCTCTTATGATCTATATCTCTATATAGTAAAGAAATACTAGTTTCACATTGTAACAACTAGTTCTGATTTTATTCATTTTCCTTCACTTATTCATTCCAGGATTCTCTTAATCCTGTCTTGCTTATTTTTAAAATGTATGGAAAAAATAAGTAATTAAATTTTAATGTTTATGGAGTCTTTTTAGATGTGCCCGTATAGGATACAATGTCCAAAACATCACAGATATAATGGAAGTAATATAAAATAAAATATATCTTGAAAATTTGATTCAGCCTAAATATTTTTTTTATTTTTAAAAAAATCAACTTCATTTTACATACATAAAATCTAGATTTTACTTACATATGATCCAATCAATTCTCCATCTTGAAATATGAAATGAATCTACCCAATATATGTGGGAATAACATATATATATATATATATATATATATATATATATATATATATATATATATATATATTTTAAAAACTAAGATGACGTGATATGAGATTTTAAAATTCAAAATTTTGAAACAAATAAAAAAGGTAAAAAGATTTCCTGTTTTCAAATTGTTATCGTGCTACATATCAAATGAAGGCTCAAATAATAATCTTGCATATTTCTGTGGTAAAAAAACCTGGTTAAATTCGGCAGTTTCAAAAATAGATATAAAAAAAAATACTTAAGAATAGGTTTGTGATGTATTTATTTAGAATAACTAATATTAAAAAATTTATGTTAATCGAATATGGAAATAAAATTTAAAAATATATTTTATAATTTAATTTATTCAATTAAAAAATGTATTTGTACAAAAATAAAAAGGGAGGTGGATTTATTTATTTATGTAAAGTCCGTGAATAATAAATAAGTTAGTTTTCGTACATAATATATCTAATTAGTAATGATTATCTTATTCTTTTCAAATTTATATTAATTCTCTAACAAGGGGAAGTTACGGATGTGAGGTCACTAATTTCAATGAAAGTTTGTTTTGTGATACTAGGTCGAAAAATATTAGACTGAGGGTTCTTGCCTAGGAGCCAAGAAAAAAAAATGTATTATTTTTTCTTAGTACTGTTTTCTGAATTTGCTCAACATGGATTTATAACTTATTGTATATTAATCACTTTTTTTTTTTTTGTTTAAATAAGAAAAACATATTGATTTTAATATAACACGAATTCGAATAAATAATAGATAACAAAAACTCACAGACGCTTCTTCCAAAGTATAAACTATAAAGTAGACGAAGTAAATTTTTGTCATGAAAAAATTATTCTGATTTGTTTTTAGCGTCCATTTAAACTCTAAAATATGAGTTCGTTTTGTAGTGCTATTACTATAAAAAATATTTTTCTTTAACTTTTTTTTTTTACATTAGCCCCAAAACATCTAAACAATTTGATAAAACGTGTGTAAAGTCCAGTGTAAAAACGTTCTATAGAAAAAGCAAGAAAACATTTATAGGAAACAGTAAATTTATTTACACATTACACAACTTAAAAAGTATAAATTTTTTACTCTAAATCGGACCAGTACTAGCATAGATACAGTACATGGGACATTATGCCAATGTTAAGTTTGAAATAACTAGAAAACTTTATGCTTTCCGTAACATTCCAGATGCTCATTTGAACGATAATTAAATTGTATTCAAAGCTAATTTTATGTAATCAGATCGGAGTAGTGAAGATACAACAATATATGTAGCTTGTCAAGCGGCAAGAGAAGAGTGTATACACCAAATATTTTATATTTATTTTATTATTTTCGTCTCTACCTCGCTGTTTCAGCTATATGGGAATTAATGCTTGTGTAAAATACCCCAGAACTCATAATCTTCAGGTTATCGTATACACCAAATATTTTATATTTATTTTATTATTTTCGTCTCTACCTCGCTGTTTCAGCTATATGGGAATTAATGCTTGTGTAAAATACCCCAGAACTCATAATCTTCAGGTTATCAGGTTACCAGGCAATAGGTGTATTGCAAACGCATTTGTTCACTCAACCAACCCTGTCCCCCCCTTATTTTTTTATATCTATGTTGTAGCCCAGAAGATAATACCTCACATGGTTGGGTAACAAAAACTTATTTCTTCTGTTCATTATTTCTAAAATTGGTGTCTTAAGGTTTTCTTTTTTACATAAATTAGGCCATTATTCACCAACATTTCATTTATTAGCTATTAATTACGATGTTTCGACCATACTAAGTGCCATTTTCAAGTCTGGAAAATTGTAATATCATTATTAGTTAACATTTAACATTTACAAACAGAATTTTTTATTACACATAATTAACTTATCTAAAGATCTATGTCATAATATTTTCAATACACATAGATTTATACAATTCTATACAATAAAAGTATACACTTTTTCTTATAAAACCTTTAATGTACGTAACTTTACTCATTAAAAACAATTGAATATTACCTTAATGAGTCCTCCATTAAATGTTTATTATTAATGTCGCATTAATTTTTTCAGTGAAAAATTAAATACTCCTGCTATTTTAGAGTTCCCCCTACATCATTTCTGGAGGGACTGACTTATATCATCCTAGTGGGGATATTCAAGGGGAGAGGGGTTTTCCTTCTATTGTTTAACAATAATGGATTCTTTTATCTAATTTATGATTTTTATATTGGTTTTAAATAAATTATTGTATTATATGTGAATATTGTTAATTACATTTGTGTAAAAAGTATTTATATTGTCCTCATCTGTATGATTGTTAACGGAATCCTGTAAATTTTTAGTGATATATATTGACTCTATAATTTTTCTTTTATTGTTACTATTTTCCATATATATTATTTTGGCATTTTTAAAATCAAAGTGGTGTTTGTTGAATGTTACATGTTGTGAAAGGCCGGTTGATGTGTTTGATTTGGACTTACAATTTTGTTCATGTTGTTTTATTCTTTTTTCGAACCATTGTCCCGTTTGTCCTATATATGATTTATTAGTGCAATTTTTACAATTTATTTTATAAATAATGTTAATTTTCATGTCACGTGGTATATTATCTTTGGTATTAGTATACATTTTTTTAATTTTATTTACTGGCTTTTTACCTAATTTAATTTCCGATAGATCATATTCCCTGAAATTCCTTTGAATTTTACTAGTTAGATCTTTAATATAAGTTATTGAATGATATTTAATGTTACATTGTTCAATTTTATTAAGTAATTTGTGATTAAATTCGTTTTTTTTTGTTTACAAATTTACTTCGGTAGTTATTTTTGTTATGGTTTGTTATCATTATTATTATCACTCCGTTTCATTTTTTGGTTTTTGTACCATATTTTATGTATAATTCTTTTAGGGTACCAATTATCCAGTAATATATTATATTTTTCAGTTTTTATTTTATTGATATGTATTTTATCCGTGATCATTTCAGCTTTTTCTATTATGTTTTTAGCTAAATTAATTTTTTGATTTGGACAATGGTTACTGTACCAATTTAAAATTCTATTGCTAGTTATGGATTTTTTGCACCAGGATGTGGTGAATTCTGCTATTTCATTTCTATATATCATAATGCCCAGAAATCTGATTTTATTGTTTTGTTCTATTTCTATTATCAATTTTAGTTTGTCTGATATGTTATTTAATATCTGTAAAAAAAATTTAGTTTCATTTTTGTTCATTATCATGAGGACATCGTCATTGTATTTTATACAGCGTTTTGGAGTTATATTAAGTTTTTTCATCGCTTGGTCCATTATGTGGTTTAGATATATGCTGCTAAGGTTGACAGAGAGCGAACCTCTCATCGGTAAACCGTTTTTCATTAAATAAAAAGTATTATTATATGCAAAATATCCATTTTCACAACATAATCTTATTCCTTCAAGGAATATTGCCTTATTTTTAATTGCTGTATGAGGTTCTATTTCCGATCATTCTTTTTCTAGTATTTTATATACTTCTTTTAGCAGGACGTTTGTAAAAAGAGACTCCACGTCATAACTTACTATTTCTTCATCCTCATTGATTTTATTTAATAATTTAATGCTATCTTTAACTTGTATTGAATTTTTGGTATTGTAAGGATTATTATTGCTTAATTTGTTTAATGCGGGATTTAGAAATTTGGATAATTTTTCGGTGATGCCGTTTATATTATTTACAATAGGTCTTAGGGGTTTATTATTTTTATGTAGTTTACTTGATCTGTGTATCCTAGGTATTGTATAATGCCTTGCTATCAACTTATCTTTAACTTTATCATTGATGTATTTATTTTTACATAATTTATCGATGTATAATAAAATTTTATCTGGTATTTCCTTTGAGAGATTTTTTCTGAGGCTACGATAAGTTAGGCAGTCATCCAATAGGTTCTGCATTTTATGATTTTATTCTTTTTTAGAAATTATCACTGTTTTTTTTGTTTTATCCGATTTCATTATTAGTAACTCGGGATTGTTTTTAAAAAATATTTTAGCATCTTTAATATCTTTATTTATTTTTGGATGTAAGAGATTTTTATAATAATTACGAGTTCCCGTCCCGGTGCCGTAGGGGCTTTAAACTCTGACATTAATCCTCTGCCCTTCCAGGGGAGAAAGTAAACAAAAAAAAATCTCAACCTATAAAAAAAACATATTTGATATAAAGTGGCTCTCTTCAAAAAAATAATAATAAATTTATATATTATATGTTTTCAGAACTCCTATATTTATATATATATATATATATATATATATATATATATTATATATATATATATATATATATATATATATATATATATATATATACAGACCATTACTCGAATATAATTTTCTTAAAATACAATAAAAAGTGTAACATTAGTATAGGTTTCGATAAGAGCTATATATAGGCAACTGTACTCATTATTGTTTATTTGAGGCGTTTGATTTTAAAACATATTACATCCATTTTAAAAATGCTTTAGAACATCAATAAAAGTTGTATAGAACCACTTTTGATAGGAAATTGAATCTTTTGGTATTGATTTCGGGAAGACCTAAATGGTTTTGAAACAAATACATCAAGGTTTATTAAAATAAACATTTAACACTTGCGAAAAATAAAAATAAATTATTTTTTAAAAATAAATCAATGTAATCTCTTTTGAAACCAAACGCCTCATGTGAAACAGAAGTATTTACGAGTAAAAAACTAAGAAAAGAACAAAAAAAAATGGTGAAAATCGGAAAATGTACGGGAATTTTTGGGAGGAGAATCGCTGGACACCCTGATAATCCTTATATATCAAAAAGTCAGATGACCCACAATCCTAATTTATTAGAAATGTCGGATTAGAAAATGGAGGACTTAATTAATATGCTAAATTTAAATTATTTAAAGGAATTGGTTTCTTAATAATTAATAAAAGTAATAGTGTCCTTTTTATTAACACTTTTATTGTAAAATAATAATTTTTTTTTTTATTATTACAGTCTGACTATGTTCTGTCTCGCCTGTAGAGAAGTCCTGCTGAAACCTTGGGAAAAGACTTGAAACGGTTGAAAGTAATGGTGTGGGAATACCTTTTTACTTATTGTTTGCTAATTCCTGCCAGTAAGTTCCTTTAGGAAATTCATATTTTTCCATCGTAGATGGAAACATTTCACTAGAATATCCTGGATCCTAAAAATTTAATAAATTAAATTGCAGTTATTAATTATTTTTTCTCTGTTATACATCACAATAACTGGTTGTTTAATTGTTTGAAATTTTATATATGATGACCATATTTTGCCTTTTAATTTATGTGTTGTTGGGGCCAAATTGTCTTTCTTGATGCCAAACTCTGCGTGTATAATTTTTTTTTTGTTTATATAAAATGAGTATATATATTTATAAACTTGTTTTTTATTTCCTAAATTATTGAGGTATCTGAAGAAGAGAAGTAGTCGAAAGTAGGAAATTTAGTAGTTGGAGACATAAGGCTCTCATTAGATCATATATATAATCAAAAAATAGGTACGCTTATGAAAATTATCATCGAACATTGACTAATAGAGTAGACAATATTGTAGAAGTATATTACATTAAATAATAATCACATGTGATCTTTTTTATCAATATTAATTTATTATATCTTTGATGTTGTTATTATTTATTATTTAATAAATAAACTCTTTTGTTTTTCAAATGAATATCTTTTCTTTTTAATACCCATAAACTGTTTGTTAATAGCAATTTCAAATATCAAAATCACTTGTACCATGCCAGGAGGAGATGCTGTTAAGTACTGCTCTCCATAAAAAAAAAATAAATAAAAAAAAATAAATAAATAAAAACTGTACCGCTATACAACCCATGAAGGGTCTTGGGTTCAGTTCTATTTAAGGCAGAATGGGCATATTTATATTCAAAAATGATTTATATTTATGGCATTTTTTAATATAAATATGAATATATTTATATTCATAAAACGAAACATGAATACAGATGATGCATATTCACAGGTGTAAATATAAATATGGCCATATTCACTACTTTAAAAGTGAATACGGCTGTATTTACAGTTGCGCTAGTGAATACGGCTGTATTCACCTTTATTAAAATGAATACACTTAAATTTACAGAAGTGAATGGGAATATTTTCACCTAACCTTATGAATGGAATACTCTTATTTATTAAATAAATAATTATTTTACTTTAGGTATTTACCAAAATTAAACAAAAAATTAAAATAGAATTCTGGACAGTAAGGAGTTAATTAAATAAATCTCTTAAATTTTTTTGGAATAATTTACAAAGATTGGTATTTACTAACACAAAATGATGTATAAATAAACTTTTAATTTTATTAAACATAAAATTATAATTATGTATGAGGGTCCTAATTATGTAAACTAAAGTCAATTAAGGAAATTGGAAAAGCCGACTAGATGACTGAGCTAATGCCTAGACATATATATATATTTTACCGCGCTGTATGTTCCTATTATAGAAAATAGGAAATATTCCCATTCACTTCTATAAATTTAAGCGTATTCATTTTAATAAACTTGAATACGGCCGTATTCACTAGTGCAACTGTGAATACAGCCGTATAGCTCAGTCATCTAGTCGACTTTTCCAATTTTCTTAATTGACTTCAGTTTACATAATTAGGACCCTCATACATAATTATAATTTTATGTTTAATAAAATTAAAAGTTTATTTATACATGATTTTGTGTTAGTAAATACCAACCTTTTTAACATTATTCCAAAAAAAATTAAGAGATTTATTTAATTAATTCCTTACTGTCCAGAATTTTATTTTAATTTTGGAAAATACCTAAAGTAAAATTAATATTTATTTAATAAATTAGAGTATTCATTCATAAGGTTGTGTGAAAATATTTCCAATCACTTCTGTAAATTTAAGCATATTCATTTTAATAAATTGCAATTGTAAATACAGCCGTATTCACTTTTAAAGTAGTGAATACGGCAGTATTTATATTTACACCTGTAAATATGCATCATCTGTATTCAGGTTTCTTTTTATGAATATAAATATATTCATATTTATATTCAAAAATGCCATAAATATAAATCGTATTCGTATTCATCTTTTTGAATATAAATATGTCCATCTCTGATTTAAGGAAAGTACTGTTTCAGCGCCAACAGTTGTGCAGAGAGGGAATTGGATCAGGATTACGCTCAACCGCCAGGTTTTCCCCCTTTGGAATAAAAATCAATTATTTAATTATGGGTACCCACTTTATAGAGACTGGGTGTGCCCAAGAGGGTCTTCCTACCCCAGGGTCGCCACACGGCTAATGGAACAGAATAAATATTTTTGTCTGCCATGAGCAGGGATTCGAACCTGGGACCTTGAGCATTGGAAGTTAAGTGCCTTACCAGTGAGCTAATCCTCCCCCTGCTCCCTCTTATATCATGTACAATATTCTACCAGAAAAGATTTTAAAAAATCTAGTGCGCGCAACACACAACTTTCACTTACCCCTTTAGTTTGAATAGAAATTATTTTCTGGCAATGTTGGGCTATTATAAAAATTTAAACCGAGCTAAAGCTTAAAGCTTACAGATAACAAATCATTAAGACCATTAAAATTACAAAAAATCTATTTATTATTTCAACGATAGGCAATAAAAATCTAGTTTTATTAACCACATAACTTCAGTCTTTGAGCCTTTCAGCTGATAGAATGACTAACTCCAATTTCAACATTTTTGAGTAATGTCATTTTAGTGATATTTCTAGTTGGAAAAGTTATATCTATACAGACAGTGAGTAAGTTGATTTCAGAGTAGGTAATTGCAGTGTTGAAATATAGAACTGTGACTAAAGGTATAAATTTTTCCACTAGAAATATCACTAAAATTAATAATAAAGAATTGGAGTTAGTCATCCGAAAGGCTTATATATGCCTTAAATTACAATCAGATATTCTTATTTATCCCCAATTAAGAAATACGATAACTGTCATTCTCGAGTGAGAACTCTCACATTAGATATCTATCCTTCTCCCAAATGTATTAAAATTATAATCGATATTAGGGAAACATGTTTATTCCTATAAATTATCAAGTGTATCTAACCCCCACAATTGGTGAAGCTACATACTTTATAATGACTGTAAGTAACTATAAACTATAAGCAACAGTTTACTTAATCATTAATTGGCTTGTCTCACTGTAAAATATTACTTCAGCAAGTCAAGTTAGAAGACTTGGCTGTCCATGACCTATTGGATCGTAGCAGAATCCTTGGTTTGCAGTTCTTTCATATATTAAGCTTCAGATATATTGACAACTTAAATTAAAATGTGTGCATAAAACATGATAGTTTTTAGAGAAAGGAGATGGTCCTAAGAAGCAGGTCCTAGTAACCTAAAAACCCTTGAACATGTATTTGTGAGTTCCAAAGAAGTAAGCTTGGCAGACGTTGAGGTTTTTTTTATTATATTATGTACAGTTCAACCTATTTTTGTGGTGAAAAGAACACAAGAAGACAGGATCAAAAAAACATAAAATTTGGAAAAGGAAATGGTGAATGAAAAAAAATCATAGAAATTCTCACTGTTGGTGGCATATAAGCAGCAGACTTGATTACAACAGGAGTTTTAAAGTGTTCATGTTGCTGATCAACATATTCTATATACTTTCCCTCTTTGGTTCCTGAGAGACTCACATAGTCCCAAAATTGTAAGTGTTGTACCATTTCACAAAGCCCGACACCACCAGCATGAGGACATACTTTGACTGAAATAAAAAGTTAATGATTATCCTAATTAATTTAATTTTTAAAGGCAAAATATTAATTTTTTTGTGTATGGATAATACCTTTGAGTTTCTCTGCCATAAGATAAATTGAAAGTATCTCATTGATCCCTCCGACCCTTGCAGAATCGATCTGACAGAACTCTAAAGCTCCTGCTTGAAGAAACTGTTTGAACATTACACGGTTACAACACATTTCTCCTGTTGCAACTCCTATCCCATATTGCTTCAGTGCCTTTAATGAATAAAAATATAATATTAAAAAGTAGACCTGATATTAATATAATCACTATTGTTGATATCACTAATATTTCCTATTGTTGATATCGATACAATAAATTATAATTTAATATTTGAAACCTTGAACTTTTATTTAAGACTTATTTTTATTAAATAACATTAAATTTTCATTTTTTCTCAACTTATTAATTATTATTGCCTCCTCTATAATTTCTTTCATAACACTTTATTGATAAAACAAGCTTTAAAAAATTAATCAAAATAAATTAAACTACAAATCAAAAACATTAACCTGAGCTATTTTAGCATGTCCGAGGATGTCATCAGGAGAGGTTGGTTCCTCAATCCAAAGTGGCTTATACTCTGCCAGACTTTTCATCCAATCAATTGCTTCATCAACACACCATACTTGATTGGCATCTACCATCTGAAAATAAAATAATTATACTTTTTAATTTCCTGCATCGAAAATAATAAATGTAAATGATTTTGTATTTTATGAATGAAATAATATAGATAACAGTTTATTCTTTCAGCTCAAAATGTTTTTGTATATCTGAGACAAATACGAGTTATGACTAGTAATATGAAAAGATTGAATCAATATTAACAATGAGATTTTATAACTTTAGTGCAGGTTAACATTATCAAAAATAATCAACATAATAATAATCGATCACATGTTAATATATCTTAAAACACAAAAACATATTTTACATTATGCTAACTTACGTATAATTCAACAGAAGAGTATTTAGTGAAATATAAATTTATTTTTCTGTTTTAATTAAATGAAAATGAATAATCAATTATTTTTATTTTAAACTAATAATTTTATTAATTGTATTCTTTCTAACCAGTACGTTGGATGAGCCTATATTTTCTCTGACCATTGCACATCTCTTCTTGTCTTCATCTAAATTCTGTCCAACTTTCACTTTGAAAGCTGTAAAACCTTGATCTAGATATTTTTTACACAAGCTCTTCACCTTTTCACTGGAGTATCCCAACCACCCTAAAATAATAGTAAATAATGCATAGCTAATATTTATTGAAAAAAAATTTTTAATAACAAAACAAAATTAAAGAATAACAAAGCAAGCAGGAATTGATTTGCATCCCAGCAGAAGTTATTTATCACTGTGAAGGTTTGCACGCTTTAATACTCTCATATTCACTGGTTCATATACGGTCTGAGTAGGTTGAAATTTATTTTGTGGAAGACCCATGGAATGAATGACCTTCCCACTCTGGTTATACCTGTAGAACAACCCACTCCTCCCCATATACAATAAATGGGGTGGTAGGGAGTAAACAAAAAAAAAATCTATAATTTGTAGGGATAGATGAGAATACAGCAATGATGAAGGTAAATCTCTTTGGTCTACTGCATAATGGTATAAAATTTTCTTAGTTATTTTCTTTAAGAGTTGTTCTTTGGTACAAAAAGGATTCAAAGACCACTAATGGGTTGTCTCATCAATTTTTCAAAAATTTTAAGTAGGCATATGATTATGTAAGGAGTAGAATCAGTTTATCTATCAATTTATTGTATCATAAACTAGAACAGGCTATTTCACAAGCTAGCAACACTTTTAGTTTGACAGTTTTCTAGATTATTCACCACAAAATCAGATGTACGGCAGGTTAGATGTGTTGCATTTAATTTAAAATTTGTAAATATAATATGATAAGCAAAAATTTTAATTATAAAAACATTGCTGAACTAATATATTATATTGTAATAGCCTTCACTGGAATTGGCAGGTCTGAAAAATTGTTGCTTTGCCGTCACTCCTAACTCATCATTGTGGTATCTAACTTCTGTTGTGTCATAAAGGATTACAAAACTTTTCAGTGAATAATGGGTTTGGAGTGAGAGTTGATAATGTCATAATTATTCATACCTACCTATTTTTGTACCTTAGTTATGAATTAATTGTTTAAGGAAATATTATCATTTTTGTCCAGACAGTGCTAAATCAGTATTATGTAGTAGTGTTTGAAAGACTTGAAACTTTGTTTTAGAATATTCCCAGAATTTTTATAAGTAAGGCCAACTACCTGAATCATATGAAGCTTTCACGAATGAGTGGAAGGAATAATTTATGTTTTTCTTTTGCATTCCTTCAATAAAAAGATAGAAGTATTAGGAGAGAATGAAAGGATAGATATGTCAAGAATGAAACATATATAAGAATAACTATCGGTAGATGCATGCTTTACTTCTTCTAAAATATATATTGCCAAGAGTTAAGGTAGTTAGGCAGTTTAAAATAAATACAATCATTAACAACCAACAGATGAGCTAGCTTTTATGAGCATGAGGCAAGGAAAAATAAGGCTTTATAGACATGAGGAAAATCAGTAACTAAGGGGTGTCTCTTCCATGTTTTTTATTCACTTCACTGTTTTGTAAGGTGATCCTTTATTTAAACCCTTCCAATATTTTTCTGCCATTCTGGGGCTTTAAGAATTATGGTCATTTCCTTTATTAACCGGTTAGTTTCATATCCAATCCATTCAATTTATCATGAAATCATTTGTCTTACTTTCAATGACTGTTGGAATCTGTGACTTAGGATAAAGTGTAGTCACTAGCGGATCCAGGATTTAATTTTGGGGGGGGCTTGAGCCCGAAACCTTTTTTTTCATAAAAATAACGATAATAACTTTGGAAAAACAGAAAGAAACTAACTACCTATATGAAATGGTATTTAAGTTATTCCTTAAGTACTATTAAATGTAATTACACCAAGAATAATACCTTAAGAGGTATTTTAAAAAAAAAATTGCTCATAAAACATGGTTATATTTTTCCATTTTGGAGGGGGCTTCAGCCTGAAAGCCCCCCCCCCCCCCCGTAGATCCGCCCGTGAGTGTAGTTATTCATGCTATTAATTATTAAACAGTAAAGAGGTTTTAATAAATAAACTTGAACTCTTTCCTTTAATTTAGAATGTTGTTTAAACAGTTAGTGCAGTCATTTTAGACTCAGATGTAACAATTTACATTTTTCTCAGTATGTAGAGCCCATATCATTCTCTTGTCAAAGGCTATGTTTAATTTATTATGCCAATCCCTTCCACGGCTGTCAGGGATATTGACATAATAATTCTGCAGTACATTTATTGTGCTATTGTGGACTGTATATCAGGTATATGGTTAATATATAATTAAGCTATTGAGGGAAACGATTGCTATATTTGTTACTATTTACATTATAATTTGCTATATTAAGCCAGATCTATTACAGAGAATGGTTAGTGTGTTAATAAATTTAGAATGATTATTGCAATTATTTTAAACATCAAATTAGCTGGGTAGTGTCTGTAAATGAATTAATTTACTTGCTGTTTCTCTTATTCCGCATTCTTCTTTTTCTCATCTTCCTCCCCTCGCTAAGCCTGTTGTGCTTCTACTTCATCTCTTCTTTGTTAAGATATATTTTAAGGTTGTAAGATATATTTTTGTTGCTGGCCTGCAATGCTGCAGTCTTAAGTAGATATGAAAGCTGCAAGTCAGTCAATCTCTTACACTACGAGCGTCTATGCTTTAGTCATGGTGGACTCTGTCTAACATCTGAGTTATATAGTCAGTATGCCAGAGATCGCAGCTGTGTTGTATTTCTTGATTTAATTTATATTAAATTTAGTGGGAAATTTGCTGTGTTCCCTAAACAGGCTATATTATCTACCTTTATAGTTATACTCAGCATGTATATAAAATTTAATTAAGAATTAAACCGATGAAAATAAACATGTTTCTAAATTATGTATTATAACGTTTCTATAATATAATATATCAACATTAGTATTTCTATGAAATACATCCAAATTCAATTTTAAGGTGAATCAAAATTCTACTCTTATATTTAAAAAATCAGCTCACCGACTTGGGTTGTATAAGCTGGATATCCATTTTTAATCAGGTCGAATTCTCTAGCTTTTTTATTATCTTCTTTTTCTTTTAGTATTTTGATCGCTTCATCTTTTGTAATCACATCTGTTCTAAATAATAAAAAATAAAGAAGGTAAATGGTTTGAATCGTCTCTTAAATAATACATATGCCAGTTTATTGAGTAACATTAAAAGGGACAGAATGATGATTAATCAAAAAATGATCTAAGAGCTTCTTAGACCATGGAACAAACTTTTAAATACTTGGCACATAGAAAATTATGAGTTTGATAAATGAATCCTCAGTTTGATAATTGCTCTGGGCCAAGATTTTATTTTTGTTGGTGATGGAAGTTGAAAAAATAATCATTTTCTTCTGATTTGGTTCTACATTATCATGATATATTTTACTATATAGTTTTATAATTATTAACTCCTATTGGTAATAGATTATTACTATATAAACCCACATGTATCTGAAGTCAATGACTGATGTCAGCTGTTCAGGTGACATGTCAACTAACAGCTTCCAGACAGGCTTTCCTTCTAGTCTCGCCCAAAGGTCCCAAAGGGCATTGACTATAGCAGCTGTTGCTAAATGCATTACACCTTTCTCTGGACCTATCTGAAAGAGAACAATAGATAAAGTTACTATAAAAAATAAAAAAAAAAAATCATAAAATCCATAGACATTAATTATAATGAACAACCCTACCAAAAGTTCGAATTAATTTTTCTAAGGGTATATTTTAAATTTATTATATAATTTTTAATGTTTTTTTAATTATAACCTTTATTTTTTCATGAATAAATTTTTATTATTAATGTTTTTATATACCTTTATATTATTCCAATTTTATTCTATAATTAGTATACCTCCCTCTATTGTACATTTCTGAATAAATTTTTGCATAAAAACTTGCTAAGTTGTAATTATTTTCTCTGTCTGATTGTTCAAAATTTCTTTTATTTCTATTGTATTAATAATGTCATTATTGATGGTTTCATAAAATGTATTATATTATGATCTGATCTATTTATATTGTCTATTGTTGGCCTTGTATATTTTTATTTTCTGTGTAGTTTTATTAACTCATGAATTCTAGGTCATATATTGATAGTGCTGGTTAATTTTTTATTTTACCAATATATTCTAATTTAAAATTGTTTTCAATATATTTATTTATTTTATTTACTAGTTCTATGATATGATTAATTCTTAATATTTTGTATTTTTTGACCTACAAGTGCTTCAATTGTTTTCATGTAATCATGTTTTTCCATTACTATTGTTTTGTTATTTTCATTTTGTTCGGCCTTATAATAGTTTATTTTTATACTATTTGATTAATAAGTTATTAATCTTTATCACTAGTGAGAAATACATTTTTTTAATGCCTAAAAATTTCAGTAATTCATAAGTTATTCTCATTTAATTAAATAGTTAGATGGTATGGGAAATTACTAGCTATGCTGGCAGTCAATAAATATTTAACGGTTACAGGTATCTTGCATTGTTTACAGATTGGTCAGGTGTTGCAGTGACATAGGATGCTATATTATAAAAGCATTAATCCAAAGTGATCAACAAGTTACCATAATACCTGGTCCTACTCTTCTCACTTCCAACTAAACTTCTGACAATTTAATAATGTTTGAACATTATTAACAATCTTTCCTAGCCTTAGTTTCTAAGTTCTTAAACGCTTTACCAACCTTGATTAGCCATTCTCAAATTTTATCTTTGTCTTACAAACTTTTATCTTCAGCTAAATTTGCTCAGGTAAAAATAACCACCTCATTCTGCTACTGTAAAAGATATGATTCTCTCATTCTTTCTCCCTATTTCTCAACACTGTTTCTTTAAGAAAAAAAGGCAGCTTAAATTTCAACCACATTAAATTAACTGACTAGGAGTTATTTTCTTTCATATCTATATTTCATGGAATTCGCTTTCTAGTGATCTCCGTCAGTTTTGCTTTTCTCATTCATAACTTCTGGCCCTTGATGCTTAATATAATTTCAAGTACCTAGTCCTGTCATAAATATTGTTACAAGGAAATATATAGGGATTACAACAGAAAAAACATTTTTTTTTTCAGAAACTTTATTAGAAAATAAAATCTATATCTATAGAGAGTAAGACTAATAAGAAATTACTCAAAATGTTCCCCTTTGGCTTGACACAGGCATTTAATTTCCGTGGCCAGTCATCAATAACAGCACGTAGCACTTCTTGAGGAAGCGCTCAACTGCTGGGACCAGAGATTGTTTGAGGCTTTCAAAGTTAGGGTGTGCTCTGTGGCATGCCATCCTCTCAAGTTCAGACCAAAGCCGATAATCTAGTGGGTTGAGATCAGGGCTTCCTGAGAGCCAATCTGAGGCAGAGATGAACTCTGGAATGTTCTTTTGCAGCCACTGCTGAGTTGAGCTGGCCTTGTAAGGTGGAGGGGAATCCTGCTGGAAAACTCAATCACTTCCAGCAAACAGAGTTTCATTTAGAGGCTTGACAACAGGTTCCAAAATATCGTCCTGATAGTTTTTAGTGGCTGTAATTTTAAAAATTTTCTCATCGCTAAACAAAATCTTCCGATGAAGATCATTGGTGTAACGGCCAAGGAGCACTTTGCATCTATCAACTCTAATTTTTTTTAGGGAAGTGGTTAGCTTTTTTCCTTGCATTCTTCGAAATGCACCTATCCTAAGGTCATTTTTTGTTGTGTGAGACATTGGTGAATTGGCCGTGCAAGACCAGTGGCTTGACCTGCCTGCTCTTCATATCTGACACCACTGGATTTTTCTGTTTGGGGTGACATTAAACAAACAGTCTATACAAGTCTGGTCAATGACGTTAATTCCTTACAAAGAAGGATAATTGAATCTTGTGAAACAAGAACACATATCCAGTTCTGTTCTGCCATTGTGGCTTTTGAAGAAAGACAGTGGTTCAAAAAATTTCAGGAGATAGACTTCAGCCTTAAAGACAAAGAAGGTCGTGGAAGGACTTCCTCTCTTGATGATGATGTTCTGCGGGCTTTGGTGGAAGAAAACCCCAGAACAATTGTTCATGAAATTGCAAAGAAATCGACCATCGATGACCACCTCAAGGCGATTGGAAAGGTAAAAAAGCTTGAAAGATGGGTTCCATACACATTAAACGACCGCCAAAAAAACCAGCGTTATGAAGTTTTTGCTACACTTCTTTTCCAAAACAAAAACGACCCTTTTCTGTTCAGATTGTTACATGAGATGAAAAGTGGATATTTTATGATAACAGTAGACATTCTGGACAGTGGCTCGACAAAGGAGAAGCAGCAGAACACTTTCCAAAGCCCCCAACTCATAAAAAAAAATTATGGTTACTGTTTGGTGGGATAATGAAGCCATCTTTGGTCAATCGGAGGGGGCCCATTTTGTTGCATTACAACGCCCAGCCACATGTCTCAGGTGTGGCATCACAAAAACTGTTGGAGCTTGGACAGAAACTGTGCCACATCTGCCCTACTCTCTAGACCTTTCATCTGTGTATTATAATTTTTTTAGACCCCTGGATAACTAATTATGTGACAAAAATTAAGTGGACAAAGAGAATCAGAAAATGGGTTTTTGGAGTTTTTTCAATCTAAAGATGGGAAATTCTATTCCAAGGGAATGGAAAAGTTGCTACCACGTTGGCAGAAATATATTGATAGTAGTGGAGACTATTTTGATTAAATAAAACAGTTGTAAATTTACATACCTGTTCTCAATTTACATACATGATCAATCGACCAATCTGATTAAATGGATTAA
Source organism: Nezara viridula (assembly GCA_928085145.1). Taxonomy (NCBI): domain Eukaryota; kingdom Metazoa; phylum Arthropoda; class Insecta; order Hemiptera; family Pentatomidae; genus Nezara; species Nezara viridula. Next base: position 141,176,680 of record OV725077.1, on the reverse strand, counting down.
AAACAAAAACCTTAACTAAAAAAAAAAAGATTGACTGAGTAAAATAAAAAATTTGTTGGGAGAACAAAACAACCAATCATAAAAAGAAAAAGAAATTGACTTTACACAAAACATCTTTAATTTTATGGTTTTATAGTAACAGTTTTTTGTACAAAATATGGCATATTTTAAACTATTTCAGAAAATTTACAGTAGTTCAGTTAAACAATATTTTAGTTTATTATCTCTTTGGTATAAATGTATACTAGATTTTTCTTCAATCAGATCTACATAAGGCAACATGTTATCCATGGAAAAACAGTCTTCTCTTAAATCTGTTCTGATATACTCATACATTTTTTGTTTTCATAACCGGAACAATATTTTTTTTTAATTTATTTTAATTTAATATTTTTTGGAAATATATTCAACAACAATGTCATGATCTATATCCGCTTAATTTTTTTTTTCAGGATTGAGTAATATCAGACCTATATGAGAAATGGAACCAGATTTCGAGTATAATTTTTTTGAAAAACTGTAATAGCTGGGTGAACAGTACTGATTCCTCTCATTCGAATGATTCCCACTTATTAGCCATTTTCTTTTACACAAATAATATTTAAGATTAGGGTATTATTTACAGTCATTATAAATATATTTTAGTGAAAAACATTTTAGCATATTGGAGTAAATTTAAAAGAAGACCATTTTTCCCCACGGACAACTCTATTTGTATAAAAATTGTGCTGAGTAAAACCAGAAAACCACAAGAAAATAAAAATAAAAATATTGTTTTCCATATAAATTTTGGATGTTAGTCAGTTAATCAGATGGAGTTATCTTATATAATCATAAGATGTTTAAAACAGACATCCACAAACTAAAGTTAACAAGAGTGGAACTGTGAGCCATACCTATTCATTCATGATATAACGATAAAAAAAAGATAATAAAATTAAATGAAATTAAAATAATGCTAGAACTATAAATCCTTTAACCCTCCATAATTTTCCTAGACTTGCTCCATCTCCTTGCCTTAAAGCATTATATGAAATATTATTTATGTATTCTATTTAGTTTTGATATTTTTTCTCTGTCCCTCCCATGCAATTCCACTTTATTATTCCCATAATTCATTTTTTTAGCACAAAAGAACTCAGTACCTTGAGAGATAGGTTACAATGTTAGAACACATAAACAGTTAAAAATTATTTAACTTGTGTTTTATTTCTGATTCCACCTCAAACTACCCTCTCTTGAATTTCCTCAGCAGTCAACAACAAAACAAGTACAGAATTTACTGCATTAATTCTATAATAATTCTGTTTTAATAATTAATAATGACTTACCCATCTTAGTTGATTGTCGCTAGTTAACTTTCTCCAAAAATCGCCAAAGTTATTATATATATCTTGAACTTTCTGACCTATGATTAAATTTTCCAAAGCCTTTATTGCACAAATAACTAAAAAAAAAATATATAAATTATAACTTCAAATAGAGAAATCTGTTATATGGTTAATTTAAAGAAACTAACCAACTTCAGTCCCTCTCCCGAGAGTAAATGTCATTCCATGGGCTTTTTGTCCAGTATTTGTTTCAAGAATAACATATGCACATGAATAATCGGGATGTGTATGCTGAAACAGAGAACAAACCATGAATTTAATAATATATTAAATCCCAATAGTTCCTGTACAACTAACAAACCATGAAGAGTCTTGGGTTCGGTAAAATGTGGGGAAGTACTGTTACAAGGCCAATGGTTGTGCAGGGAAGTGATCGGGCCGAGATCACGTTCAACTGCCAGGTTTTCCCCCTTAATTAATTATTTAATTAAGTTTCGAGTTTATTAGTTAAGTTCAATTTAATTAAGTTCCAAATTAAAATGACACATTACAAATAATAATGCAGTATGGAGATCGGTAAGAAGCAGTCCAAAAAAAAATATGAAAAATGTGTGAGATATTAAAGAAATAGTTTTTAGTTGATCTTGTAAAGATACTGATTTTGCATAAATAAGATATTGGCAGTTTGCCATCGATATATATATTTATATATATATCGATTTATATATAAATTCCAATTCCATAGCATAACCATTGCATTTCCTTACACTTATAATTTAAATATTAGCTTTTTCCTTCATTAAATTATCATAAATTAACAAAAGCTTCTAAACATTGCTTTAAATATCTTATGACAGCTAAAGACAAAAGGCTCAAATTCTCTGGGAGAAATAGTTCATCCAATCAAGATGTATGTTACTTAATCATAAAAAAAAAAATTGAAAGTTTGTTTTTAAAATGATAAACTTCAATAATAAAGATTTAAAAGTAAAATCTAATGTAATTGAAGGACATTGACAAACATTCCAAAATATTTTTAAAGGAAGACAAATGTAATAAAAATAAAATTCATAATTTTATTAATTAAAAATAATAAAATGTTTTTAAATTTAAAAAAATAATTCTGATACATTATAAACTGTCCCTCATAGAAAAAGGGCCAATTCCAAAAATCTTAAATTCCCTATGAAACAGAATTATTGTAGTACAACAGATATTAAATGTTCAGAATGCTATAACTCTGCACCAAATCATAGGATTTCGGAGATTTTTTTTTTTAAGGTTTTGTAGGGAATTTAGTGAGTTTTCAAATACTTATATTTATGATGTACCATAAATTGCGTACTTTTCACTTCGTGTAGTTTATGTGTTCCTAAATTCCTGATAAATTTATTGTAGCTCATCATTTTGAAGTTAAAATTTTTTTTGTGATTTTCAAAAAAAAAAAAAAAATCAAAGAAGGAACATTGGCTCAGATTTCGTGAACATTTTTTAATTTTGGTGGTTCTTTGAGATGGGAAATACATTTCTCAACTTGGTTTCTCCTTAAAAAAATATTTGAACCCAATTTGCTAATATTGGTTCAGTACAAATTGTTCCATTTCAACATTTTAATCTTACTATAACTATATACCAAACATAAATTTGGTGTAATAGAACTCACATGAGTAATATCAACCGAAAATAAGAATAAAAAAAAATTATAAAAGAAACTATGCAGTGAAAATATTTTATTGGACATAACTGTTATCGATTTCGATCATTTTTTTACGGTTTGTAGGAAATTTAGTAAGCTTTCAAATACTCATAAGTTTAATCTACTAAAAATTGCGTACTTTTCGAGTTATTCACAAATTATGAATTGATTTATAAAATCTTGATTCGTTGAAGCAGCACCATTTTTTGGTTTGAAACCTCCCACTTTTACATTCACTTTTATTTAAGCTTAGTAGAAAATTAGGTATCAAATTTACGTTTCGCGCATTTTACGTGATATTTCCATTCTACTGATAACTCATTCGTCAAAATCCGTCATCGAGAGCTGCAAAAGGAATATATATTTGAGAAATAATATATAAGATGTCTCTAAAATTATAATACTATGATTAAAATTTTAATACCGAAGAATTTGAGCAATCAGGTTTACCCCAAATACTAGTCATATAAAATTCTTAAAATATAATAAATGAAAAAAGTTACTTTTAAATTAATTATAATAAATTAATTTTGTTGTTTACCATAGCATCAGACCCATCACTGTTCAATGATGTTGGAAATCTTAGATCCTTTGTAAAAAGTTTTTCAATAATTACTCCTTCATACATTTTTATAGTTTTAAAATATTTATAAAACTAATTTATGAAAAACAAAAAACTTTTACTCAATACTTGAAGATCAACTGAAATCCCACTGATTTTATAGGTTATGCAATTTGGAACATAATCTTATCTTTTATGATTTACTTTGTTGAGTAGAAAACAATGAATTTTAAGATTTATTATTACAAACAGGAGTAAATAAATAACTTTATGTTAACTTATATAAGATATAAGAGTAATATTATTTCTAATGATTTCATGTTTTCAGTTCTTTAAACCAGCTTTATGTTGTTAAAACGTCATAGTTTTTAATGAATTCAAGAGAATTTGATAATAAATTTATTATGATACTAAGTAAGAAATATTTCTGGCAAAAATTTAATAACACTGCATTCTCAGGATAAGGTATAATTTATAACTGAAAAACTACTGAAGTCATTTTCATGTTATATAATTCATAACAGAATAAAATTAAAAATGGAAAATAATAAAATATGAGCACATTAATAAAAAAATAAATAGATATTTAAATAACTAAATAGACAAATAGTTCAATGTGTAATAAGTATGAATAATAAGCTAGATTGGATATACAATGTATTGTGTTAATTATTAAATATTTACCACTTAATTTCTAAAGGTGTGTTTAGACATTTCACAAACTATGTGACAAACAAATATATAAATGGTTATTTCACTAGGCTAGTATTTTTGTTTTTGATATTTTTCAACTGCTGTAGATATCAAGAGAAATAAAATAAATATTCTCGTTTAGCAATAATGTCACTATTAATTAAGTTAGATAAATGTGTTTCTCATAGTTTGTGAAATGTCTAGGCTCACCTTCAAGTACTAAAAAATACATAAAAATATGAATTAGAAGACTTATTAACATTCATTGCTTTATTTTTGTAACCATCTTGCTAGAATTAGAGATTATTTCAGTGGTTAAATAACAAAACATAAAGCAATTTTCTAATGTAAAATAAAGTAGGAAGGATAAGTTAATTTTTAAATAATTAACATTTTTTTGTGAACTAAATATGTTTAAATTGTGTGCGTACAGGGAAAAACTTTGCAATTTTGTAAGTTTTTTTGGAAACCAATGATTCCTGTTATAATAATATGAAAACCCAGTTACTATCGGTAAACAGATTGAATCTATATCTGTGGTGATCATACAATGCACTAGCGGATCCAGAATTTCAGTTTTTGGAGGAGCTTGTGTCCGAAAGCTTTATTTTTTTAAACTATAACGATAATTACTTTGGAAGACAAATAAAACACTTACTACCTATACGAAATGGTGTTTAAGTAATACTTGAAGTCCTATTAAATGTAATTGCACGAACAATAATACTTGTTTGATCACGGTAATTTGGTGTGAGCCAAATATTACCCATTGATCTGTAATTGAGTTATATTGTGCTGGTGGTGGTGAGAATTAGTGTGGACTGTATGAGGTTGGATCACTGAAATTTGATACATGAACAAATTAAACAAAAGATTGAGAACACGATTATATTGCATATAATTGAATAAAACAAAACAAATAAAATTTCTGCCTTTGTACAATTTTGTGATTCTTGACCTATGAAGTATATATTACTGATTGTGAAATTACAATTTTTGGTATGGCCTTGTAATGTCAGAAGTGAATTTGCTTTGGTTGAAATTGAATAGTCAATTTGGACTCACTTGTTGTCTGAAATTGAGCTTCATGGTTTTGGCCACCTCCTCTTCCTCTCCATTCTTTCTCCACCAAGCTGTTATCTTGAGTTTAGCAACTCATTTTCTTTCTTTCTTTGTGGTTTCTGAAGAAAATTAACTGTCAGTGTGCACACATCACCAATGAATAGGATTAACTCAACAGGAATAGTTTTCAGCAAAATGGTGGTGAAGTTCTGAATTGTTTTCATTTGTTGTGTTTTTGTATTCCAGGGGTTGATCTCTGAACAATACTTTTAGAGTTCATGTTTTTTTTTGCACTTTAATTTATTTATCCGCACCTGTCAATTACAACTGCTGTATTGCACCTAAAATCCATATCCTACCTACCTACATGAAGTAAAATGTATCCATTGCTTGCAAAAATATTAAATATCGAAGAATAGAGTAGAATTTAAACAAATAGACTGAAATAACTTTTAGGTAATGCTAAAATTAAACACAGCGAACACTAGAAGTAGTGCGATAATAAACAATATTAAATAGTGCAGCCAGCAATAGAACTAGAAAGTGATTGGAATTACCAGATACATATATAAGGCCTTTAATTTTAGGTGATATATTAAAATTATAGTAATAAGCATAATCCTAATAATATGTAAAGTATAAGTTTTAAAGTATTAAAACAAAAGTATATAATATTCTTAATGTTCGATTCTATTTAATTATTATTTATTCTATTAAAAGAAGCTATAGATTTTGATTTCCATTAATGAAATTAATTTTAATTATTCTGTTATTTTTATACTGAATTTGAATTAATTTTGGATTATCTATCGCATAAATAACATTGAAATTAATATTTATTAATTGGAAAACATGAAAGAACAATTTTGATAAAATTGAACTATTATTTGGTAAGTATATTGGACAAAGTTAGAAATAATGAATGAATTAGAAATCCGAGACGTGACGTTGCCATGGTATGTTTGTTATATAGTTAGGGTATGTTTTTTTAACAGACAGTGCAGAGCCCCTTTTCTGTCCTGTCGTACGATTTACGTGTCCAGTGTAACCACGGCCTTAGGCTCAACAAGAGGGCAGGAATTTTTATAATTTTAATCCATCTTTTGAAAATGTGACTAAACTTTTACTTTATTTGTTTGACATATCTGTATGTCATAATCTTAATTCCAAAACCTAATGAATCTTTTTTAAAAAAACCTGTACCACTACAACCCATAAAGGGTCTGGGGTTCAGTACTATTTAGGGAAAGCACTGTTTCTAGGTCCACTGTTGTGCAAGGAGGTGATTTGACCGAGATCACGCTCAACCGCCAGGTTTTCCCCCCTAATTAATTATATAATTAAGGGTACCCACTTTATAGAGGCTGGGTGTGCCCCAGGAGGGACTCCTGACCCAAGGTCGCCCCACGGCCAATGAAACAGATAAATAAATTTTCTGCCATGAGCCGGGGTTCGAACTTGGGGCCTTTGCATTGGAAGCTCAGTGCCCTACCACTGAGCTACCCCGCTCCCTAATCTTTTTTAAATGAATCTTAAAATTTTATAATTATATTTTGGTAGTTTTAGGTACTGTAATGAGTTTAGAACACATTCTTTAGTTTTCAATGCTAACAACAGATAGTAAATGCATTGAAGTTTTGTTCAAAATTTTTACTAAAAAAAAAAGTTAGATAACATTTCTTTCTATGATTTTTATATTTCATTATTAATAACTATTGGTTTAAATTTAAAGATTGCTATATCAACAGCCATGCTACAAATAATTCAAATATTAGATTTATACACATTTTACAAAAACTAAGAAATTAGAACACGGAATAATTTAAAGTAAATGACGGAAAGGGTTTACATTAGATTTGAAAACTTCTCTAAAAATGTTGACCTTTTACAGTTCCCTGGGCCTATTACAATAATTTAATAAATAATAATATCACAATGGGGAGTCAAGGTATCAGAGAATAGTTAGCCAAACAAATAATTTATTTAATGTAAAATTAACTTCCAGAAAAAATCAATACAGCTTTATGTATTCAATTTTATCTGCATGCATCTCCTCAGAAGATGGTGATGGAGATGCATTAATATAGATTTAAGTAGGAGAATGGAATTGCACAATACAGACACATCTAATTCAGACTCTACTAACATCAACTTAAAACTGCATGAAGAGGCCTTTAAGAAGAAAAGAATATGACGATGGCAATGAAATAATTAAGTGTTAGATGGGAGATATATTCAAAAGGAAATACTTTTTAGGGTAATGTTACAATTAAGGTCTTCACTATCTTAAAATTGACAAGTATAAAATCATTTATTTTAAAATAAAATTTAAATTATGTTCAGTTTCAGGAAAGAGGTATAGGATGACGGTTAAATAAAAAATAAAACAAAAATTAATGCATTTATACAATTTTGGTGTATTTTAATTCATATACACATATCATTATCTATAAAAAGGCTATGTGATATAGAATAAAAATATTACTAATAAACCCCATCTATAAATATAATGTGCCTATCAAATAATTTTAAATTAAAAAAAAAGTTACTTAAAATTAAATTAAACTTTGGCTTAAGACAAAAGTTGTAAAATAATGGGAATGTTTACATGAACGTTCCTCATAAATTATAACTATAATGATACAATAAATAAATAATACTCTACGTAATGAGATAAAAAATCATAACAAATATACAATAAATACATTTAAATAATAAAATCTACTATAGCTTTAAAAGATCAATTTAATTTTTCAAAACCATTAAAAATAAAACAAACAAAAAATTAATTTATATGCTAAACATATTCGGTGATCCTAGAGACTCACCCCAAACCATAGCCATTTATTTGGTAAAAAAAATTGGAGCTTCAATTCATTTTACATTAGCATTGAATAATTTATTAAAAAAAAAAAAAAAAAAAAAAAAAAATAACAAAATCATGGTAAATTTGAGAAGACATCACAGATTTCATACAGTTTAAGATTAAAACTATCCAACAAATATAAAATTACTTAATGCCATCAGCATAAAATACTAACTATCCAGAATGTGCATTGCAAATATAACATATATCAGATAAGCTTCTAAAAAATAATAAAAAATTGACAAACATTGAAAATTAAAATAATTTTATAGAACAGAAATATAAAAGAACGCTATTTAAAAAAAAATCAGCAAAAATGAATAACTATCAATACATTTAGAAATTTAATTTTGATTGACATGTCTCCAGTTAATATTTTAAACTAATTTAGTAAAAAAAAATTATAATTAGATCATTATCACTAGAAGAATCATCTCACTCCTTTTAGTGCTTGTATTCAATATTAATTTTAATTTAATTTTTCAGTCTTCAAAAGTTAAATACTAGTTGGGCAAATCAGGCAATATTCACTGAGGTCCAACATTGCTTTTCTATTATTGATAATACATGTGAATTTAGAATTTGTCATGCCTTTATAAAATACTAAACTAACAGCTAATATACAGTAATGCAATGATTAATTATCTTAAGAATAAAAGAGAAACTAATCATAACAATACGGAATGAGCAAATTCACGAACAAATTTCCTTTCTTGACAACAGTGAGTGTAGTTTAACCCAATTTAAACATTAAAGGTATATTAATAAATTGTTTACTGTTTACCAAACATGTTGGCAATTGGTACTGACTAAACTGAAAAAACTAAATGAGCAAATTCTTATTTATTATGCTTAGACAATAAATACAATGCTTTCAGATTAGTATGTCACTCAAAAAGATGTAGATTTGTTCAAGTCCATTACCATTTATTTAACATAAAATCTATAAGACAGCAGTAAAACATGCCAATGAAAAAAATGACTCATAAATACTATTTTTTAACCCCTTCAAAATAAATATTTGAGGGTTATTAATCAAAAGTAAAAATATAACAGCACTAAAATATAAAATAGCCAAAAACAAGGAAAAAAAGTTCATGAATAAGCCTAAAGTTTCTTTATCCTAGAATTTCCAATGAATTAATTTGAATAATAGCATTTTTTCATAAATATTGCAATAAAGATATTCTGTTTACCACTAATACTAAGCAAATACTTCATAAATATATTAAGAAATATGTTAGTAGCACATACAATAGTATATTTTTTCAAGTTTCAGTGTATTCACACAGACACACTTTTTAACTAAATCAAAATTTATTTATTTATTATAAAGAAAAAATACCAAGTTTTCTACTGGAAAATATTTGCCAAATGCAAATTTTTGGCACTTTTTTAAGTCCACTGTTTACAACTTATAAAGAAGAAGATAAATTGGAAAGATTTTTTTGTTTTAAATTTAAATATATATTATATTAATATAAAAACATTATACTTCATCTGTAATACATTCACTATCGAATAAACTATAATATTGTTAAAAAATAACAGTAGAATTTAATGTACATAAAAACATAACAATAGTAGACCTTTTAAACTGATTCTGCGGGACTCTGAAATTCAGATAGAGCCTTGATAGGGTTCTGTATTTTCTTCTGTGACCCTTTTCTCACTTTTGCTTTAACTTCTTCAGGTTTTTCTGGTCTGACAAGAGGTTTCTTTTCGGGGGCTTTCATTTTCCAAACAACAATTGGAGACTGAAAAGTAAGAATAGATATATGAATAAGCCATGTCTGACTAACTTATAAGCGTTAAATGGCATTATAAATACCATATCAATAAACATCCACTTATTTTTTAACCATGATGTTGAAAATTAATAACTTTATTAGTCTAAATATTATCTAGTTAAAAAATTAATATACTATAACATTTAAAATACTAATAAATATAAAATTTAACTACAGATGGGCAATAAGTGTTAAAACAAGATTACTGATAAAAATAATTTATGGAAAATGATATAATGTACAAGGAATATATTGATAAATACAGGTATTTCTAGATTATTAAATAGTGCTCAGAGACGGTGCAGGAGACCATATAAACTATCGAAAAGGATAGGAATACCGTTACCAGATGTGAGTAATAAATAATAGCTAAAATAGTGAAAACTATGTTAACTGAATTCAAATATTGGACTATTTGGACGATCCTAAACATGAAATAAATAAATCCAGAATGGTATCCTTAACCAATCTAGTAAGAAACACTAACAGTCAATGATAATAAAGATGGAACTAAAAGAAAAGTTAAGATGTTTCTGTTGTTCAGGATTGTCAAAAAGTTCAGTCACATAGCTAGTGTGTCTACAAGAGTCCCTGACTTTTCTTTAACTCAAATAAAACTCTTTGCCTCTCCTTCAGAATGAAGAAACGAAAAAAAAAAAGGTAAAATGTTTTGCCAAAATGTTCAAAAATATTTATTAATAGTTAATTATAACAAAAGTTACAAGTCTAAACAAAGTTCAGTATGGTCCAAGTATTATAAAATCAATTTTAAAAAACATGATTTATTTACTGCATTAAATCTTTCTCAAAATGTGAGGTGACAAAATGAAGGCAAGAAAAAGACATTTAAAGCATATAAGTAGGACTTATTCATTGTTTCTAATTATGCAATCTGTTAATTGATAATTTAAATAATATTTGCTCCACTTTAGAACAATGCTTTGAGCTCTAAATTGAAACATTTAATTTTATTTTTATATATAAAATGAAACAGTTATCATGATATCCATGGAATCAGGAAAGGGAAAAAATAAAAGTAAACCAAGAGCCTAGAATACATTTCACTTATCACATGCCCTCGTAACAAACAGCTGTAAGTATGTTTTCTTATTTTTAAACTGCTTTGACTATTGTTGTTGTCCAGAATACAAAAGATGACTGGTTAACTTCCTTAATATTCCTTCGCACTGATAGTATATACGTAATTTCTTTTTCATCCCTAGGCGTCAACATTATTATTATCTTATGTTTCTTTATCAATGTTTTGAATATTACATTTCAACCAACTGAGTTTTAAAAACTCTTGATATTTTTAAAACCACAGTATTTTATTTAAGATTAATATATTTTTAGATTATCAGTCGAAGTGACTTAAAAACAAAACGCAAAGTTTCAGTTCTTTGTTTACGACACTTCACCCTTACTTTGTAAAGACATATTAATACTAACCAGTACTAAATTAAACACGACACAGGAACACATACCTATTTTATATTAATTGTATTCTAAAGTGTTCTTTTAAAATAAAACAATTATTTTTGTCAAACATGCAATGCTGATTCAATAATAATGACAAAAATCATCAGACAGAGTATAATCACTAATTAAAGGTATACCTAACGATCAAATCATTTGCAAATCTCCATCGAACCACTCTTTCATCAGAAAGATGAAAAACTTGAATCTGTCATAAAAAGAAGAGTACAAAGAAATTAATTAAGATACAAATTTAGAACATTTATTAGTAGGAACCTAAATTCAATATGCAAAAAAATATACCTTATCCATAATAGAAATAAAGCTGCAAAATCAATGAAGTGATGAAACTATTAGGTGAATTTGATGATTTAAAAAAAAAAAATCTATAAATATGAATAAAAAGAGGTTTTTACTTATGAAAATCAAACTACAAATTACAGGACAAATAAATCTTGTAAAGTGTATAAACCTCGGTGCAAGAGGTCAAGAAAGTTCAACAAAGGGGAAAAAATGAAATTGGAGATTAAGAAACAACTGAATTAACATGCTGATATGTAAGAGCGACTGACCTGACAAAGTGATTTTTGGTTGAATTAAATTATTAAATTTACTCTTAAGAAGGTAAAAATATTGTCCCAAAAAATTTTCTCTGTCTAATACTGCAAGCACCCTATCCCCAAAAATAATTTGGATGATACGTGCGCTGAAATAGTTAACAAAAAATTGATGTCAGGGACAGGTAGGTTACAATAATAAGTCTTTTTACCCTACAGTATTAGATGTTATCGAAGAAAAAAGAGTTTTTTTTTGTTTTTATTAGACAACATATCACCATTTTGATTACCCAGCTATATAAAAATATAATACAAGTTTTATGCAATATAAATCAAAAACTTCCTCAAGTTGAATAATAACAAAGAAATAAATTTTTAAAAAATCTGAGCTTAAGTTTATCAGAACAAAAATACAGTAGAGCATCTATAAAACATATGTTTCAAAATCTTTTACATATTAACTATAAAATTAAACTATTTAATCTTTGGAAGTTTATAGAAAGTCAGTTGAATTTTTTAAAAAATATATAAACAACAACCCATGATAAGTTAAGAGTTCAAATACTTAGGGCCAGTTACTCCAGCACAGTAAAGCTTAGATTAAGCGTAATCCAAAATTAGACCAAGTTTCACCACTCATAGCTCAAACAAAGATCAGGTTCGCAATCAAGTTTAATCTCGATCGGTCGACCATGGGAGCTTGAGCTTTACTTTGCAGAAAAAACTTAGTTACCTTAGGTTAGCCTTGGCAAATATAGTAATCTCCCAGTGTTTTTGCTATTTTGTTTGCGTTAATCATTTTAATTTATCTTTTCTCTTTCAAAAATGTATATGCTAGGTTTTGATGACCTCAAAGATAACTAGGATTTCCTCAATTTAATTGCATTTTTACTAATGGAGAAAAAAGCATAGCATTCTCGGATGAATCATTTTCTCAATTGGTCTCATGACGAATTTGTTGATAGATTTAGATAGATATTTTTTGATAACTAACACTAATCAACTCTAAATTATTTAACTTTGACTTTCATTAAAAGTAAACAAACACTTGATGTTGAGAAGTTCACACAACAAAGAACTCTAGAAAAACCTATTAGTAACATCTTACTTCCTTTATACATCTCGGTTTAGACATAGCTTTTTGTCAACGACCGAAAGTGGTGATAACAAAGCTGAGCTCTTACTGGTAGATTAAGCTCAGATAACTAAATCTTGGTTAAAACTTACATAAAATAGAATTGTGCAACTGGCCTTTAGTAAAACTATACTATTTTCTTGTCCAATGTGTATACATGGTGATGTTGGTATCCATGTATAATAACCAGGTTTATTCCTGAACCAAAGGAAGGACCAGGTATCCACTTTATAGGGGCAAGGTCTGCCTCGATAGTTTTTAAACTCTAGAGTCGATCCACAGCATATATTATATATTTCAGAAGAAAATGTTTTTTTTTTTACAATAAGAATTAAATTAAGGGGTTGTGAGTCTGGCAACTTACCCACCACATCCCACTCTTTCAATAGATGTAATACACTACCAATTTTTTTTTTTTTTTTTTTTGTGAAAAAATTAGTATATGATTTACAATACCTTTCATTTTATTGACACTCTATTATACTTTTAAAAACTACTTTACTTTTAATTAAAAACATCAACTAATTAATGAGTTTGCTAATTAGCTTGTTAATATAAATTAAACACTACTACAGTTAATTGTTAATTAAACAATAAAAAAAATATATACACAATATTTACAAAAAACAACAAAAATTAATAAATATAATTAAGTTCTTATAATTTACATAATCTAAAAGCTTTTTTTTGTTTTTTGGTCTTAGATGTTTGATAACAATAAATTTTTGAGATAAAAAAAAAAGAAAAGTAAAACATTAAATATAAATACAAGTCTGATTCACGAATTCATTTAAAATAAAAATCTGTTTAAAATCTATGCTTGGTGTGGGGAGATAATCTGTGAGTTGAACTTTTTGAACTTTTATGGAAATTATAAATTTCAATAGCTCAGATGAAATAGACTTAGCGTCTACGTCTTGTTCACATTTTGGGGTGGGGTGGTCGAGCGGGTTAAGGTGTGTGCAAAACACGTATTCCCTAGCCATCTGATAAACAGAGATAGAACAAGATAAAATAATGACGAGTTCAGGTCCCGGTATCAGGGAGGCTTTTAACTCTGGCATTAATCTCCCGCCCTTACCTCTGGTCAGGGAAAAAACTATAAAGTCAAAAAAATTGTTCCCGTTTTATAGGGGATGGACAGAGCAAGCTGCGCATGCACAAAGATTAATACATTGATTTCATGAAAATAATTTCACTTATTTTATTGTTTCTCAGAATTAATTTTGCTTTTTTATGTTAAATTATTTATTCCCATTAATTAAAATCTTTAATCACTCAAATTTTAAATTTACGCAAAGTATACTACCAATCATCGTATTTTACTAAGTCAATTTTTATAAATTCATTAAAAAAATTAAGGAAATGTAATGCATACATAACCATATTATGTTATTGTTACATTATAAATAAGTTTATTGCCACACACACAAATATGCACCGATTGTTGAGATACTTAAAGGGGAAAAGCACACAACACAAAACTTATAAAATATTTGTGTTATGATGATAAAAAAAAAAAAATATACATATATATTATAAGGTTCTTGTCATAATAAAACCATATTTAAAAACGAACAATAAAAACATAATAGTTATTAAAGGACTAGTGACATAAAACAATTAAATTTCCCATTATTTTCATGCAATCTACCAGTGAAACGTTGTAGAGAACGGAAATCCTTTTGTTAACAGGAAAATAGAAAGAGCCGGTATCTCGGAAAAAACTCCCTTCCTCAGCAACTTCCTACATACAAAATAAATTTAATCCAAGTCTTATCTCTTAAAGGAAATATCTGCAACTACTTGTTTGTATTGTTTCTTGCCAGAGATTAGAAATAAAGCACTACTAAACATATTATTGATTATTATGAATAAAATTGTTATAACTACTAAGCTTAAAATTTAATGTTATTCGCTTGTAAATTAAATAAATCTCTATTTAAATAAAGAACTTGATAAAATAGCATTTCTGAACTAATAGTTGCATGAGGATAATAGTATTAAAAAACTACAGACAATAAAAGATTAATAAATAAATACATACATCTTTTCTAACTAGGCACATACATACATATATACTCACTTAAAAACATTGAATTTGTAGTACCAAAAAAACAAAACAATTATTATTTTTTAAATGAAAAGTGGAGGTTGAATATTAACTTCATGAAAACAGAGCACCTTGGGACTTCAACTGATGACACGCCAATTGAAAGAGGTATAAAATCTGTAGAGAAATTTAAATACCTAGGATCAATAATTAATAGTGAAGGCACATCCACCAATGATATCAATAGAAGAATTGGTGAAGGAAGAAAGGTCACAGCAATACTCAACAGTATCCTTTGGAGCTCGAATATACAGCCCATGCTTGAAAAGGCTACATTCGAGCCAATTACGACATAAGCCTTGGAGACTTGGGTCATCAAAAAATAAATTTAAATTAGCAATTTTATTTCAGTTTAAATCAATTTTTATGTAGAACTTCTTTGTAAACAATGTTCTTTGTGAATGTTCTGTTATTGTTCAGTAAGTAGCTTTGCCCATTGCCATTGGGAATATAAATTTCAAATTTTAAACAAGCTTGCTCTACTTGCTGCCACATATAATTGTTCATGCGAAAATACTGGACGTCACAATAATACTCAAATTTTTCCAAAAGTTTGACCCTGCGATTTATTTATGATCATAGCAAATGCAGCTATTACTGAGAACTATGTTCTTTAAAATTCGATTGCAAGTATTGTATCAGAAAATGTTAAATTAATTCTTGGAATTGAAATTCTTTTATTTACAGCAGCTCTCATTAGTACTTACTTAATCATAACATTAATTTGTTGTGATAATAATATATATAAATCCAAATGGAAATTAAATATTTTTGAAGGAGTCTATTTTGTATTACTTACAAATAATTTTAAGTAGTTTGAGCTCGATTTTCGATTAAAATTGAAATTTTGTTTATAAACTAGCTGTACCCGGCCACGCGTTGCTGTGGCTCATTCTGGTTAAGTAAAAAAAGAAGTAGAAAAGAAATTAGATGCTTCTAATATATTTTATGTAACAATAATTGTAAATGTGCGATATTCTTTGTTGTTTCATTCTTTGTATAGATATAGAGATTGTCTGGTTTTCCAACTCTAGAGCATAATATTAATATTAAGCAATCGGTCTTAAAATCCCCCACAAAAAAATCACTAAATGTTTAAAGCATTATATCTCTGCACTGAATCGTCCGACTTTAGTGATTTTGTTTTTATTTGCAGAGAATCAAAGAAGCTTTTAAAAATAATGTTGGGTATAATCAAACAAAAATTGTGTAATTACGGAGTTATTCACAAATATAGTTTTGAATCCATTATAACTTTTTTTTAATACTCTTTTCGGCGAAGGATGTTATATACATATATTAAAAGGACTTCAAGGAGAAGACTTTAGCCAAGTTTAATTAAAATAGTTACAGCCGTTTAGGCGCTACAGTCTATAGTCACCATTCCGAAACGAAAGACCAGAGGATGATTAAATGTATATAAAAAAACTCCTGAATGCGATAGAAACATGTCAATATTCAAAGCGATTGGTGAAGAAGTTTCGAAGATTAGCGGTTTTGAACAAACGAACATTTACGTTTTTATTAATATAGATGAGGATTTTTAAATCGTGATTTACTATTTTTTTTTATTGAATTCATTTTTTATTTGATTATGTTTTCCTCAAATTTTTAATGATTATGGTCGAATTTCGCCCACTGGGCAAACACTAGTTATTATGAATGTTTCAATCATTATCTTAAAACCTGCATATAATTCAATAAACTATTAGATTTAATTTGCCTTTCTTCATTTTACTCACATTTTATCTAAAGCAACAATGACATGTGACCAAACCCAAAATTCTAAGGTAATAAACAATTGAGAAAGAATATGAAGGCCTTTCAATAATTCTTCTTACATTGTTATACATCGGGCACTGCATCTTCATGCTTTACTGTCATTCTATTTGTTTAAAAAGAAGAGGAGAAATTCTTAGAAAATAATCATGGGAAGAGTGCAATTTATTTTCATGCGCTTGAGCTAAGAAAATTGTTTCTTGCTCATCATAGGGTCTTTCTATTCATTTCTATACAAACTTTCTATTCATACTTCCTTTTCTCGCTTAATTTTTTGTGAATTCAGATTATTGAGATTGTATATATATATATATATATTTTTTTTAAAGGAAGACCGAAAGGATTTCAAAGAGGAAACTGTACACCATCACAAAGACACAACAAAAGGGAAAGAATCAAAAATGAAAAAAATCTGGAAATGATGGAGGTGGAAAAAACATTATAGCAAATATTGAAAAGAAAAAGTTATGCTGGTTTGAACAAGTTAAAAGAATAACACCTGAAAGATTGCCAAAGATATGTATGCAGCTGGAAGTAACAGGGAGAAGGAAAAAGGGAAGACCAAGAGTAAAATGGAAAGAGACGGTGGAAGAAAGCCTGGTGGGTCATAGCGTCATAGAAGAACAAGCCTTAGATAGCGAAGAATGGAAAAATATCTTAAAGGATATTTAGGTCAAGGACAACCACAGTAGTGGAAAAGTCCTTAAAAAAATAATGTATATATATTTAAAGAATGTAAGATCATTTTAATATTTTTTAATTAATTACATCTGGAATGAAAGTAACAAAAATAAAATTCACATAGAAATGTAAACATTTGTAAATTTAAATTGATTTTTGCTCATAGTAAAAAATAATGGGTTATGGGAGACTATCAGGCTGATAGTGTTTGTCTTTTGAAGTTCAACATGCTGATAGCTACAAAATTGTCAATAAGGAGGCTAAATTGTATTTGAAACATTTTAATGTTTATACTTTTGTGAAACTCATATTCTCATGTTGTTTATTAAATTAATTTTACTCTGACCGACGGACAGAAGTTGTCAGTTTCATTAATAAAATGATAAATTAAAAATTGAATTTTTTGAACATACATTTTATGAGTTAAAACATACCAAATAATCAATTGTGTGTTTATTTTGTATAAACATAATGTGTTTGAGATTATTCAAACTTTTATTTTGATTATTCAGTGAACATTTGAACAAGGAATATATAAAGTGTGGAATTCTTTAGATTCCTTTGTTCATAGATAACCAAAACTCATAGAAGTCAGATCCACAAATATTGAGGGATTACTGTATTGACTTAAAGAATTCAAAATGGATTAAAACTAATGCAGGAAAGATTAGTTTTAATGAGCTTTTTTTAAAAATTCTACAAAAAGAAAAAGAAACAGAAAATCATTGAAACAACACTCTGATTTTAACCAATAATTATTCATATAATTAATGGAGAAAAAAATTAATTTTTCACAATTTTCGAGGCTCCTTCCCGAGGCTAAAACTAATATACCTTAGACAAAACCCTAATTATAATTAATATTTACAGAGTAAAATAATTTTTAAAATAATCAAAATAATAACACAACTTACTGATACTGTTCCTTGTCGTGGGTACTTCGTGCTAGCAACATAAGATGACTTTACGGTCAGTACAACCGCATTCATCAAGTTCTTGGCGGCTTGAATTAGAGATGTAGCACTGTCGAGCTGAAAAATAATTCTATCATGAAAAAAAGTACAAAGTATATAAAATTAAATTCTTTTCTCAATGACATAGGCTCATGATTTAATCAACACTAAACAGTTAAAAACCTTTAAGTATTTAAGTACTTAACCCAGAAAAATAAATGTGATTTTTTAAAAAAATCATTTTTTGACTATAAGAACATTGTGAAAACCTGAACATGCACTCCCTAAAATAATGTCAATATATTCACTCACCCCTGAAACTATTAGTTCACCACTTATATTCTGAACATCAGCCTTCACTTTCGAAGTGATGTTCAACTGATGACAGTACAGAGCGATTCGTTGAAGGTAGGCCAAAAGATCTTTTTTAGTAGATGATTCCGGGCACTGATCAGCTATCTGCCTGGTTAATTTATCCAGTTTGGTTCCAGCTTCAGAGATTTTCTTGGCAGCATTAATGACATCCATTGTTGTTTTCAACGGACCTCGACCTCTAAATAATAAAAATACAGAATGGTTATGTTAAGGATTTTATGGAAATAATTGAATCAAACAAATGTGAAACAAAAGCATATTACGATAGATATGGCAAATATTTTAAGCTCAGAGAAAAAACAGCTTAACTCGAAATGTATAAAATCTAGAGGAAAAAAAATATCTTTTTAAATTTTAACAAATATTAAACCTATGAGCAACTTTAACCTTTGGACTGACTGAAGGAGTTGTTGAGGTAGATAGCATGAACAGAAGGTCTCAACAGAACGTATTCAAATAAGAAAATGTGACTAAATGGATGAGGATTTTAACACACTTAAATCTGTTTTTTGCAACTATGTAGTGCCACTGCAAGTGAACTGGTTCTTCTTCCTCATAGTGAGAATTTTAGTCTTATTCTCCTTAATCTGAGGACCAATTCTTTCTTCAATCAACAAGCATAGTTAATATTTCCTTGATACTTTGTTAAAACCTCACTGCAATTACTCACGTTATCTTGTTCGAAATTGTTCCATGGGACACCAGTCCTACTACTTTTTCATAATAGCATTTATTGGGACTATATTAAACAGAAATGGGGAAAAGAGAATCCCCTAGTATCAATCTTGAGCTAAATGAGGACGAGTTTACAAATATTTACCAACCAGATCCTTTCATTAAAAACATTTAAGTCGGATTAGCTTAACTGAGATGACTATTTCTTTCATAACTTAGTATAATTCCAAAGTTATGAGTTATAAGCTGTTTTATAGTCTACAAAGATTAATTACTTACAACCATTAAACTTTTATTTAAGTGAAAATATCTGATTCCACATATGGAATGAGGTGGTTACACAATGCAATCAATAAAACTTCAAATCCCATATCTAATAAACTGGTTGTTGCATTGATAGATTCCCTCCATACTTGTGGGATTGACTCTGAGGTCCAAATTTGTTCTACTGTCCCGGTGATTACTTATTTTAGCTGCAGACCTCCTGCTTCCAGAAATTCTGCTGAGGAAACTATCTGATCCAGTGGATTTGTATTTTAAATTTATCCCGTCTTAATACGGGTTGAAAAAGCAGTAATCAACCTTATTAACAGTTGTAGTATTTCTGTATTGAATTCTGATAAGTTATGAATGTTTTAGTTAATGGCAGAAAAGAAATTTCTATAAAAACTAGCATTTAAGGCAATTTTTTTTTAAGCTCCCAGGGCAGGTGTATTGGAAAGAACTCTTAAACACTTGTCATATTTTTCGACTAAGTATCACAAAAATAGCTTCATTGATATCGACTATCCTACATGCATGACCTCTTCTTAAAAGTTGCTAAGATTTAGATGTACAATATTAGAAAAGAATATAAGTTCTAATAATAAGTTAATAGAAACCAATAACAATAAGGGATAGCCACTGACCTGGTGAAATCCGTCATTTCCATCATTATCATGCACATATGTTTTGCTAAAACAATAATGTCATTGCCCGTATCATCCCATTTGGCCACTTCTCTGTCGAACTTCAACTTCTCTGTTCTGAAATATTCCACCTGTTGAGCAATCTTCTGCTTATCCTCCTCTGTCATCTTACGCATGGCTTCCTTTAAAAGAAGCAGAAAATTAAAATAAAAAAGAAGAAAGCCTTCAATAACCAACATCAATCAAATAAAATACGAATTAATACATATAAAATTTAATGTAAAGTTGAGAAAGTTAAGTTTTTGACAATTCACTTACCCTTGCTGTAGTAATACCACTAATTTCTGGATACTCATCAACACCATGATCAGTATGTGCACTAGCTGTTAACATACATTAATCAAATTTCATATTTTAGTTATATGAGAAAACAGACAATAACATTAAAATAAACACTATATAGTGGATATTTATATATACAGGGTGTCCCGTAAGTAGAGGGGTCCGGTCATCTTAAAGTAACTGAGTTTTCTGCAAATATGACTACAACTGACTGTTACAAAGCTTTTATTTCTTGTTTTTCCGTAATATGAGATGTATAAATATAATTACCTAAAAACACATTTTACTTAAAAAAAAAAATATACAAATTGCAATTTTTTAAAAATATTTTTTATGTAAAATGGTTATGAAATGAAGTTTTTCTCCCATATTTCCGTCATAGGAATTAATATATACTTATCAGTGACAAATTAAAATGTTTCTTACTAAAATTTATGTTTAGAATAAAAAAAAAAAACCCTACTGATTCTTTTAGTTATTTTCATTAAAATGTAAATCATAACCAATTTACATTAAAAATATTTAAAAAGTTGTTATTTTTAAATTTTTTATATTTATAAATAAAATGTGTTTTTAGGCAATTATGTTTATTATAATACATCCCATATAATGGAAAAACAATAAATAAAAGCTTTGCCACAGTTAATTGTAGTCATTTTTGCTAAAAAAAAGCGTACTTAAAGGTGACCCGATAGAGGTGGACAAGGACAAGAAATCACATCATTTCTTTACACAATTTGAGGTGAATCTCAACATTTTTCCTGATAAACCTCAACTTAATAAATATGGACTTACAGCTTATTAAACAAGGAATTTCTACTAAAATCGAGGTGAATGAAGCACAGTTAAAGGGAGATAAAAAAATATCACAAATAATTTATGACTTTTTTAAACAGAATTTAGCTGTGTTTGTCCGCCCAATAGTCCTCTTCAAATAGTTTTAACAATGACAAACTCCAGTTTCCTTTAAAGTAAATTTTGTCTCCTTTACTATGGAGCAATGTTTAGTTACTTAAATCAAATATTTTTTAAGTTATCGCTGCCTAATCAACAAAAAACGTGACTCGCTTAAAAACACACAAATCTTAAATTTTTTACTTTTCTGCTAGAAATTGGGCAATTGTTTATATGAACTTTTTTTTAGATCTTGATGTGTGCTATCAACCTTTTAAATATTCTCCTCTACTTATGGGACATCCTGTATATATAACTGATCCTGAAGAATACACTTAGAATTATTTGAGTTTTCTGAAGATTTATTAATAACTAGGCTAAAAGTTGGTCTAAGAGTTTCTTCTTAAAAAGAAATAAAAACATTTTTTTACACAAAAGAAAAAACATGCAGAAAATAATTATGATTATTACATCATTTTTTCTTTGTCAAATTCAATAAAAAAAAACACATGGTTAGTGATATATTAAAATAAAATAAATACTACAAGCCATAGATAATAAATCTATGGTGTTGATGATATTGTACTGATTTATATACAGTGACACAAGACTTATCAACCAATTGCTATCTTAAGTTTGATTACTTTATGCAGAATTAATCAAATAGTCTGAAATAAGAGCAGCATAAACTTCACAAATAAAATGGTAATGAAACTAAGAATTTCAAATAGGTGCTAGGTCTTAATAGAAGAAAAGATATAGTAACTGTTAAGACAAAGATCTTAATGTAAAGGATAAAATAGACTATAGTGTAAAAATTATGCTAAAATCAACACTTAATATAAAGCCATTGTCAATACCTGATATGGAATAAATTTAAATAAAAACAGTTATTATTATGAAAGATACTAAAAAAGAAATAACACCCTCACACAATTCAACTGAAATGGAATAAAAATTGTCTTACGTCTAGTCTTCGTATCAATAGTCATGTTGTCCTCACATGGTTCGAATTCCGTGTCAGTGTCTAAATCTTCAGAGCTCTGAAATACAAATGGCATATCTAATATTATTTAAAGATCAGATAAGAGGCTTACATTTGCTGCGAGTATCGAACGTGTAGTGTTCGTCTAACTCGACTTCTTCCGGATCAAGTTCCTCATCCGTCTGAAGAGAAAGGTTAGCAATGAAAATAGAGAAAGGGTTATTATCAGAAAAGAAGAAAGAAAAGAAAATTAAATATTCCAACATATTAAACACCTTTAAAAAAAAATAGAGGTACTTCTACAACAGATATTAAAAGTTAATTTTGATGTAATTAATTCACACTAAAATCAGCTCAAACATAAACAATATTTATGAATGAAATATAAATAAATTAAAAAAAGTTAATGTTTTTGACATTAATATGAGCAAAAAGTAACTTAAAAGCATTTAATAACAGTTTATAATTGTAAATGCTCGCCCAGGACAGAGGAGAGTGGAGGATTATAAGAGAGTCCCAGGTTCTTGCAGGATAGTAGTGCCAAAAATAAATAAATGAAGATGATATAATTATCATTTGGTTATATAATAAAATAAAGGGAATAAATACATTCCCACTAGTTCACTAGTATAGGTAAGTATTCTATGGACCTATTCTCACTGAGAAAAATGTAAGGCAAATGGGGAGTTTTGTGCATAAAGGAAAAAATAAAATAAAAAGCTTACAATGAGAAATAAAATGTTAGATCAACTTCTGCTAATAAAAATGGTTTATAGAATTGTTAAAAATGTATGACAGCAGTGATGAAAAGAAGACTTGAATAAAATGGAGGCATATTTATTTAAGGCAGCATATTATTTATTTACATTTAATTTAGAAATAAAGCAATTTATTTGGATCTAAAAATTTATGGTGAGCATTACTATATAATAGCACAAGTCACAATTTTATATTGCTTAAACATCAACAATTGATATTAAAAATAATTATGGCCATAAAAATAATCTTTACAAATTTATCTTTTGGAGATCAAGGAATGAATTTTTAAACTTAATACTAAGTTCATCATGAAGAATACTAGAGTGCAGAATAATTGAAATTTATAATTTAAGCTGATTTAAATAAACAATATACAACTCAATACTAACTACAAAGTACTTTAAGGCTTTCCTTCTGGTGAATTAAGGAGGAAAACATTAAATAAGCAACTTTATTAATCCTTTCCCCTCGCAGAGATTTCAACAATTGAATCTTAATTAAATCAAAAATATTCCAGAAATAAAAACATTTAATATTCAAAAATGGCAGAAATTATAAATAAAAGATAAAATGTAGTGGTATAATAAAATTGAAACTAACTCTTAATACAAAAATTCTGCAAATTTACTGCAATCTATTTTGTAATATAGAAAACAGAAATAGAGTGCGAAGGATCATAAACCACACAAAGCAGGAGGAAAATTTGGATACATAAGAACAATTTAATGATTAAAAGTGCTTAGCACATTACGCAAGTAATTACAAGGTTTTTCAATTTCTAGTATACTTGAAAATACAATAGCATGCAACAAATCAAACAAGGATTTGAAAGTATCATATAGTAATATAATTCAATGAGAAAAATAACAAACAATATAGTATACTTAACACAATCCTGCCATCCTGACCAAGGATTATCCCTTTTTATCTTATGTGACCATTTAGTTGTTGCAATACTCTGATCTCTTTAATTATAATTGTAGTAAACTGGTCACATTACATGAGGTATAGCAGGTCATTTGAACATTGAATGATATTGAAAATGGAATAGTCCTATTTAAAACGTGCATAAAACTTGATCTTTTTGGAATAAAAGCTTCCAACATGGGCTATATTAGATGTTTCAGACCAAAAGATAATCAAAATCACCTGACCAATGATAATATAGGACAATTCATCGTATCTATCCATCTGGTTTTTGGCCGCCCACATGGTCTCTTGCCTACTACTCTGGCATTCAGTGTTGTGTAAAGGCGTCCTGATGGATTGCTATGAACTACATGCCCTGCCCATCTTAACCTCTATGCCTTCATGCCATGAGATATTGACTGACCCGTTTCTTTCAGCAGTTTTTTATTGTTCCTTCTCCTCCATGTGTCAAGGTTTTGGTCCCATATAGGTCCTGTTATCCTACGTAGAACTTTTCTTTCAAATCTCAATTCTGGTTTCTAGTGTGGCGGTTAAGAGTCCAGGTTTCACAACCGTAAAGAAGAACTGGCTTAACCACGGTGTTGTACACCCTTATTTTTAGATTTCTGGCTTTCAGTACCCTTGAAAGAGAGAAGAAAGATCTGTTCGCACTTGTTATTTGCTGGTCTATCTCTGTTACTGTTAGTTGATCATTTATTGAGGTTATTGTGGAGCTGAGGTATTTGGATCTATCTACTTTCGAGAATGACTTAGAGTCCACGCAGAACATGTTATTAGGGTGGATGTTTCGGTTAACTATCATGTATTTTGTTTTATCTACATTGACTTGCAGTCTGATTTGCTCTGCTTCTTTTAATAGAGTCCGAGTGAGTCTCTCAATATCCTCTTGATTACTTCTGAGGACAGCTATATTATCCACATATGCTAGAATTTTGTGTTTTATTCCAACGTGCAACCCTCCCCTCCATCTTCGCGTGATGTTGTTCTTATTACTTTCTCTAGTGCTAAGTTGAACAGTATCAGCGAGAGTCAATCTCCCTGCCTCAAAACTGTTCGAACTTCAAAGGCTTCAGATACTTCTCCTTGTATTAGTACCCTACATTTAGGATCATTTGTACACGCCTTCATCAACCTCACTAACTCCCCGGGAACACCCAGCTCAGTCATGATCTTCCAGAGACAGTTTCTGTCCACAGAGTCATAGGCTGCTTTGAAGTCGATAAATAATGCATGTACGTACTGATCTACTTCCCATCGTTTTTCAAGTACTTGTTTTATTATCCCTTTACTGATGAATATCTGATCTAGCATACTCTTCCCTCTCCTGAATCCCGTTTGATGGTCACCTATTATGTTTTCATAATACGGATATATCCAATTTAGCAGAATATTAGTCATTATTTTATAGGCGACCGGAAGAAGTGCTATGCCTCTGTAATTGCCACGTTCATAGACGGATCCCTTCTGAAGGATAGGACAGATCAACCCTGTGTTTCATGCTTCTGGTGTCTGTATATATATATATATATATAATACAAACAGAAGTCATAGCAGCTAAATTAGGTTTTGCAGGATCCTATTAGCTTATTTCTTTTATCTA
Organism: Nezara viridula; assembly: GCA_928085145.1. Classification (NCBI taxonomy): domain Eukaryota; kingdom Metazoa; phylum Arthropoda; class Insecta; order Hemiptera; family Pentatomidae; genus Nezara; species Nezara viridula. The sequence goes on along the minus strand of OV725077.1, from coordinate 141,150,518 downwards.
AACCAATAGAATGGATTACTAAAAGAGAATCATTTTATTAATCATTTCTTTTTTTTTTTCTTTTTTTAGAAAACAAACTATAATGAGATTTTAAAACTTACCCTGTTCATGAGGACAGCTCTTCTAATTTCTCTAACACCATCGTAGACCAAACGTGAAGCATCAATGAATTCATTTTCATCAACATCTTTAGGAGGATTTGATGAAAGAGCGTCTACAGCAACTTCTACTCTTTGAGCAAAATTAGGCATCACTAAAAAAAAAATGAATCATTAAATTTTATTAATTTATTTGGTTCCAATAATATTATTACCTAGATTAGGAGAGAAAAATAAAGAAAAGACTCTGTTTCAACATACTTTCGTATTTTATGTTCTCTTAACTAAAATTGCAATCCAAAATGTTGCTATGGCCCTTTCTAATGCAAGAAGACTTTCAAGGTGTGACCAGTACTTCCATACTTAAATAATCATAACTATACTTTACTGAGGTGGATTCAGTCAACTTGTTTTGAACTACGAAAAAATTAAATCACATATACTGAAAGTAAATTGGGTGGAGGGGGAGGGGAAGAGAGAGTGAATAAAGTAGAAGAATTAATGAGGTTGATTCCCCGATAAACACTATTAATATCCATCCAGAGAATTCAACCTGATTACCGAAGTTAGTGATGGAAAAATAGTTACGAGTTCAAATCCCAGTGCCCAGTGGTACTTTTTAACTCAGCATAATTCCCCAACCCTCTCCCCCAGACCAGAAAAAAAACCTGTGTAGCCTAAAGGCAAGGAAGGGGAGAACAAAAAAAATTGTATTAAAAATGTAGTAGAGAGGATAATTTTAAATATGAGGTTTTATTCTCCCTTTATAGTAAACCTACATGAATCATTCATTTGAGCTAATTTCTTTAAATAAAATAGAAAAAATAAATAAAGGAGATAATTCTTGAAATTTGCAATCTTCTATAATTAAATCATCATAAATTAAATACCCTGTTCTCTAAGAACTTTAATAGCTTCCAGAACTCTTTCTGTGTAAATTCCTGGTTCATAATTGTCCATTTCAGCAGTAACAACGTTTGCTACACGAGCTGAACGACCCCTGATAGCACCAGCTGTTCTATCTAAAGAATCTCCATCTCCCTCTTGCAAGGCCATAACACACTTGTTAACATCTTCAAGGATATGGTTCTCTAAAAAAGAAACAGTACAAATTAAATTTATCATAATTAAAGCAGAAAATTTACTGGATGAAGCAAGAAATTACCAGAAACAGCTAAGAAATCATCAATTGTTGTTATGTCATCAACGGCTTCTGTTAATACACGAACTTGAGACTCCCATGAGTCCCTGAAGACGTCCATATTTTCTTGAGCAACTTTTGATTTAGGTCTAGCTCCAAGAATACGAGCCGCATTAATAACTTGTGGGCAAAGAGCATCTATCTGAGCCGCAGCATAACGCACCATCTTAACCCCATCCTCGTTTCCAGACATAGAGCATGCTAAATTAGCAACCTATAAACAGCATTGGTGATTAAATTTCTACTGAATACTGTAAAAAAACAATGGAGGTAAAAAATAATAAAAATATTTCAAATGTTAAAAGAAGCAAAAAAGCAGAACATATATACATAAATATGAGAATAAAAGTGCATTAAACTCTCATATCAAGTATCCTGTTCATAATTTTTTTACTACAAATAATTTCAACTTAAAACAAATAAGAGAATATCAAGCTTTTGCCAAATAGGAAAGAAGTAAAATTAAATTTTAATAAATTGAACTGATTACAATACTTTCCTTATATGGTAGCGATAGGAAAATAAATAATAGAATATAATTGAATTGCCCATTTCAGAAACAGCAAATGTATAATTTGTATAGGTTTTTAGTAGTGGCTTGTTTAAGGTACATTGTTGATAGACATATCTTATAGCACAAGAAAACATATTAAATCTCAACAAAGTGAAAAATTTGATATTATTAACACTAAACAATTTTTGTAGATTTTTATCTTTGAAAATTTAGTTTTGAATGGTTTTCAAATATGAAAAATATCTCACGAATAGTTCCTGAAATAACGGATTCAATAAATATTCTAAAAAATTAATTACCTCAACAAGTTTATTGGCATGCTCCTGAAAAACCAATGCATATTCTTCGACATCTTTCTCATTACCTGCTCTAGCAGCTTCAATTAAAACCAGTAGAGGGACACTGGTTTCAAGAAAGCTAAAACAAAACACAAGTTATGGAATATTGCATGTAATGTTTTTAGTTTAAACACATAGATATAAACTAATTAAGACAGCTGTCTCTCCTTTCGATGAGGAAAATATTAAAATAAAATAACAACAAATAAAAAAAAAAAATCTGAAAAGGTGGCTTCAAGTGGCACTAGTATTTTGACAGTGATAACAATATAATGACTGGAGAAGTTAAAGTACTAAACACAATAATGAAATATACAGCTTATATATGTAATATGTAAGTATTGCAATTGTGAAAATTTTGAACTGAGTTTTCAACAGAAATATACATTTTGAGATCCCCATGAGTCGAAATAACCAGAAATATACATTTTGAGATCCCCATGAGTCGAAATAACCAAGTCCCACAAATTGGTCTGTGTGTGTGTGTGTGTATGTGCGCATGCGTGTGGTGTGGTCAGCCTAGCTCGAAAAGAAAAAGTTGTACAAAACTTTAAATTGGGTATTTTATGGAGTTTATGGAGTGGAATATTAAGTGGTCTTTAATATCAGTTAGGACTTATCCACATTGGTGTCACTTTATAGGGCTTAATTGCCCAATGTTCATATACATCTTCCTTTAAAGTACCTTTAATATGGTTTATTAGAAAAAATTAATTCTCTTTTATTAACAATAAATATAAAAAAGAAAAAGGAGAAAATCCATCAAATTATTTACTAATTAAATTTTCTAAAAAGTTACACAGCAATTTTTCGGAATTAATGATGATACCTAATTATTTAAATATAATATCAGATCTATAATCACTAAACTACAGTAAATGTATTCAAGGTTATAAACATATGCTTTCGGAATTAATGTTGATACCTAATTATTTAAATATAATATCAGATCTATAATCACTAAACTACAGTACAGTAAATGTATTCAAGGTTATAAACATATGCTTTATACATCCTTGAAATGATTTTATATTTTACTTCTTCTTTCTCACATGTAAAATGAAATAATTTTTTTTAACAATGCCATTGCCTTAATTAGGTGGATTTTAAATGTTTTTTACAAATTTAAAAATGTTTGTTAAAAGTTTACATTTAGTTAGTAAATTTCATTTAATTTCCTTGAAAACATGTGAATTATATTAAATATTATTAGTTTTCAAAAATTATTATTTATAATTTTTTCTCCACTCTCTGTTACCTTCTACAACTTTCTATAATAGATATTGTTTTTCTAAAATTCTCCGCTTTCCAATGATACATACTACTAGTATTTCCGGAGATTCATTTTCAACGTGGATAAGTATTTTTATTTTTTCCTCCTTTATTCAATTACCAAATTCTTTCAAAAGTTATATTTAGCATTTTTTCATAACTTTTAATAATGATAGATAGTTAAATATTTGAAATGAACCATATTAAAGGTACTTTAGAGGAAGACGTATATGAACATTGGGCATTTAAGCTCTGTAAAGTGACATCAATGGGGATAAGACCTGATTGATATTAAAGACCACTTAATTATACTATGATACAGTGAGTTTAATAAAAATCTTTAAGAGCCGTTTTGAGAAAATTGTAAACATGTGTTTCACCGTTGATATAAAGTGGCACTTCTGGTTAGCGGATTTTAAGGAAAAAGTTGCTAGGACATCTAAGGCGTATACCTATCTTAAATACGTAATATCAGTTTCGTAGGACTTTTCGTTTTTGAGCTAGAATGTTCACATATACACACAGACTATTTTTTGGGACTTGGTTATTTGGAGCCAGGGTACCTCAAAATGAGTATTTCTGTTAAAAACTCAGACTCGAAAATTTAAACGGTCGCAATACTTACATATATAGGTAAGTGAAATTAAAAAAGAACCAACAAAATCGGTTCAATAACCTTACCGCTCTACTTTGAATAGAAATTATTTTCTGGCATTGTTGGGCTATTATAAAATTTTTGAAGTGCATGTTAAACGGAGCTAAAGCTTAAAACTTACAGATAACAAATCATTAAGACCATTAAAATTACAAAATATCTATTTATTATATCGACGGTAGGCATTAAAAATCTAGCTACTCCATCTACTTTTATAAAACCACACTTCAGTATCTAAGCCTTTCAGTTGACAGAATGACTAACTCCAATTTCAACATTTTTGAGTAATGCCATTTTAGTGATATTTCTAGTTGGAAAAGTTACATCTATACAGACAGTAAGTTGATTTCAGAGTAGGTGATTGCAGTGTTGAAATATAGAGCTGAGAATAAAGACGTAATTTTTGCAGCTAGAAACATAACTAAAATTAATAATAAACCATGTAGAAATTGGAGTTAGTCATTTTGTCAACCGAAAGGCTCATATATGCCTAGATAGATTTGAAAGTATTAAATTTCTAATAATTTTTGCGGGACTTAAGTTATTTGGACTCAGGGAACCTCAATACATGTATTTCTATTGAAAACTCGGATTCGAGAATTTTCACGATCTCAATACTTTCCCTTTTTATTGCCAACAATCAATATAATATTTAGGGTTTATGTTATTTTGATTGGTCTTAATGAGTTTTTGTATTGATATATATGAACGAAATTAAAAAATATGTTGTTTAAAGTTTAGCTGCATTCAAAAACTTTTTGTAACAAGAATTTAAAAAGTAGAGCAGTATGATGTGTGCACCAGATTTTTGTGTGCTTGGAACTCATTTCTGTTGCATACATTTAACAGTATATTTCATAGCCAAATGTTTTATTTATTTCTGACTGCACTTCCAATCATCATCGTCTTCTAAAAATTAATTTACGAATATACCTAAATAAAATATAATAGAATAACTTTAGATATTAGGATAAAATAATTAATTATTTACAAAGATGATATGGGGAGGGAATAATGCATTGTAACTGAATGATCATGTTAACATATCTCAGAGTTTATTTAATTTTTATTTTTGTTTAACTTAGTTGGCTCAGAGCACCGCGACCCTTGAAGGATCTATTGTGCGCCAATTTATCTCTGAGTTTAACTAGTTTTTAAATTAGGTTAAAGGTGTAAAATTAAACTTTTGATGAAGGTGTGTATTTTGATGTAATTTATTTTATTGTATAGTTAGTAGCATTGCCAATTGAACCTATGGCTTCAAAATCATTGAACATGGGAAATATTTAATTAGGAATGTAAGTTTATTGGTGGGGGAACAAAGTGGCATGCCTACTCTCATTCTCAGTGTAATTTCGTTAAAGGTAGCAATTAATTAGGAATAAAATTAAAATTAATCAGTTTAAAAGTACAGATTTTTTTCTCTGTTCTTGTTTAATATTATGAATGATGAATGAGGAGAATAATTAACTAACTTATCATGAAAAAGAAATAGAAATTCATCAGAAACAGACAAATCTTAAAAACATCACACAGAGATGGGTGAAAATAAGCTCAATGAGCTTGGCAAAATGCTTGATGAGAAATTCAAAATCGTGGAAGAAATAAAAGCTGACAATGAATATTATTGAGAAAATTTAGCACTTGCATGAAAAAAAAAAAAAAATAGTAAATTTGAGCTTCAGTGGAATTAAAGTTACAAAGAACATATATAAGATTAATATTGTTTTGTTTTTTTAAATAATAAAAAAAAATTTGTATTTAGCTAATACTTGAAATAACAGTGTGTCTCAGAGTCTGGTGGGAACTGGAGGTATGGCCTGAGTCTCATCCTAACATGATGTATAAAGCTGCCAAGCATAATGCTACCAAAGTGTCTCTCAGCTCTACTTTATAAACATCCATTAATAAAATCTAATATATAAAATACATTTTAAACTAAATACTTCTATTCAGAGATGATGGAGTGAGAGAAAAAACAGAAAGATATTTCTTGGATGGAAGTTGAGAAGCTAGGAACACTGATAAAAGATAATCAATGGTAGGAGCCAAGTGTTAAGAGGCCATCACATGTGTCTCCACTGTCATGATGATAGTTCTGTCCTCATCATTTTTTTTTATTACATTATTTATCTATGGAACTATGCATAAAAGAAATCTGACACTTTTTAGTTTTTGTTGTTATAACCTAATCTTAATCAATGAATAAAAATTGAAAATTCATGGAAATACCCAATTAGAATATTTAGTGGTGGAAAATAAACCTGCCAAAACTGAAATTAACAAGTTAAGTTAAGAAAATGAAAAAGATCATAGAATTTTTTCTAGTAAAGGAAAAAACTATTGGGACTGCAGTGTTTAAATAAAGAGGATAACTTACATTAAGTTATAAGGGAACTTTGTAAGAAATCATCACTAACTAACTTTACATGATCCAATTATCGACAGATTGTTAAACAGTCAGAGGTGAAGACAATCCTGGAGAATACGATGAAATTATAGGAAAAAGTATTGGGATAATTAGAGAACCAACATATCAGGGTCAACAGGGCAGGAAATAATTATTCCAATAAAGAAGATAACGGAAGTAGACAGGAATGAATCTAAAGGAACCTCAGAGGATAAATAGCATATTAAATAAATCTTAACATAATTCAATTTAATAGTAATTAAAAACAATAGAATAATATAAACTAAGTATATAATACACATATAATTGATGATATGTAGTTCAATAATATATTCATATATCATTGAGGTTAACCAAACATTCTCTTTGCCAAAATAGAGCAAATAACTTTTACCCAAAAGAATACTATCTACATTACCTATCAGAAACATGGTCGACAACTGCCTTCCTCAACTGTCTTCTTAAATCTCTCGTCTTGCGACACATATGATCAATGGCTCTCTCCAGACCTTCGCTTTGTTCTTTAACACTCATCTACAAAATAAAAAATATTACTAAAAAGAAAAACTATAACACCTGCAACAGACAAACTGTTATTTCCTAACAATTATGTAACACATGATAATGAAATGTATCAAGATGAGGGAAGGGCAAAAATTGTAAGAGAAAATAACAGTAAAAGATTACCATTTAAAATTAGTTCAAATAAAACAAATCAATTAAGATCTCAGCATCCTTGAGGCAAGCCCCAGTGGATGGATGAGAACTATATGCATTTATTTCCTACATGTGCAGGAAGCAAAAGTGAACAGGCGTTACTGTGAAATCAATTTCAGGATTCATGCTATTTAGTGGCATTCATGCTTCACAACACGTCCTCTTTTTTTGTTGTAAAAATAAATCACTCACTACACTAATATTATCAGGTGAATATGATTAAGTAGTTCATCTATAACTCCAAAATTAAAACTGGAAATTTTTTTTTTATTTACAGGCTAAAAATAAAACAATTTAAAAAACCTCAAATCTTTCGGTCAGTAAAAAAAAAACAAACGAAATTATAAAATGTTAGCTATAGTATAGCAAATTAACCATGACAGAACTAAAGAAAGAAGGAAAGCGTCGTACCCTTTTTCCACCCCTCTGCATTTGAATTTGCTATAAAAAAAACAAAACAAAATAATGACATTACAGAAATAAAAAAAAAAACTTTTTTTTTATAGAAAAAGCTTAATAATAACAACAATAAAGCATAATGCGCATATGTAACCAGCTAATTTTGAACAAGCATTATACAAGATTGATAAAAGATTTGCTAGAGGAAATATATACTTAAACGAGTTGTGAATAATAGATTGCACAACCCAATTCAATGTTCATGGATAGTGAAGGAAATGACAAAAATAAGTATAGTTCTTATGTTGTTATTTATTGAAAAAAAAAATGTAATAATTCATAATTATAACTATAATAATGATCATATGGTTATGATTTAAACATGAAAACTTAATGAATTTTGGATCTATTATGAGTTTGAGATACAATAGAACTGTAATAAGCAGCATTATATTGGAGTAGTTATTACTTCTCCAGTGGATGGAGTATAATAGAAAAAATAAAATAATAAAGCTTGTAAAAAGTTAACATAAATCAATAACCACAAAAAAAAATTTTATAAATTCACTAAGCCAGCACTAAAATGTTAAAAATGTTTTCAATAAAAAAAATAAATAAATAAAATTTAATTTTTCAAAAGTTTAAAATCTCCTAGGAGAAAAAGCTGTATTCCTGTGTAATTTTTTTTAATCTACTAGCATTAATCAATAAATATTTAATTAAATTACAATATAAGCAACATAAAAAGGTCACTATAAACTATTAAAGTATCAACCACATGATAAGAAAATATCTTTTTTTTCCCTTCAAATTAAATGACATTAATTATTTAGAACAAGTGAAAAATAATAATTATTTTAAATTAATAAAAAAAAATTATAAGCAATATTGTACGAAACACTTACATTAGCCATATATTCCGACAGAAGATCTTGAAGAGCTTGACGTACAGCATTACACTCGGCAACTATGCGCTCCCTTCTCTCGTCTCTTGTGCAAGAAGAGTCAGCCATAAGCGCTGCACCACTTATAATGCTTTCTAACCTTTCTTCAAGAGATGGTCTTGTAGCTACCTCAGAATAAGCCAAAGGTTCCATTACCATACGTTCCTGAAAAAAGTGTATAACATATAGAGAAATAGAATAAATTTTAAGAGAACAATTCAAATTCGCAAGGTGAGTAATTATTTAAACAAAGAAGAAGCAAGCCATTAAAAAAAATCTGGTGCGTGGAACATATAACTTTCACTTACCAATCTACTTTGAATAGAATTTATTTTCTGGCAATGTTGGGCTATTATAAAATTTTTAAGTGCATTTTAAACGGAGCTAAAGCTTAAAGCTAACAGATAACAAACCATTTAAAATTACAAAAACCCAATTTATTATATCGACAGTAGACAATAAAAATCTAGTTACTCCATCTGTTTTCGTAAACCATGTAACTCCAGTCTCTGATTTATGTGTAACTTTCAGATGACAGAATGACTAACTCTAATTTCAAAATTTTTTAGTAAAATAATTTTAGTGATATTTCTTGTTGAGAAGTTATATCTATACAGACAGTAAGTTGATTGCAGTGTTTATATATAGAACTGAGAATAAAGGTGTAAATTTCTCACTAGAAGCATCACTAAAATTAATAATAAAGAATGTTGAAATTGGAGTTAGTCATTCTGCCTACTGAAAGGCTTATGGATGCCTATAAATGATTATGGATTGTAGGACTATTAGTTATTAAACTGTTATTTTCCATTGTAAAGTATACTAAATGAAATTATGAGATTTTCAATGATAGCCATGGATAGGTCAAAAGTTGTCACACTAATTGCAAGTGGATAATGTTGGGATTTCACAAAGGGAAAATTCATCAAATTATTCATTAATTTAATTTCCTAAAAGGTTACTTGATGATTTTTCAGAATAAACGGCCGATAGGTACCAAATTAATTAAATATAATATAAGATCTAGAGTTATATTACTACAGTAAATGCATTTAAGGTTAGAAAAATATTTTTTATATTTCACTTCTTTTACACAAGTACAACGAATTAGAGTATTTTAAACAATGCATTCCCTTGATTCAGTGGAATTTAAATACTTTTTTCAAACTAAAAAAAATAAAATTAAAATTTACATTTAGTAAGAAAATTTCATTTAATTTCCTTGGAAACATGTGATGGTAAATAATGTTAGTTTTCTGAATTTGAAGTTGCTGCCACATCTAAGGCATATATTTATCATAAATATGTAATATCAGTTTCGTACAACTTTGGGTTTTTGAGCTAGACTGTGGCTGTCACATACGCACAGACCATTTTGCATGACTTAGTTATTTGGACTCAGGGGACCTCAAAAAGTGTATTTCCGTTGAAAACTTAGATACAAAAATTTTCACGATCGCAATATTTACTCTTGCTATATATTACATATATAGGTAAGTGAAAGTAGAAAAAGAAATTAAGATGGTTGATTATCACTTAACATTTATAAAACCAAGCCATTCGAGTGAATCTTCCAACATGAACCAAATTGTTTTTTTACATGAATATAATCATATTTTGATTTTTTGGAAAATTAAACAAAAAATGCTGTATTAATGCAAAAAAAATAGGTTTGCTTATAGGTGATATACAACTACAGCTAATTTAAGTTTATATTCAGAGAAAATGTTTTTATCTTTGCAGGTATACTATAAAGTACAGCCATACTTTACCTTTTCTCTATTGAAAACCGATAGGAATAGGTCATGTAATAAAGACGATACACAATATGAAATTAAATTCCAGGCATTTTTATGATGATTATAAAAAGGTAAGTTCAATCCAAAGCGATAAATATTTTCACAAGAACCATACCTGCCATTCTTCATAGGTAATTTGGTCCATTGGATAAATCAGTGAGTGGGCATATGCCCACTGTGGTCGTTAAAAAATAAAAAGAATAATAATACAATAGAAAAAGGTTAGGTATGTAAATATACTACAGAAAGGGGCAGGCAGGTGGTAAAAAAGATAAAATGTGCAGTAGAAGCGGCTTTTAAAACACCTCTGGCAATGAAAAGCATATTCCAATTATTGTTGACTAATTTTATGGCATATAAGTAGTCAGGTTAAATATTGTGTATAACAGTAATATTTAAATTAAAACAATACTAAATATGATACAGAATACACCCAATTTATCTCAAATGAGACAAATTATAAGATAGGCTAATTTTATTTTTGGAATACAAATAATTTTTAAAAAAATGTTCCAAATTATTAAATGATAGAAAGAATTTTTTTTACATCAAAATCATCCAAAGCAGCTGCAAGCTCGCCAGGGCCTTCGTAAGGATTGGTAGTGATCGATGGTCCTTTACCCTGAGCTACATCACTGATTGTATTGACAGCTTCACAAACTTGTTTAAAAACATAATCACGATTTGCCTTAGCAGCAGCAAGTTCAGGATGTCTGACATATACCTGTAGAGGAATAAAATGTTATTAATTAATTAATAATAAAAAGATATTTTGAAGATAGAAATTTCAATAGAAATTTGTCACCTTGGATGCAGTCAGTAACATGGTGCTATGTTTCTTCAAAACAGCACGTGCTGCAGCTAAGTCGTCCCTCAGCTGTGAATCCTTTAGCTCAAGCTGCCGTTTGGCAGCCTGAGACATTAACTCGGAAGCGTTACGTCCAAATGCTTTAATGTTTTCAAGTAGTTCTGGTTGGCTTGATGCATTTTTAACTTTGACCAGATCATCTTCAACCTGAAAGTTTAAATAATATATTTCAAACATAATTACATAGTAGTAGTGCATAGTATAGAAATAAATATGCGAGTATAAGGGAGAATTTATATATATATATATATATATATATATATATATATATATATATATATATATATATATATGTATATATATATATATATATATATATATATATATATATATATATTTTAATATGTACCTTTATTGGAAGTTGGTAAAATTGGTTAAGTAAATTAATGTTGAACAGTTAAAAGATGAGCTAATACCCCTGGAGCCAGAGCCAAAAAATGGATCTCAATCACAGGCGAAGGTTTGAATGTAAATTATGAAAGTGTATAAGATTTTAATTAAAATGAGCTTTGTTTGCCATTCCAGTCATTGCTTTAAAAAATGGCGCGGCCATGCAGAGGTCCAAATTTGCCGAAAATTGACCTCATTGCAGGCTAGATAAAACTTTGATAGATGAATCTTTATACCATGAAGCACTATTTTTGAGGATTTTGTCATTTCTGTGCGGCTGCTTTCCATTGGCAGACTTAATTTAAAAAATTGCAACTTTAGGAGTTAATAAATTTACCCATCTTAGTAGCCTTGAAATTATAACTACAATAAATGTGTGTGATAAAAGCGGCAATCTACTGGAAGACTCTAATTAAAAAATTGTAATTTTAGGTTTAAATATTTATTAAAGTTAGAAAATTTCAAACTTCGCTTTACGATACTTATATATTAGCTGTTAATTAAAAACGTTATGCCTATATTAGGCCGCGGCCATCTACTGGCAGACTTAAATTCAAAAAATTGCAGTGCAAGAAAATTACCAAAATTAGGAGGCTTGAAATTTCGCTATTTGATGCTGATAAACTAGATGTTAAATAAAAATGAAGGTCTGCCATCAAAAGACCATTGTTTTGTAGTGACAGACTGAGCTTGAAGTCTTGAACTTATAGTCGATGTGCCTTTAGCTACCCATATAACTTGAGAACAGGATGTGAAAATAGTTCATAAAAGAATGAAATGTCGCATGAATACAGCCCAGCATTACTCAGATTTGAAATCAAAATTATACAACAAATGGCACGACTATTGGAGAAAAGAAAAACGAAAAAAACCCTGTAAACATTATTGGAACAATAGTGCATTTATTTATTGAATTCAACACCAAGATGAACATCCTAAGAAAAGTTCGGTCTACATAACTTAGACAAAAATTCGCAAGATTTAAAGTACATTATTAAAATGAGTTCTAACCCATTTATTATTTGGGTATATAAAGGAGAGAGCGGGGTTAAGTTAAAAGTTATCAGGGGAGGTTGGTCAGAGTGAGATAGTTCTAAAACGAAAATAAATAAATATAAGTCTTAATGATATCCGTCCTGTGATTCTTATATCACCAATTATAATCTAACTTATGTTATATGTTCCTAATTATAAAGACTGATTATCTAAATCAGCTGTTAACTGCAATGTGAGATAATGTATAATCTGAAAGTACAGCATAGAGGCATGAAGTAATTATAAGTGACTAGTAGGCCCGTGCGAAAAATTCGCACAGCATATTGTTATCAAATGCCAAATTAATAAGGAAATAAAATAATGCAATGTATCAAAAGATAAAGAAATCAAATGTTACTTTATCGATAAATATAATTGACAAAGAAAACAAAAATTAATTTAAATCTTCATTTTTGTTTGGAACCAACATGTTAACAAATTTCATTCAGTAAGCTGTATCTTTGCTAAAAATTGTCCTAACTCGATGATTTTTGTTTTCATTTTATAGGGAATTTAGTAATATTTTATATAATCATGGGCATAACCAAGAGAAAAGTGTGTAATTTTTTAGTTATACGCAAATAAAGTTTGTTTTCTTTCATAACTTATTTGCCTGAATTTTCGGGGTGATTAGACTATTGTGCCCGCCTGAAGGAGAAGGAAGCCTTCGAAATTGGTGACTCAACCTTGAGATTTGGTGAAAAATTAACGATGATATGGCTTGCCGATCAAAAACACCATCGATAAATAATATAAACTCCTCTCTCGCTCATAGAGACCTCAAGTTGATGAAATGAGACATGTATTCAATGATAGTACTACAATTAATGTAAGGTTGTGTGGATGCGAACCCTATGCTTTGCGTTATCTCAAAAATAATACGTTTTTGGGCTTAAAAACGCAGGATTCTTAAAAACTGATTTCGAGCCATACTGTAATAATATATGTGGGGATCATTATTGAGTTGAGAACAGATATCTCGGAAAATGAGCGAGGTAGCGAAAAAAGATATATAACCAATCATAAGGCAACTTTTTTTAGCCTTAATTTGGTATATAATGTCTTTGTCGATAAAATGGATAGTTTTTCGGATATAAGCGAAAGACCAAAAACAGCAACAATAAACACGAGGAAAAATTTGTTTTTCAATATTAGCCATAGTTGAGGATGGATATCTCGGAAACTAAGCGAGGTTGCGAAAAAAGGCATATAATCATTCATATTGCAAATTTTATCAGCTTTAACTTCGTATAGAATGTCTTTGTCGACGCGATGGATAGTTTTCCTGATACAAGCGAAAGCCCGAACAGCAATAAAGGTGAGGACAATTTTTTTTTTTCAACATTAGCCATAGTTGAGGACGGATATCTCAGAAACTAAACAAGGTAGCGAAAAAAGGTATTTAATCAATCATATTGCAAGTGGGATTATAATATTGAAGGGCTTTTAGAACAATCGAAACCTCCTAGTAACTGGAAAGCACTATAATGCCGCCGAATTCCAGATAGCAAAAGTCAGAATATTGATTTCTGTACTTGGAAAATTTAAAACGAGATGAAAAAAAGAACTCTAGATTCATTGCAAGTGGATCTTTTGAAGCCAATGATTCTTCAAAATTGCAAGAAGCTCTGAAATAAAGTGATCTACACACCAGTATATTCGAACTATGAAATATGAAATATATGAAATATTTTGATTAAAAATAGTAAATATTCCTTACAGATCCTTAAAGATCGTTATTTTTATACAAGAATTATATGTGTTTTTAATAATTTACTTTGATATTATTAATATATATCGCTATTTTTCTTACTACGATACACTTTTTTTTAGGAAGGGGAAAATTGTGATATATTGATAAGTACCAATAAGTACATTTAGTTGGGTGGATAAAATAATCAATATGGATAACAGTTGTAACCTTCTTGAGTGTTATTTTGATGATGAATAAAAGAGTTGTGATTACTAATATTGAAGTTTGGTGTTATAATATTCAAATACCTAAGAGATTTAAAATAATAAATATTTTACTGTATTTTTAGTAATATTAATATTGATATTTTCTAGATTTTACTAAGTTCTAAAAAGTAAATATGAATGGAATTTAACTTACTACTCTAAGAGACTTCAACAGCAGATGTACATCTACCATGTCGGCTAGAATCAGTAGTCTAGTCACAGCAGAGAGCAAGTTGCGGGCTGCTCGTACCATATTACCACGTTTGATTGATGAGCATGGATCATCAGCAAATTCTCTTGCAGCTGCACTCATAGCTTCCCCTAAAAAATAAACTTTAAAATTACTAATCATACTTAAATCTATTATATACAAGGATAACTTGTTTTTGTTCATAACCACTAACCAAAAAAAACTTATAAGCTACAGAAACTCTCAATCTGACCAGTAGAATGAAATTCCAAAATAATTTATACCTAGTACGTGTTTACGAGTTATATAAGTATACTTGATCATAAATTTACATTATTTTTGTTACATTATTGTGAGAACTGCATTGTTGGGCTTTTATAAAATTTATGAATTGCATTTTTAAATGAGCTAAAATAATAAGATTACAGCCAAAAAATCATAAATATTATTAAAATAACAAAAGTAGTATATTACCAATTGATTATGGATTGTACGACTATTAGTTATTGAACTGTTATTTTCCAATGCAAAGTTTACCAAAAAGGAATTAGATTTGCATTGTCAGTCATAGACAGGTCAAAACACTAATTGTAAGTGGATACTATTCAAATACTGCAAAGGGAAAATTCATCAAATTATTCACTAATTTAATTTTCTAAAAGGTTACATGATGATTTTTAGGAATAAACGCACAATAGATACCTAATTATCTAAATATAATATCCGATCTAGAGTTATTAAACTATAGTAAATATGTTTAAGGTTGTAAAACTATCCATGAAATATTTTTATATTTCACATCTTTCACACAAGTACAATTAAATAGTATCTTAAACAATGTCATTGCCTTGAATCAGTGGGTTTTAAATACTCTTTTATAAACTAAAAAAAAAATAAATTAAAGTGTACATTTAGTAAGAAAATTTCATTTAATTTCCTTGAAAACATGTGATTTATAGTAAACAATATTATTATATTATTTTTTCTAAAATTCTCTACTTTCCAACGATATATTATACGTATATCTTCTGACTAGTATTCCCGGAGATTTATTTTCGAACTGGATAAGTATTTTTCTTTTTTTCTCCTTTATTTAATTATCAAATTCTTCCAAAAGTTATATTTAGCATTTTTCCGTAACTCTTAATAATGTGGGATAGTTAATTATTTTAAAAAAATCATTAAATTAAAGGTACTTTAGAGTAAGACATGATAGTGTTGGAATATCACAAAGGAAAAATTCATCAAATTGTTCATCACTAATTTAATTTACTAAAAAGTTACATGACAATTTTTTGGAATAAACGGACGTAGATACCTTATTATTTAAATATAATATCAGATCAAGAATCATTAAACTACAGGTAAATATATTTAAGGTTATAAACATATGCTTTTCACATCCATGAAATGATTTTATATTTTACTTCTTCTTTCACACATGTAAAATGAAATAGTTTTTTTTTAACAATGTGTTTGCCTTGATTAGGTGGATTTTAAATACTTTGTTCAAATTTAAAAATATTTTTTAAAGTTTACATTTAGTTAATAAATTTCATTTAATTTCCTTGAAAACATGTGATTTAAGTTAAATAATATTAGTTTTCAGAAATTACTATTTATATTTTCTCGTCAGTCTCCGTTACCTTCTACAACTTTATTTATTAGATATTACTACGATATATTATACGTATACCTTCTGACTAGTATTTCCGGAGATTTATTTTCAACCTAGATAAGCATTTTTATTTTTTTATCCTTTATTCAATTATCAAATTCTTTCAAAAGTTTTATTCAGCATTTTTCGTAATTCTTAATAATGAGAGATAGTTTATTATTTAAAATGAACCATATTAACCCTTAATTGGCCAGGCACTCAAAAAATGACTTGAAATGAAATTTTTTTCCTTAAACCTTCTCTTTTGTGTTCTAAATAAGTAGAATATGTTTGGTTTAACTTGGTTTTTTCTTTCCTTTATAAAAATACTGCATGGTATCTTTAAGTATACTCTTGCCAATCACAGTAAATCAATGGTGGTGTCACGAGTTAAGTTCACTTTGGCTAATAAACTAACATCATAGTTATTAAAAATGTAATTAAATAATTTATTGGGTAATAAAAAAAACATGTAAATAAAAAATAAGTATATTGTAAGCAAAATACAATAATATACAAAACATAAATCCATGAAAAATAAGATTACGCCTTTCCTTGTTCATGAAATTCAAGAAAACAGGGCCTCTCACTGATGTTACAAATACTCAAATTATATTTTTGGTATAAAACAACCGTTTGATACATGCAACACAGTTTGCACTTCCCTTTTGTAGTTAATACTTGTCCAATGGTGCATCTTATCAAGTTAATTTTGCTGTGTCAGGTATGGCAGCTGCAGCTGTTCTTTTTTTCAAGACTGCAAGTGGTGGAGTACTGACTCCACTAGCTCTTTTAGCTCGCCGGTACAGCAGAATATCTTCTGCAATTTGTACTCAAAATTGTTTTAAAGTCAAATTTATTTTAGGGGTGTTCCTTTTAACAACATATATGCTCAGGAAAAAAAGGATTGAGTAATATGAAATAAATGTTGATATTTTGCTCACCTGAATTGTGGTCTTGAAATTTTTCTTTTTATATAGGATCTTTTACCATTGGAGGTATTACACTCTTTTCCCTTAGAGGATTCAAATTATAGGATTGAAGTTTCTTCATGTACTCCAATGGAAATAGGATCTTCTTCACACATTGTCAACAATTCATTTCACTGTATATTATTGAAATTTTCATCTTCAATATTGAAATCTTACAATATATTATTATTTTCATTTTTCAGTTCTGCTTCAGCCATTTTGGGGCATTAGTCTACATATTTCCATCTTCATTGCTGCTCTCTTCTTCATCGGAAGTGATGATAAATTTTGGTAGCAAAGCCAAAATCTTTTTAGCTAGACTTTTATATATATTTATGAATAAAAATGGTAAAAAAAAAGAAATAATAATTCAGGCACATTTGTTGCCGTTAGGGCAGGGTGAACTTAAGTACATCATCATTAAAATTTATGCTAAAACTTTATTCCTCTCCAGAATAGGAAATGAAACATATAAGAACTTAAAAGCAATGTTTTAAAACTAATTTATTCATTTTATAGTTCATATTTAAATCGAATAACATACATTTTTTTACATTAGAAACTTGTCTGGTGACTAATGTGAAACAGTGTGGTAAACAATGGTGATATGCTTCAATAAATTGATAATAGTTCGCTTTCAATAACAATAAATCGACTTTTGTCACATGTATATCACTAATGTTGGGAGGCTACAGGAGTGTGGACTGTGGACCAAAAAGATATAATTGGAGGCAGTTGCTCTCTCGGGCAAGTAAAATATGGAAGGTGTCTTTAAAGACACCTTGGCCTATTAAGGGTTAAAGTTACTTCTCAAAACGTATATTTACGTTGAAAACTCAGATTCAAAAATTTTCACGATTGCAATATTTTCCCTTACTATATATTACATATATAGGTAAACCAGATTGACAAAAATGTTGATCATTGCTCAAATACAGACAAGATAAAACAAGGAGAAAAATAAAATGAAGCAGAAGAAACAGTACAATTAAATGAACCATTATATAACTTTATAAATAAAAGGAAACACTATTATAAATAAAATGAACCACCAAAGGAAACTGCTACCAGCAAAAACTACTGAACCAATTTTTAACTATACCATGGACTTTGATAGGTTTAGCAGTAATATCAACCAATATTTCATTAATTTTAACAATGCTTCATATATTTAACTAATGATTTGTGGCCAACTCCACCATATCCGAACCCAAGGCTTGTTGAGAAAGGAGAGAGATCCTTTTGGAGCCTGAATAAATGGCACTCTAATATTTTCTGAGGTCAGTGAAGAGATTTTCCCATCTACCTACACTATTAAGCATGTGAGAGTAGAAGGCCAAGATGGTCAAACATGTTTCAGCTTTGTCTGCTTTAACATTCTCGAGTCTATAGTGCCACTGGTTCAAATCCGACCTGTGGTTCAAATTTATTTTGTGATGGACCACGGAATGAATCTCCAGGAATAAACCACCGGGAACATGTAAAAGGCAGAGTAGGATACATAATATACAAAGATCTATGCACACACTTCCTGGAGTGCTGAAAGTAAAAGAATAATAACTGCAAAATTAAAACTTGAACATAAATATTACGCATTGTTCCTTATTTGACGCCTCTTCTCCATCTTCTATGTCAAAGGGCTTTAGGTCATTAGATTCTGATATGCAATATCATCAGAGCCTGGAGGCTTGAAATGTGCCTATAACATCAATATATGATCAATCTGTTTATATCATTCAATACAAGTCACAACATTGTTAGATCACCAAGTTGCCTTGTTATGGAGAAACAAGGTGCTTCCCATTATCAAATCCCTTAATGACATAAAAATTTTTATCATCAGCCCATTTTCATTTGTAATATTATGAACAATGTGTAAGCCTGTTGTGGGTTTGTAATGCAGTCATTTTCCTACTCCAGGATTGAAGACTTCAACCATAATCTTAACATCAACTCATACACAACTAACCAGACTTCTTTCCAAGTCATTGGGAAAACAGTCTTTCTCTTTCAACAGTTCATAAATTATCTATTAATTAATTGTCTCACTAATTAACTATCAAGGAAGAGTATAAACAAAATGGTGTGTTTAAAATTATCCTAATCATGGTTCCTTATAATCTCCATGAAATTCTCTTCATTAGAACAGGTAAGTAGTACGTATTCTTAAAATGTTAAATTTTCCTCCTGAAAATCATGAGTACTCCACTTAATATGATGATGACAGATACGATGAGTTTTGGATGTCAGGAGAAACATATTTTTTCAGAGCCTTCTTCTCCATAGTTATTTTAAAAATAACTAGTTCTTGTGTCGTTTTAACAAACTCAACTCCTCCTGATGAACCAAAATAATTAAATGATATTTTTGCTTACTTACCATCCAGGACAACCCTCAAACAGTCAACCACAATTCATTTCTAAGAATATATTTTCAATTAAGTACCCATTAATAGTCATAACAGCACATTAAGTATCACATAGTTAAGACTGAAATGAAGAGCATGACAAAACTAGATATAATAAACGACCACAGCTTATTCAAATAAACAAATAAAGTTAATAAGAGCTAAGTTATAAACTACATAATTATTTTAAAGTTAAATTCATATGAAACAGGAGAGAAAAATGAATATTAACATATAATATTTTTTGATATATGGCTCACCGCTTATTATCTCTCGTTCTCATACTTTATAAAGTTATATAACAACATTGCTTTTTATTTTCTTTATATGTAGTAGTATTTAAAAATTTCAAGTAAATACAATTATCTATTGCAAATTTTATTTTGTTACCAATTGCAAGTTTGTAATACAATGGAATCTTAGTAATCTGAACTTCACTAGTCCAAGCAGATCAAAAAATAAAGAAAGAAAACTGAAGGAAGGAAGAATGTATGGAAATTTTGATTTAGGAATGGAAAAAAAGTTAAGTTTTTAGTTCTTTTCTGAGAAACCCTCACCTTGCCATATAAAAACCAAAAGATGCAATATCATATTTCTATTACTGTATTAGATGTGCAACTAACCCTTGGCAACAAAATCTTCTAATCAAATTTTAGTTAAAAATCAGTAACCACAAAATTAACTGAGTTAATAAAAAACAGTCCATCAGATGGTTAAAAGACCATGAAGTGCATCTGATTTTCGGTTTAAATCAAAAAATATTATTTTTATTTTGTTTTTGTAATTAATATTTTGATAGATAGAAAACATTTTTACTAGGCTTGTCCAACTGTTGGTCTATATAGGTGATAAAGACATTGTGGGACGCTCACTGCAAGCCGTGACTGATGGTTTCCTGACACTGATTGGTCATGCCAGCAGACTTGTACTGGAAGTTAATGAGTCCAAAAAAAAATATATGGTAACAGAACTTTCCACACCAGGCGAGATAGTCACTATTGGGCTTCATAAATTTGAGATGGTTTCGGAGTTCACTCATCTGAGATCTATAGCGGACCCTACACGGTCATTCAGAATTGCACTAATGACGTTCCGAATTATCGTGTAAGGTAGTGAACGAAGTACTGATGGTGGTGCGCTGCGGATTTCCGAACATCCGGAAATCAAAGGTTCATTCACGAGAAGTGGAGGGGGGACTGAGGTAAAAGTAGTTAGGTTACCTAGGCCTCACAACCATTATAAATTTTTGATTTTCATTATATGTAAATAGTTAAATAATTTTTCATATCCCTTGTTTATAATTTTAAACCATCTTCAACTATTTCTTTTAAATAGTCAAGTGGGCAACAAATTAAAAAAAGAAATGAGGAAACTTCACAATTTACTTTAAGAAAAAAAAAAACTTTAATGTTGTGTATATTTATCAGTTCTTTTCCCATTTTCCTCAACAAATTCATTATTTTCGCAATACCTTTCCTTAATTTTTGTAAGTAGTAGACTTATATTTTTGTAACTTTTGTCTAAACGATTTTCAGGCACTAGGAAGTAATTATTATATCTCCGTTTTTCTCTTGATGTCCAATATTATAAATGACAATGTCCAAATAAGCATATCTATGCTGTTTCTTTGTTTACAACTGAGCTAAATTGGTATCAGCAATGATAAGTAATGATTGAACGTGTAAGGGTCTTCATGATTAAAGCGATCGCAGGCAATCTTGGCACTTCTTGTGACGTTCATTCATGAATTACCATCTGCTTATAGTCACTCAGGATAATAACACCAATATTGAAGTAAGAAGAAGGATCATAGCAGACAAGTGCTACTTTGGATTGAGCAAGCAGCTAAGCAGGTGGATATTTTCCAGACAGACTAAGCTCCACCTCTACAAGACATTGATGTGTCACATACTTCTTAATGGATTGGAGTGCTGGAAAACTTTGAAGGTCACTGAAAAAGAACTCCTTACTTTTTAAAGAAAAGTTCTTTGCTGTGTTTTTGGGGGAGTGAAAGTTGAAGAGGAGTGGAAGCGGTGCACAAATCAGGAGCTGTACAATGCTTTGAGAAACTGACATTGTGAAAGCAATGAAGTTGAGGCGTTTGAGGCGGCAGGGCATATTGCCAGAATAGGAGATGAAGATATGTCCAAAATATTGTTTGCACAGCCAATCTATGGAACAAGGAGAAGAGGGAGACCAAGGGTGAGATGGTTGGATAGTGTGGCAGGAGACTCCCGCAACTTGCTGGGAGTTAAGAACTGGATGGCATTGGCACAAGACCGTGACAATTAGAAGAAACGGTTAGAGGAGCACATGACATGAACTGTAACCGGGTTGTAGTGCCGTGAAATAATAATAATAATTCACAAAGATGAGACTTTTCTTCTATAAAAAAAATTTTCATATACACAAAATTTGACATTTTTGTGGGGGTATAACATATATATCCAGTTAAGCAGTTAAGTTGTACATATTTATTGAGTTTTGCTTTAATTGGGCTTTTATTGAATGCATTTTTCATGAAAATATTCTGTAATCTCGACACCTCCTTGGTTAGTCCAGATTACTGATTTCATTCTACTTTACTATTTTAGTTTTTAAAAAGTTCCATATTATGTTTTCAAACACAAAAATTATACATATATAAAATATGAAAAATAATTAGCTTTGGCAACAAACCCTTTTAAGTATATACTAGGGGAGTACCCCCTGTCCACTTAACGGCAGACAAATCCTCTTTTTACAAATTATACAACTGTTCATTTAATTTTACTACTCATTGCTCAATTTATATAGGTGTAATTTACATGTATTCTGTAGTTCAAATTGTATTATTTTTTATCAACATAAAAGATACAGAATGAAACCACATTTAGGACAAATTTTTACTTTCTTTTAAAACCTATATTATACACATCTTATTGCCAATTTCTGTAATTATAAATATTCTTATTGCCAATTTGTAATCATAATAAGAGAGAAATAATTTAAGGAATAAGAAGTGTGATTTCTTCCTTATTGTCCGTTCAACTATTTTATATAGGCAAAATAAAACATCACAAGGTCACCACTTACAAATTTTTTATATAATAGAGAAATACATTTGTTTATTTCACATTTCATGTTTGTTACAGTATGTTTTAATTATTTGTATATAAAAAATATGAATATTAAAAAATCTCTAATTTTCATTTTAAAAATATATTTTTTAAATCACTTTTATATAATTTTTAAATCTAGATCTAATCTCTTTTATAATGCAGGCACATTCCAGGACTCCAGTAATGAGTCATTAAGAATGAAACACTTAGTCACTTCTGTCAATAGTCACTTTTTGTAACTAGTGAGTTACCTGTTGCCTTTCGAAATACGACTTTCACAATGAATAATATAAATTAATAAATGACAATAAAAAAGATATTTAATATTTTAGAGGAATCAAATCTAATTAAGTAAAGTTTACAAAGATATGATTAAAAAATAAAATTAACTTCAATACTGCTTTACAAAGGCCACTCCATCATTGCGGCTGGGCAAAGAGCCAAGACAATAGAAACAACTCTAAAATGGCCAAGTAAGACTGAGAGTAAACGGAGGCAATCATACCAGAAGCAAGTTTGTGTGTGAAACACAAATAAATTTATAAAAAATAAATCTTATAAATTGAAAACTAATTCATGTTCAACACAAAAAATTTGGCACAAGAAAATACCATAAACACTTACCTGTTTTTCTCACTTCTTCTACAGCTGACAGCATTTCTTGCTTAATATCAGGATTTTCATAAGCTATCATTTCACCTTTTTCAATAAAATTTTCAGTGGCTTTTTCGACAGCTGCAACCAAAACATGAGCGCGTTTTGACCTTCCCTTTTTCTTTTTACTGGGCCCTTTAGTATTTACAAGTGTTGTCACCTTGATAAATAAAATAACAAAATTAAAGATTATGTTAATAAATAACTGGAGAACTTAAACCTCAAATAAATACACAACTTTTTGGTACTAACCTGTAAGACAAGTGGTTCTAAAGTTTTCTCCACTGACAAAGTTCGTATTTCCAGGTTTTTTGGATCCCATTTAAGGGTTATTCCACCAATATGATCAGTCATCATATTGTGATAATTTATTGATGACAAGCTATTCTTCAGTAAATATATACAAAAAGATCAAAATTTGACAGATGAAATTAACTAACACTAAAGAAGCAACAAGGAATGTGACTAAATAAAATATCTCCTGAATGCTATCGGGTGAGTCATTCTACAGTCAAGCTCATGGAATCCTAAAAAAAAAAATTCTTATCAGCTCAAACAAAATATGTTTTAATTAGTATATATTTTTAGAAAATAGAAAAAACAAAACAGTAGTAGTAGTTTTTATTGCAATCAAGGTGAAATAGGATCAAAACTTCTTTATTAAAGAGGTAAGAAAGACTGTATATAACAACGTATCTATCATTTTTATCGAAGCATTAAGAATTATTTAAGTTATAATTTAAACACGTATATTTAGTCATTTTTATGTTTCGAATTAAAAGTAAAGATGATTAAAATGAGAAGTAATATAAATTCAAAAGCAATGGTAGATTAAGTATTCTTTATAACCCCAAAAGATAAGGTACGTAAGGTTACTGTTGATTTCATCACTGTGGGAAATATATATTTTCAGTTTTACATTATAAGGACTAATAATCAAATGTCGGCGAGATTACCATCATTCTTGAGGCTTTGTAAATATGCAGTTGATAGCCGAGGATCTTTTTCAAAAACTTTATGCAGGTGCATTATGTTTTAACAGGTCAGTTCTGACCTTTAAAAATTATAGAAATTATCAACTTTGATTATTCTTTTTGCAGGGGTTATCACATTAAGCGTTATGAGCGACCTGATCATATTTCGGTTCCTAATAGTAGGGTCTTAAATTTTTCATCTGTGGCTGAAGATAAAAAACCTTCCGAAAGTCCAAAGATTGATGAAAAAGAAACCCCTCTGGAAGAAACTAATCAATTGCATGAACTGACCAAAACCATTGAAGAAATTACAAAGCACCGTGATGAGTTGAATGTAGTTAAATGTTAAATAACTAGTTAATGTAGTTTTATACCTTTCTACTGTATCTTTTATATTTAAATGTTCTAGGATAAATATAAGAGGGCTTTAGCCGATGGTGAAAATTTAAGGAAGAGGCTTATGAAGCAAATTGATGAAGCTAAGATTTATGGCATTCAAAGTTTCTGTAAAGATTTATTAGAGGTAACTCAGTCATTCATTAAGGTTATGCAAAATTTTTGCATAACATTTAATATGTAATATATCGAATTTCCTTATTTCATATAAAACATTTATATTCACCTGGTATATATCTATACCTGCAGTACTAGTGGGGAGAGGACTAGTCCAGCAAGTGGGCTTTTAATCCTTTCTGACAGGCTGATAGTTTGTTAAAAATCAACTATTATATATATATTTTTTTTTTTTAAACATAAAGCTATAACTTCAGTCTGTAATTCTTTTTGTAGTGCTATGGACAGTTGTACATACCGAGGGTTATCAAATTTTCATGTCAACTAAAATATTTATCCTAAATTTACTTTTGTGTTACCACCACAAATGTGATTTCCTGTAAACAATTTGTTGATGAAAATTGTTCATTAGAAATGGTTGATTTTTTTGTTTAAACTTGAATTACTTTAGGGCATTTATGTGCCTTAAAGTCACCATATTATGATTTTTTTTTTAAACTTCAAACCTGTAACTAATATTGACTAATTAACCCACTGAAATTATCCTAGTCCTGTCAATTTGCTAATAGTAAAAATAAAACAGAAGTAGAAAATATATTTTTTTTTTCATCACATGTAACAATCAATTTGATACCATGGGATGTGCCACTGTACAATCATCTCTCCGTTTCTACAAATGGGCCAAGATACAATGATCATCCTATAAATAGGATTCCGAGAACAGCTAAGGATTGACATTCTGTCAACAGTATAATCTCTGTTTATGTAGATTGCAATTTACGACCTCGGAAAACTCAACTGTTTTTTTCTTTTGTTTTTGTTTTCAGTTGAAATCAGGACATTGATTAGTTTTAATTGTTAAGGGATAAGAAAACCTGCAACTAGTCCTTTTTGGTTGAAGTCGGGGCCTTACCTGAAGGTTCGGTTACTTCCATCAACTTTCAGACACATTTATCCATTCAAGCAAATTTATTATTCATAAGTTTGAAGCTTTAAAAAACTTCAAACTTATAAATGTCTTAATTTTTACTTCTTCTTCTTCTTTGTCTTCCTCCTTAGTACCTTTCAGCATGGAGGAGCCTCGACCCATTTACGCCAGTCGTCACGGTCTCTCGCCAGGTCCTTCCTATAATCCAATTGCTCGCCTCTTCTCTATCCGAGCTTGGTTATTTCATCAATCCAAGTTTTCCGTCGTCCTCTTGGCCTCTTTTCTGTGGGTCTTGCCTCAAGAAATTTTCTGGGTTTCCTGTCCTTGTCCATCCTCATAACATGACCAAACCATTTGAGCGTTTTATTTTCCACATTTTCCAGTATTGGTGGCATCTTAACATTTTCTCTAATCCGTCCGTTTCGGATGCAATCTCTTCTAGTTCGGCCAGCTACTCTTCTCAAATATTTCATTTTGGCAGCTGTAAGCCTACTTTTGTGCCTATCTAGAAGGACCCAGCTCTCATTACCGTACAGTATGGATGGAAGGTAGAGTGTGTTGTATATATTGATCTTAGTTATATTTTCCACCTCTTGTTTTCCTAAGACCGTGTTGCAGATCTGGTAATATATGCCATTTGCTTTTTTGATCCTGTTTGATATCTCTTGGTCTATTTTTCCATTTCTACCAACAACTGTCTCTATGTATGTATATTCCTCTACCAACTCCAGATTTTTACCTCTACAGTTTATTTGTATGTCTTCGATTTCTCGACCTATCTGCATAATCTTACTTTTTTCTTCATTCACAATCATACCTTTTCTCTCAAGCTCAGCTTCCCATTCCACAATCGTTTACTATAATTTTGCAGCCTAAAAGTATGTACTTGGGCTTTTTAGATATAAAAGCAGCTTTTGATTCGGTGCCAAGAGAAGAAATATGGAAAGCACTATATAATAAGAACATCCTAGGAGACCTTATCCAAGCAATACAATCAACATATAAAGATTCTAAGGGTATAGTAAGGATCAATGGGAAGGAATCAAACAGCTTTAATATGGACAAAGGGGTCAAACAAGGCGACAGTCTTAGCCCCTACTATATATTGTGTTTATGGATGAAGTTCTGAAAATCTGTAAATATAGGACTGGAAGATGGAATATAAGAACAATTTTAGTCCAAGCTCTCGTTTACTGAGATGATATTGTCCTCATAACAGACTCAGCCGCAAAATTAATTTTTACAATTTTCTTCAATATGGCTCTAATGATTTCGATTAAACTTATTACGTGAATGTAAAATCAATTAGTCTATAATACCAGGTAGCTGTTATTTTAATTGATATTGCCTGACAGGGTTTAAATGCCGATTTAAAAAAAATAATTAACCATTTGTTATTGTAAGTAGTAATTAAGAATGGTTTAATATGAACGAATTTGATAATTAATTAAAGAAAAATAAAGGTTATTCATTGATTGAACATGGAAAATCAGAAACAGACAAGAGTGACCAAATATTTCCAATCTTCACATTTAAAGTATTTACATCAGTACTGTTATTTCCTAATGTTAATTTTACCATTCATATATTTCACTTACGTTCTATTTCCAAAACAAGATTTTTATATTATGGTAAATGTTAAGGATTTACAATTATATATGGATATCGACAAATTATTTATACTGATATTAACTTTTTTTTCAACGTGTTTCTTAGTAGACGTTTTGGATGAAGTTCAGAATATTTTCAAAATATCCCCTTTTACATTTTATTAATTTTTCTGGTCTATAAACAATTATTTTTACTTTCACTTTCTAATATAAGAAATATTTAGTAAGAGAAATTATTGTGACCGTGAAGATTTTTGAATCCTAAGTTTTTAGCGGAAATGCCTGTTTTGAGGTCTCCTGAGTTCCTATAACCAAGTCCCACAAAATGGTCTATGTATGTGTGTTCATGTTTTTTTTATCTTCTAAAAGGTAGAAATATTCAAAAAGACACGAATAAGCCCATACCCATCCGTACATGGGATTTGTACCCACTAAAACCACCTTCCTACACTTATTTCCCATCCTCCACAGGACTACCATTAGGTATTACTTCATGCAGGGAAATGGCTGTGTGCCGCCTCATCTTCTCAGGCTATCTCTATCTCCTGGTTCACCTTTCCTCCTCCTCACTCCTCAATTTCTTGATGACCTGCTCTGCAAGGCATTGTCCCGCCATCCAGCACTCTTGGGAGAGCAGCATCAGTCCGACGAGATTATCAGCTGTTGTTTCTGATCTGCAGGCATCTCAAAATTATTCTCTTTCTCTCTGGCAGCGGGGACAGAAGAAGAATATGTGTATTCTGCGCTCTCTTCTATAGGTTTGCACTCTGGGCACTGTACTGTACTGTTCAGCTTAAACATATACTGAGATTCTAAAGAATCCATGTTCAGTAAGGTAGTGGTCCACCTCCTCGTGCTTCCTTTCTACCCAGGATTGGAAACAATGAATCAGTCTGTGTGTCCATCTTCCATTCAGTGCTATGTCCCAGTATCGTTGCCATTTGTCAATCATCTACTTTCTTTCTTTGACCCTGGGCATATGATTGACTTGGTTGTAAGTGTGCATCCTGATTATAATAATAAACATATAATTAATTCATAATTGGTAATTGGTTGATTGTCGTGGATAATGAAGAGAAGAATAGTTGGGGTGGTCAGTCAAAAAGGAAGGCAAAAATAAATGATAATATTTATTTTTGCCTTCCTTTTTGACTGACCACCCCAACTATTCTTCTCTTCATATAATTAATTGTTTTAAATAATGTTTCATACCATCTATACTTTTTACTTTCATTTCCCATTGTCTAAAAATACTTATTTCTGCTTAGAAGAGGATGGTAAGTGAATGTTGTGTGATGCCCGCATCTCACCATATTTTTTAACATTCATGTATGTTCTTTAATCTATATTTAGTTTAATATTTTGAATTATACTGTGTTTTATATGGTAATTAATTGTTTTAAACGAATTTGTTATATCGTATATAATTTTTACTTTCATTTCCCCAAATATATTGAAATATCTAAAATATGAATCGGTTTCTACCCTAGGAAGGGTTGGAAATGAAAGTTGTGATATGCAGAACTGTACCATACTTTTTCTATTAGTAAAGTTTATGATACTGTTTAGTCTCTCTTCTTTACAAAAGTAAAAACTAACATAGTGAACAATGATTTGAGTTAAAAGACAGTAAAAGAAGCGTATAAAACACTGACCATTATTTTTGAAGTATTAAGTATTATTGAACATTAATAATATAAAGGTCGCAATTTATTGATGTTTAAATATTAATGCTTGTTTCTTACTTTATTTTTTAATGTAACAGAAATTCAAAGTAATCTATCCTCTTTAAAATTCATTCTAGTAATGGTTAGTTTCATTGAATTAGGTTGCTGATGTGCTTGGAAAGGCTACCGAAAGTGTTCCCAAAGATGAGGTTAATGATAAAAATCCACATTTGAAGAGTCTCTACGAAGGTCTCATAATGACCGAGGCTCAACTTCAAAAGGTAAGTTATTTACTTCAATCACCTACATTAAAAAAATTTATGGTACTTATTTAATAGCGTGTAGCGTCAAAACCTCCCTTCTTATCTAATCTCATTTCACATAACCTCCCTTATCTCATGTAGCCTAAGTTATTCCCTTGTTTATTTTTTGTTTCTTGTGTTAGCTGCGAGTTAGTGTTATTTAATTATGGATGTTGGCACATAGTAGGAATTGCCGTTTTCAGAAGCAGAGGCTATAAAATATTTTCAAGACGCCGGGATATTTGCAAAGGTCAAATATTTTGATGAAGTTCAACGGGAAGATTAAATAGAAATGCTTTTGTAGTTGTAATAAAACCGTTTCTATAAGGAAAGGAACATGGTTAGAGGGGTCGAGAATTTCTTTTGTGTCTATTTTTATTATTTCATTTATTTTGATATATATGTTGCAATATTTTCGTATTGTTTTTTAATTATATGTTTATGATGTTTTGGTGTATTTTAATATATATGTTGTAAAATAAAAGTATTTTTTATTATTACATTTGTTTCTGTTTTTGTTTACAATTTCAATAATATCAATATAATACAATAAATATGAATAGGAAGATATAATGATATGAATATAATACAATAAAACTGAATACAAAGAGCCTAT
Source organism: Nezara viridula (assembly GCA_928085145.1). Taxonomy (NCBI): domain Eukaryota; kingdom Metazoa; phylum Arthropoda; class Insecta; order Hemiptera; family Pentatomidae; genus Nezara; species Nezara viridula. Next base: position 141,120,329 of record OV725077.1, on the reverse strand, counting down.
CAGTGTTAAGGTTAGAAACATTAGCAGATAGCAGTCGGACGCTACCCTCTACTAAATAAGTACCAAATTTATTTATCTAACTTTCTTTCTTTTTCCTTTATTTAGGTATTTAAAAGGCATGGTCTAGTTCCTCTTATTCCATTAAATGAAAAATTTGATCCTAATCTCCATGAAGCACTGTTTCAACAGGTAGATTAAACAGATATCATTTTTTTTCTTTAAGCAAAATTTATTTTGATTTTTAATTGACATCTTATTTAATAGGAGGTTGAAGGGAAAGCTGCTGGAACAGTAATTGTCGTTTCTAAAACAGGTTACAAGTTGCATGAGAGAGTAGTGAGACCTGCATTAGTTGGAGTTGCAAAAGGGTAGCAATAAATTAGGTCCATTGCTTTTGTATTTTTTCTTTTTTTACTTTATGAAGTTATTTTTCAACTTCTGAAATTTAAATCTGTTTTGTATTTATATATTTTTTTTAAATGGTATATATATGTTTATTTAATATATATATATGTATATGTAAATGTATAAAACATATAGGCTCTTTTGCTAGCTAGGTTTAGGGATGAATTAAGTCATTCCAAATAAATACTTCTATCATCACCAAAATATTTAGTATTATTTTAAATTGAGACCTTAAGAAATAATACCTAAAATCTGTATTATAAAATTTATATTTTTTTGGAATCTTATCAGTAGTGGAAGTAGAAATAAAAAAATTATTTGTCAATTTTTTTTTTATTAATGTTCATGTATTTTTTTATGTTTTTGTTAGGGTTACCATTACGCTTGTAAATTAAATTTAAAACCTCTAAGGAAATGTGTGTTAAGAAACTTATTTTCCATAAGTAACAATTCACATACCTGATTTTACTTATTATTAATTAAAGTTTCTTAATTGCTTGTTTTTGGTGTGGCAGCAGTAGGTGATATAAATTGAACTTGTGAAACAAAATACCCTCCATGGCCTCCTAAATATCTATATTTATATATTTTTTAAATAATGTGGAAACTGGGTGCTAAATCATAGAAAAATAAAATATAATCTTTTTAAATATAAAATATAAGCTTTTTTTTAATAAATAGTTACAAGGACATGCAATTTATAGCGATGTGGGGGGGGGAGGAGAGGAGTGGTGCATGATAAGGGGGTCTGGCCCAGGGACTAGTCTGTCAGATGAACTGGTCTTGGAAATGGATTTGAAACCTAAACCCTAAATCCACACAATAGGGCTTTCAGGATATCTCTGGGTCTGACTGGTTTTTTCCCTTCCATGTCAGTATCTTGAAAAGAGAAGAGCTGGGAGCTCCAATGCAGGTGCATTTGCCTTCTAGAGATAACTTTTACATTTTTATGAAACACTCCATTAATGTGAGGTATAATGAAAATGTGAAGTGCAATGTGACAAAAATCTGATCTAAGGGCCACTATACTCAACAAATTATTCGCACAGACCAACTAGTAATTAAATAAATGAAAAAGGAAACAACTGCTGCCACATTATTGAGAAAGGGCCTAGTGCTTTTGATTTGTATTTCAAACCAAATTCTTTTGTTGTCAAAAGGATCAGGTGATATGTAAGAGGGTGTTCTGTTTTTTAAATGTTATTTAGGCTCCAGCCATCTTTTTCTTATTCTTAACATACCAACCCTGTTCCCACATGATAATCCCATAATTAAGAACCTTGGAATAACCCTTTCCTGAAAACATTATCAGATATTTCCTGATATGCCCCATCTATTCCCATTTGAAACCCATAAACTCATCACTTCAACTATTGCTGTGTGGTATTTGGGGGCATCTCTGAGGTGAGATTAAAACCTAAGATAAATAGATTCATCTTGGAGATACCAAGGGACACTTCTATTGCCATCATAAAATACTGAAATTGCTTTATCCTTCTTACAGACTAAGTATTTCTTAGCATCCTTCCTCTCCCACTTCCAGGTCTTCAGAAGATCCCACCAAACCTCTGCTTTCCATAGATCATTCATTATTGGATCCACATCCCTATGAAATTCTATCACATTCTACATCCTTAGCTGCAATACCCTCCCCACTTCTAAATCCAGCCTGTCCAATCAGCTCTCATAAAATTGTAAATAGATGTCTTTAACAGGTATATAAATAATTAGTTTGCTTTCAATACTTTTATTAATTTTTTTCCTCTTAATTGTAAATAATATTCTCTTCTTTTATTTGTTTAATATATAAATCTGTGTATTTTGTAATTATTCTCAAAGGCTCTAAAGCCCACATTTCTATCTCTACATTATTCTAAAGGGAATTTTCCCAAAATAAAGCATTATTATATCACAAGGCCCTTAAAATACTACTTAGGAAAAAAAATTAGGTTTGAAATAACTAAAAATTAAACAAATTGCAACTTAAAAATCCTTAACAGGAGTGCCACAGATATTAAGATAATGAAAGCACCCAGAAAATAAAACCTATTTTATGAAAACTTGAAAAAAAAATTTTATATAATATATACAATCTTTAGGAAAGCAATTATAGGGGAAATCAAGAGAGAACTATTGATGCCTTCCAGGAAGATATTTTATTTAGAACAAACTTAAACAATTAATCTTCATCTTCCTCTGCAGCAGCAGCAGTAGTTCCCTTACGAGAATTCTTCCTCTTTACACGACCAGGGCGGCCACCACCGAATGGTGATTTCAATGAGAAGTCAATGTGTTTTTGTGAGTCTAACCTCACAATGAAGCTGGGTATATTGACAACCTGCTTCCTCACTCTGAAATAACAAAATATAATGAAAGGTTTTAAAATTATATTAGGAATAATTAGAGAAAAAAAATACTTGATTAATCAATCAATACCTAAGTAATTCTAAATTTTAATATACATTGCTTATATTCTATAATAAAAAAAAAGGGCATGGAAGGGATAAAATTGTTAATCCATCTATTGGAATCATTGTATTGTATGCTTCACCCACACTTAAAAAATATAAACAATGGTAACTAAGAAAATAAGTTTTCTAAAAAACCCTTTTTATTAATAATATTAAACTTAACAGATGACACAATCCAATCCTGTCACAAGAGAAAATTTCTTTTTAAATGGTGTAGTGCATTACTTTAACTTACCATCCTAATATTAAGTAAAAGTAGGCATTTCCTTGTACAAGGAAATTACAATAAAAAAAAATTATTTCTCTAAAAACTAAACAAAAAAGAACAGACTACAGAAATAAACCTATCCGCATTGAGAGAAGGTAATTAAATACCCACTTTAATTCCTTAATAAGTTGTTATGGATTAAAATGTATGTAGTATAGTTTCTTCTGAACTTCCAAGATTTGGATAATGGAACAGCACTGAATGATTTAAATTCATTTGCTGAGGAGTTGTAAAATGCAAACAGTTTGCTAAAAAAAAAGGTAAAATCAATGATAGGAAGTATTAAATACTACTTTTAGTAAGTTTATCTATGGAAAAAGTTATTAATATCCCAGGAACATTCTTAAAATAAAGTTTTGAAGAAATTTTAATTTTTGAAATAAGGTGTTGACATATAGACAAAATGCTAGATAATTTGGTTATTAAAACTTAAGCAAATCAGACACATGCTCCAGTCAAGATGCCACGCTAAATACATATAGTTAGTTATACATAAGTACAAATGACAGAGGTATGGAATAATACGGGAAAGCAAAGTTCCAAAAACCTGTCAAAACAAAATCTAAAAATATTGAGAAAAAAGCAACTAATTTTCTTATTATAAGAACTGGATTTTAAGTTGTTGTTAACTGGCACTACGACCCAATGCTGACAAGCTTTTACACTATGGCTATTGATCGACTACTATCATTTTATGTTAGGAAAGATAAAGTGAAGATACTGACTAATCTCTCATGGCTATTGATCGACAAGTATCATTTTATGTTAGGAAAGATAAAGTGAAGATACTGACTAATCTCTAACATTATAAATGGTCTTTCACCATTAAATAATTTAAAAACAGTGAAAGCTAAAACTTAACAACTACTATTTACCTTTGCCTGTCAACTAGTGAAGCTGCCACTTCTACACTAAACATTAGGTTTCAGTAGGATAGTACACATGACTTAAACTAAGGCAGACATAAAGGAATAACCTCTAGTGGCCTGCATGATAGAATAATTTTAAATTCTGTGAGAACGCAAACCAAATCTGTTATAATTAAGGTCTAAGTCACAGCAGACATAGAGAATTTCTCTAGTGGCCTGCAAGATTTTATATCACTAAGTCCTCGTGGTCTAATAAAAAATTTTATTGTTAGTCTTAAGTTACAACATAGTTTAAACATAAAATATATGTAATTTATACCAATAAAACATTCACACAAAAATAAGAATGTCATAACTGGAAAACTTTTTAAATAAATCTTTTAAACTTAAAATTATGTAGAAAAAAACCAACCAAAACTGAAGGTATAGACAATTCATGAACCAGTTTTAAAATAATTACCCTTTCTTTCATTCTAAATGATAAAATAAGTACTTGGATTAGTTTTTCTTGACCCAAAATTAGTATGAATAGGCTCACAATGTGCTGGAAACATTTAAAAAATTGCTTTTTGTTGCCCAGTGTTATAAATCTCATTTCACAACTGTAATTGTGATTTATAGAAAGAACTTTTTTTTTTTTTTTTTTTTATCACAACACATGTCTTGTGATGAAAAAAAAATCTTATAACGGTATCAATGCAGCCCGCCAAAATTAGTAGAGGTCACAATGTGGCCTGTGAGCCAACAAGTTTGGAGAACTCTGGATTAGAGAAAAATGAAAATTAACATTTTCTCTTGCCCTGATAACAGGGCTTTAAAATTGACTAATTCAGACAATAAATTAGTTGACAACTATGGCACTGAAGTTGCCAGAAAAAACTACAAATAACTGTTAATTATTTCTTCGATGCCATAATAATACCAGACTATATCCTTCTTGAAAAATTGTATTCAGATTTGAAACAGACAAACCAACAAATTACGTTATGCCTGGGATTAACACTGACATTAATTTTGCCTCTGGTAGATTAGAGAAAAATGAAAATTAACATTTTCTCTTGCCCTGATAACAGGGCTTTAAAATTGACTAATTCAGACAATAAATTAGTTGACAACTATGGCACTGAAGTTGCCAGAAAAAACTACAAATAACTGTTAATTATTTCTTCGATGCCATAATAATACCAGACTATATCCTTCTTGAAAAATTGTATTCAGATTTGAAACAGACAAACCAACAAATTACGTTATGCCTGGGATTAACACTGACATTACTTTTGCTTCTGGTAGATTAGAGAATAATGAAAATTAACATTTTCTCTTGCCCAGATACCATGGCTTTAAAATTGACTAATTCAGACAATAAATTAGTTGACAACTATGGCACTGAAGTTGCCAGAAAAAACTACAAATAACTCAATTATTTCTTCGATGCCATAATACCGGACTAAATCCTTCTTGAAAAACTGTATTCAGATTTGAAACAGACAAACCAACAAATTACGTTATGCCTGGGATTAACACTGACATTAATTTTGCCTCTGGTAGATTAGAGAATAATGAAAATTAACATTTTCTCTTGCCCAGATACCAGGGCTTTAAAATTGACTAACTCAGACAATAAATTAGTTGACAACTATGGCACTGAAGTTGCCAGAAAAAAACTACAAATAACTGTTAATTATTTCTTCGATGCCATAATAATACCGGACTATATCCTTCTTGAAAAATTGTATTCAGATTTGAAACAGACAAACCAACAAATTACGTTATGCCTGGGATTAACACTGACATTAATTTTGCCTCTGGTAGATTAGAGAATAATGAAAATTAACATTTTCTCTTGCCCAGATACCAGGGCTTTAAAATTGACTAATTCAGACAATAAATTAGTTGACAACTATGGCACTGAAGTTGCCAGAAAAACTACAAATAACTGTTAATTATTTCTTCGATGCCATAATAATACCGGACTATATCCTTCTTGAAAAATTGTATTCAGATTTGAAACAGACAAACCAACAAATTACGTTATGCCTGGGATTAACACTGACATTAATTTTGCCTCTGGTAGATTAGAGAATAATGAAAATTAACATTTTCTCTTGCCCAGATATCAGGGCTTTAAAATTGACTAACTCAGACAATAAATTAGTTGACAACTATGGCACTGAAGTTGCCAGAAAAAAACTACAAATAACTGTTAATTATTTCTTCGATGCCATAATAATACCGGACTATATCCTTCTTGAAAAATTGTATTCAGATTTGAAACAGACAAACCAACAAATTACGTTATGCCTGGGATTAACACTGACATTAATTTTGCCTCTGGTAGATTAGAGAATAATGAAAATTAACATTTTCTCTTGCCCAGATACCAGGGCTTTAAAATTGACTAATTCAGACAATAAATTAGTTGACAACTATGGCACTGAAGTTGCCAGAAAAACTACAAATAACTGTTAATTATTTCTTCGATGCCATAATAATACCGGACTATATCCTTCTTGAAAAATTGTATTCAGATTTGAAACAGACAAACCAACAAATTACGTTATGCCTGGGATTAACACTGACATTAATTTTGCCTCTGGTAGATTAGAGAATAATGAAAATTAACATTTTCTCTTGCCCAGATACCAGGGCTTTAAAATTGACTAATTCAGACAATAACTTAGGGATGGCTGCAGATACGTCTCTATTTTCCTCCTGATATTCGATCTTTCACTATTGATAGTATACCTTTTGATATCATTATCTATTGTTATTTTTTTTTTTAATTTATGACATTTACAACTGTATTAATAAATAAAATACATATTGATATTAAAATATAAAAATTGAAACTACCGTTTTCGGAAAGTGCTAGAAAAAATATAAGCTCATCTTGCCTGTTTCATAGAGAAAAATATCAATTATTAGATAATATTGACTATCAATGGCTATTCCTAAGTGGAGTGGAAAAGGGCGCAAGGAACCTTTCTCATTCAGCTAACTCAATATGTGCAAATTTGTTAGTCAGAACCTTATCAAACCAATCGATGTGGTATGTATATATATCAGTATTTTGCTAAATGCGATCTATGGATGAGTGGAGGGCATAATTGGTAGAATGAAAATTTTGAGAAAAAAAAAACAGGTTAATGAAGATTGATATGAACTATAATATTAATTTATCTAAGGTAGAATAATTGATACTACAATTAATCAATTTAAAGAGGAAAATAACATCTTTATTTATGCGCCTACTACGTGCTATATAGAATCAATATTTATAATGATATATTTTAAAACTGTTTATAATATTAATGAAAATATAGCTTATCGATTTTTTAAGTCTGAAATTGGGCCTTCAATATCTCATCGCTACAATAAATAAGTGGACAATTATGGTACGGAAGTAGAAAAAAAAACTTTATATAACTGTTAATTATTTCTTTAATGCCATAATAAGACTGGATTATCTTCTCAAAGAAATTGTATTCAGATTTGAAACAGACAAACCAACAAATTACGTTATGCCTGGGATTAACACTGAAATTACTATCGCCTCTGGTAGATTAGAGAATAATGAAAATTAACATTTCCTCTTGCCCAGATACCAGGGCTTTAAAATTTATAAATTCAGATAATAAATTAGTAGACAAATACATATACTTCAAAATTGTACGTAACCAGTTATCATAATATTAAATATCTTTCTAAAATATAATCAAATAAACATATAATAGGTATAAATAATTAAATGTTGCAGCTAATCATACCTTATATGCCTTTGTCTTATCAAAACTCTAGCATGGTGAATTGACTTAGCAAGACCCAGTTTAAAAACCTGTAACATTATAAACAAAAGACTTAGAAAAAAAATACCACCACAACTTTAATATTAATATAAATAAAATATAATGTATCAATGACTGTAAACACAACCATTCAAGCAGACTTAGAAACATCTAGTTATTTTTTTTAGCATGGATCAGTGCCTTGAAGGTGAAGTTTTGTATTCTTTTAAAATCACAAAAATTTATATGTCGTGATATGAAATGATTTGTTTTTCTTCTGTAATTTTAAATCTTTGAATTAGAGAGAAAAAAAAAAAGACTTTAAATAATCAACTCAGTTATTAAAATAATGATTTACTACGATACTTACTACAGCTAATAAATGTCTTTAACTTATACTAAAAAAAATGTTAAAAAAATATATACTATGGTAATGCTTTGAGTTATCAATTTATAAAAAACAAAATTGAAGTATTAATTAAGAATGAATAGCAAAAACAAAACGTAGAGTAGTCTGATAATTGCAAAAAATCACTATGAACATTTTTTTGTTGAAGTTAACTTTAAACTTTGCTTTAGTGAATTTCGATCATATTTATTGAAACAAAAATATGTTAAGTTCATACAAATAACTAACTCTTTTATTATCATATGTAGTTACACCAAGTGCACTATGTTTAGATTTCACAGAAAAATGTTTTAACAAGTTTTTATTGATATAAAGTTATGAAATGTTACTTAACAACTTATTACAATAAAGCCATGATATAAATTACTTCAAATCAGAATAGATAAGGTTAAGGCTGTTGGCAAGTGAGTTTCCCACACATGAAATATTATTTTAAGTTGGGAGCAATAAACTTGCCTCACTAGTTTAGCCTAGTAAAATAAACAGCTTTGGTAGAAACCATAAAGCCTTTAACTAAAACATCCACATAGGCTATAAAAGAAACATATTAGTCATCAAATTCAAACCCTAATTTTTTGAATTAAACAATGTACCAAAACTATATGATCTGAACTAATGTGTAATCATATTTTACTATCTATATTTGAAATGTATAATACAAGGTTAGTCTTAATAAAAATATGAACTATAGAAGTTCAAAGTTGAACACTTAAATTAAACTAGATTACGAGACTATAAGAACAATCCCTCACAAATCTACAAAACAGCTTCATAAGGCTTATTGCCACCAATATATTGAAAATTTTAATTATTTAATTACTTAAGATAAATCCGGTAAGATAATAGCGCCATAATTCAACTAACTACAGTTATAATGTAAGTAAATTTAACTGTCATCATAAGACACTATCCTCCACTTAGTTTAAAATGTAAATTTAATAAAATAGATGTGTTCTACGCACCATTTTTAACATTATGGTGGCTTTTTAGCAGTCTGGCTGCATATGAACCAGTGCTTCAATCAATTAATAATTTATGTTAAAAATCTTGAAATAAGAATGTGGGATATATCTAAGGCTAATTTATTTCAAAGGCACAGCACCATTGCATTCTAGATGTTACAATCTATTAGCTACAAATAATATAACCACCAATATGCATAGAACTTACCTGTGTCTGAAGTCTTCTTTCCAAGAAATCTTCAACTTTGAGACCCAAAACATAATCAAGTTTCATTTTAGCCTCATCTAATACTCCTATCCTCACTAATCTTCGCAAAAGTGCATTTCCTAAACAAAATTTAAATTTAATCATAGGAAATATATCTAAGAGAAGTAAGATAAGTAATAAGATCTATCAGATATAAATAATCTACACTTTTTTTCAGACAAGAAGTGTCAGAAAAGGTATAATAAGTCATCATTAGAGCACATTCAATGTAAAAATTTTACCGTTGACTTAAAAAGTACTTACCTTCAAACAACCTCTTGGGATCCTTCTCATCAAGAGTAAGCAATTCTCTGGCAGCTTTCCTGATTTTAGCAAGAGTATATTTGACCCTCCATACTTCACGTTTATTTCTCAGTCCATACTCGCCGATTATCCTCAATTCCTGATCAAGACGGGCCTTTTCATAAGGACGCCTTGGAGTAACATAGGTTTTACTATGCACAGATGGAACCCTTCGGTTAACCATATTTAACACTAAAAAAAAAAATAATTAAACAATAACTTAAACTGTATCAGGCTTATTAAGGCAGCAATCTCAAACAAAGAACATGATAAAAAGAAATAAATTATATTTATTTTAAATTTGTGCAGTTTCGACCATAAAAACCATAAGAAAAAACAATAACGAGAAACTTTAAGATGGTAACAGTAATAATATGTAGGCAAGAGGTTTAGTCTAATAACATGTAGGTAGAGTTAATTTAACATTAATATAAGTATGCGGATTGGCAAATATGACATAAAATTTAATATTTACTTGAATATTAATGTTAACTTGTACTAGTTTCTCATATTTATGTTACCTTGTCGTTTCTTAAGACTTAAAACTTGGGCCAAAACGTTGGCACAAATAAAAACAAATTTAATTTATTTATTTTTATTTTGTTCCATGTTTGACTTAACACCCCAACCAACTTCTCTTTAATATTACCAATATATTTAATAGATTTTTTCAATCTAGAACTTAGTACTGACACTAGATAAAAAAAAATCAATACATATATGTAAATATAAACGTAGTATGAATATAGGGTTATATTATGAAAACTTTAATATCTAACACAGAATGTAATCAGTTGGTACTAGTTCACATGAGTTCGGCACGAATTAAGCGTGATTCACGTACACTTCAATCACACTTGTTCATGGAATCCCGAAAACAGTCAAATGTAGTCTCTTATGACATCAGCTATTGCCTAATCACACAATCCCTTTTCATGCACTTTTGAAAAAAAAAAAAATGCTTTTAGAAATAACATTTTTATTGACACGTGCTTACACGTAGTGGCAATAAATACTCATATACTGTTGTATTTTTTTTTTTTAACATTTGTATGATAATATATAACATTGTATGATAAAATCTGAAGTTATCCATTATCTTTTTATTTATTTCAAATAAGAGTTTTTCGATAGAAGTTGGAATAATTAAATTTATAATTTATTTTAGCAAGTATTTTGTAGAATTGAGCAATCCCCTATCTAGTTTATGTAACTTATCGGATTTCTAATAATACAACGGTCCACTATTTTCTAGTCGTCCGGGCTTTTTATGAATATACTGTGGGATTTAAAATTGTTCAATTTTTTTTTTTGTAGATTTTTGTATTTCTTAGATATAAGAGTCCACTATTAAGCTGTCAAGGATACTTTTTTATGAAAATAATGTCGGATTAAAGATTGCGTGAGAAAAGTGTGTAATATTAATGAATAAAATGTATCCATCAATCGTTACATAGATAAGTATTTATGTAAAAAATGTCCTATCCCAACAAGACTCGTAGTTCTCCCAGTTAGTCAACTGTTACTTTAATATAAATTTTTTCATTTCAATCGCTATTATTTTTATTGAATGAATTAGCTGTGTAATTATTGTTATTTTGAGTTATTTTTCTCGGTAATCTGAAAATGGAGACTATTGCAAGTCATTCGTAAAAAAGGGTTTATTTTCGGGAAAGTAATTAACGTATTGCGGAAACAACTGACAAAGAATATGTGATAATTTCAAGACAATGAATAATGGAAATCATCAATAAGAAAAATAAAAAAGTGAAATAGCATCCAGAGATGTAATAATTAAAGGTTTTTATCTACAACTATTTCTTTTTCGCAGATCTACAATACAAGAAAAAGTTCGAATTCAATTTTCATTGTGTAGCCTAAATTTCGAATGTAATTCAGCTCCTGCTATATAACTGAACATGGTTAAAATTATAGAAGTACTTAAATAGCGAGAAAGTTAATAGTAACAGACTCAAGAGATCGGTCGGTCGCCTTTGTTCTCTTTCGGAAAAACCTTGGCGCATTCAGCACTCCACAAACAAGTGTGACCGAAGTGATTGTAAACCATGCGTAATCCGTGCGGAACTCTTGGGAACTGGTACCAATCAGTTTTTACAATACCAATATTAGCATTGTAAGATCAACAGGTAATAGACTTTATTGAACAAAATATAATACCTGAGAATGATACAAATTAAAATTCTGAACTTAATTTATTTTTTTTCATACTCAAGCACCTTTTTATCTGACAGCACTGAGGTTTAAAAGGAGAGCAAAATCAACACAGCACTTAAATATTAAAAATTTTTAGAAAAAAAAAAAACGTAGAGAACAGAATTGACAATAAATTAAATACTCTTCCATTATTCCTTTAAAAATTAATTAATTTAAGCTGACTCAAATTTTAAAACTAATTCCTGAATACTATTAATTAAAGTGGTGAAGGTTAAAGAAAATTTGCAATTTTCTTAAGACATTTCATTTATACCAATTTAATACAATTTTTTTTAACCCTTTGTGGGGCTGAAGAGGTGTGAAATATGGAATGCATATTAACTCAGACAATGAGCATAAGTAATCTGTATTAAAGAAAACAAGTCAGTTACAAGATTTTAACTTGTGGCTACGAATATACAAAACTACAATAACTGTTTAATAACAAGTATTATATTTCCATTCATATGTTTGACTTGTTAAAACACCATGAAGTAGTTGTGAGAAAATACTGTGGCTTACTTAATGCTAATATTGAAAAGAAATAAATTAAGTAACAACCAAAATATAATATCCAGACAAGACAACAGACATACAATTTAGTTACATTAGGCTTTTACTAATTACTCAAAACGTATCAATAAAACATAGACAATTGCAATCCAGTATTTCTTTTATTATCAACTATTTCCCACTTTACACACATAGGCTGGGTGAAAACGATGGACAACTGGTTACCATGTGCTCATTTAAGCTTTTTAACATTAATTGCGAAAAATTTTCACGTGAAGTGAGAAGTATTGAAATTATTTATATTTAGGTCATCGTTTAGGTTTGCTAAAGCTAATGATTAACGTTTAAAAAGGTAGGAAATAACAATATTGCATTTAATAACTAATGCAACACACCACGTGCAACATCAAATCCCATACACATTACAAAATAATTCCGTAAGGTCTTATTATATAAGAATACTTCTGTCGAATGAGCTTAATATGCAAAATTAATTCTATAAAAAAATATTAAATATAATCGTACCACCATATAACTACCAAGACTCTTCCTTACCTTACACACCCACAGCCGTCGGAGGAAAATGGACGAAGCAGTGTTCAGGAAAGTTCACCACGTAGCTTTGCACGATAGCGCATGCGCTAATAGCTCTTGCTATTGAATTATTTACTTATTTCGTATATAACTTTTGAAAAAATTAAAGAATCAAAATAAAATTTTTAAAACAATTAAATTGGATTGTAAAGAATATTATAATCATAAAATATAGAGTACTATGGGATGAAAAATTAATCAATATATTATAAATTATGCTGGGAACCAATAGGCAGTATGGTGTAATTCCGTCATAAGCTATTACACAGTGGGCCAGACCCTCTTACCGTGCACCCTCTCCACATCCTTATAAATTGCATATTGTTGTGTTCCTTGTAACTATTTATTAAAAAAAAGTCAATGTTCCCACAATAAAAAGTGAACGCACTGCCCCAAAATGGCGTCCAAAGATGGCGTATTGACGACTTTGACTTTAGTTACTTTTTTGGTCACTGAGAATCAGCATTTGGCTTAATTTCCTCGTAGTTGGTCTTTTATTAAAACTGAATAGCCATAGGATAATAAAACATGACGAAATATTAAAAAATAATTCGCTTAGGCTATGAAAAACACCGGTAAAGTCAATTTTTTCAACAACAAAATTTTCAAGTTACAAATCAAGCGTCGTTTGTAATTAAACGGCCTACAATAACGCAAAACGTGCTAAAATAAAACATCTGAAGAATATATTTCTCTTTCTAAAACGCTGATTGTTTTTTAAACAAATTTAAGCAGTTCCGTAGAAAATGCACTTATGCGACAGAAAAGCGGTACTGGCGTGGGTGCCTACAGGCATCTACCACACCATTTAGTACACATAAATGGCTTAGTTATAGTGTTATAATAACATTTTTGGTACATTATATTGGTTTTATTAACGAACAAATATTAATGCAATAATTTAATTGTAAAAAAAAAAATATTATTATTTTTTTTTTAAATTTAACGTCCTTTATTCTATACATAGGTCGTTTAAGAAGACCACAATTGTAAAAATGATATAATTATAATAATAAAACTTAATTAAAAAATACTTTGCTAAATATATTTTTTTTTTATTTACGTTTGTAATTTAACACTGTGTTTTGTATATTTACTGATTCTTAGAGGAAATTAAAATTTTTATATACTCCCCAGGAAATGAGTCATATTAATACCTGTTTTATAAACTAAAATAATATATACCTAATCTGAACTATATATAATGAATAGCTACCGGGTTATTTAGTAAAACTCATATATCACTAATAAAAAAATTAATTTTTATTTCCTTTATTTTGTGCAGAAGTTGGACTATATCATAAATAAATAGGAAATTTTAATATTGAACGAATTATTCTCTATGCACAAAGAAAGATAGAAAGGGTGACGCTATAAGTTCTTCTATAAACCAAAACTGATTGTTTGGATTTGGTCTCAAAATGAGGAAAAACGCGAAATTGAACCAGAAAGTTGGAAAAATACATTAAGCAAACGAGAAAGGAAATGCAAAAACCTCGGAAAAGATAAAAATTAATAGTATCCATCATATAGAGAAATGAATGAATAGTAGACAGATGAACAGAATATTTCAAGATGCAGGTAAAAGGAGGACAATTGCAGTTTGGATGATATTAAGTGGACGATGTAGGTTTATTATGGTGAAAACCACTTATATAGGACCACTTATAAACCAGGATATAGAGAGGTATATCGAGAATGTTATAGCTCATAGCTCTCCTTCTGTTTAGTACATTTGCAAAAGATTTTTTAAGGAATCTAAATGGAAAACGGGCTTTTCTGTAAGACAACTAATAATATCTAAATATTAGCATAATCCTAAGTGTGAGACACTAAGCAGATAGAGAGCTATTTTTCTTTTTATAAGGACTTCTCTATAACCTGCCTTAAAGTGTAGACAGTCCCAATTTTCAACTTCTCTTCCAATGTGCAACTTGAGTTTCTCAATCAATATCGCTCTGGCAATCAATAATATTTCTTATTCCAGCTTCTACGATTCTTGAGTATAATTTATATGGTACACTAAACAGGAATGGACCTTGATGGGTATAATTTCCTAGTATCTCCTTTCTTGTAATGGTAAAAACCACAGTCCTTTCATATCATTTTCTAATATACTTGTTGCCTATGTACTCGCAAAACTGTACGAAGCAGTTCGGTTTCGCCCTTTCTATCTTTCTTTGTACAGAGAGAATAATGTATTCAATATTAAAATTTCCTATTTTTTTATGATATGGTACAACTTCCGAACAATTTATTGCGCAATTTCTGAACAATAACGAGCTATAACTAATATAAGATTCCTTAAAAAATCTTTTCAAATGCACTAAACAGAAGGAGAGCTATGAGCTGCAACTTTCTCGATATACCTCTCTATATCCTGCTTCAAAGTGAAGATAATCCCGATGTGCACCTTCAGCAATCGAAAATAAAGTGGTTTTCACCATAATATACCTACATCGTCCACTTAATATCATCCAAACTGCAATTGACCTCTTTTTAGCTGCATCTTGAAATATTCTGTTCATCTGTCTACTATTCATTCATTTATCTATATGATGGATACAGGTCCTTTTTTTCTTTTCCGAGGTTTTGGCACTTCCTTTCTCGTTCGCTTAATGTATTTTTCCAATTTTCTGGTTCAATTTAGCGTTTTTCTCATTTTGAGACCAAATCCAAACATCAGTTTTGGTTTATAGAAGAACTTATAGCGTCACCCTTTCTATCATTCTTTGTGCATAGAGAATACTTCATTCAATATTAAAATTTCCTATTTATTTATGATATAGTCCAACTTCTGCACAAAATAAGCGAAATAAAAATTAATTTTTTTATTAGTAATATATGAGTTTAACTAAACAATCCGGTAGCTATTCATTATATATAGTTCAGATTAAGTATATATTATTTTAGTTTATAAAACAGGTATTATTATGATTCATTTCCTGGAGAGTATATACAAATTTTAATTACCTCTAAGAATCAGTAAATATACAAAACACAGTGTTAAATTGCAACGTTAAATTAAAAAAAAAATCAAAATATTTAGCAAAGTATTTTTTAATTAAGTTTTATTATTATAATTATATCATTTTTACAATTGAGGTCGTCTTAAACGACCTAAATATAGAATAAAGGAGGTTAAATTTTAAAAATATAATAAATTTTTTTTTTTAAATTTTATTTTATTTTTTTACAATTAAATTATTGCATTAATATTTGTTCGTTAATAAAACCTATATAATGTACCAAAAATGTTATTATAACACTATAACTAAGCCATTTATGTGTACTAAATGGTGTGGTAGAGAGAGGCCTATAGGCACCCACGCCAGTACCGCTTTTCTGTCGCATAACTGCATTTTATACGGAACTGCTTAAATGTCTTAAAAAATTAATCAGCGTTTTAGAAAGAAAAATATATTCTCCAGATGTTTTATTTCACCACGTTTTGCGCTATTGTAGGCCGTTTAATTACAAACGACGCTTGATTTGTAACTTGAAAATTTTTTTGTTACTGGAAAAAAAAATTGACTTTACTGGTGTTTTTCATAGCGTAAGCGAATTATTTTTTAATATTTCGTCATGTTTTATTATCCTATGGCTATTCAGTTTTAATAAAAGACCAACTACGAGAAAATTAAGCCAAATGCTGATTCTCAGTGACCAAAAAAATAACTAAAGTCAAAGTCGTCAATACGCCATCTTTGGACGCCATTTTGGGGCAGTGCGTTCACTTTTTATTGTGGGAACATTGACTTTTTTTTAATAAATAGTTACAAGGAACACAACAATATGCAATTTATAAGGATGTGGAGAGGGTGCACGGTAAGAGGGTCTGGCCCACTGTGTAATAGCTTATGACGGAATTACACCATACTGCCTATTGGTTCCCAGCATAATTTATAATATATTGATTAATTTTTCATCCCATAGTACTCTATATTTTATGATTATAATATTTTTTACAATCCAAGGGTGCACGGTAAGGGGGTCTGGTCCACAGAGTATATACTTCGTACGAATATTTTATACGAATACTCCGTACAAACCTTATATTTTTAAGTTAAATTTAGTAATGTTTCTATGCAAAGGTTTAATACTTTTATTTAGTAAGTTTAACCATTGCTAGTTTCATTAAATTTATAATCAAAATATTATATTTTTCTTAAGTTTACAAAAGCTTATAAACATTTCCTTTGAATATCTGATGAAAGCTGAATACTTTGGATTTAGTTCTCTGGAAGGAACGTTTTGACCTAGCAGTCTGTACGTACAGGATATAAAAACAAAAATAAAAGAAATGTTTCTTTTGTCATTAAAAATATTCATATAAATTTTCAAAATGATAAACATCTAATAGTTTATATATAGATAATATATTATTTAAAATGAAGTATACTGACAAATATTTCAAAAATGTTTATTGGATGACATATTTATAGCAATATAAACAAATTTAATTATGAATTTAACAAAACCAAATGTTTTGAAATTAGCTAGAATAATTGCTCATTGATAATACAATATATACTGTCTCAGGATGAAAAGAGTCATTGCCCAAAATTTTAAATTCCGAATGAAAAGCAGAAGAGAAATTAGGGTAGATTAAGAAATATAATTAATTGTGTTAGGGATTTGTCCTACCATTATTAGTCTCAGCAACTAATATTTAGAGGACATTGTTCTTTCAAAGTATTAATGTATACCTCATCCTGTTTTTACTTTCACTTACGCATATATATGTTATATATAGTAAGGGTAAGTATTGCGATCAACTTTTTTTGAACTGAGTTTTCAACGGAAATACACGTTTTGGACTACTCTGAGTCCAAATAACCAAGTCCCGAAAAATGGTCTGTGTGTCTGTGTTTATGTGAACACTCTAGCTCGAAAACGAAAAGTCCTACGAAACTGATATTACGTATTTAAGATAGGTATATGCCTTAGATGTGGCAGCAACTTTTTCCTTAAAATCGGCTAACCTGAAGTACCACTTTATATCAACGCTGAAACACATTTTCACGATTTTCTCAAAAACGGCTCTAACGATTTTGATTAAACTCGGTGTATCATTGTATAATTAAGTGGTCTTTAATATGAATTAGGTCTTATCCTCATTGATGTCACTTTAAAGGGCTTAAATGCCCAATTTTCATATACGTCTTCCTCTAAAGTATCTTTAATATGGTTTATTTTAAAAAGTTAATCATTTCTCATTTTCCAGAGTTACAGAAAAATGCTAAATATGACTTTTGAAAGAATTTGATAAGTCAATAAAGGAGAACAAAATAAAAATGCAGGAAAAACCTGCATTGCTGTAGACTGTAGCGCCTAAACGAATGTACCGATTTCAATGAAACCTCTCTCAAGTCATATTCTCGACACCTTTAAATTTATCTATATAACATACTTCAACGAAAAGAAGCTGGTAAAAAAGTTACTAAGTTCCTTTACTAAGTTCCTAAGCGGAGTTCCCTTCCAGCCTTCGAAGGGTGCACATCGCGGTTTGTGGCTTTGATCTCAGTACAATAACAGTACAGCTGTTGTTCGGTTTCCGAGAAAATAAGTTTATTTACTTTCGTTCGACCGGAAAGTGGCGACTTAACTTTTATTTTGTTTAGTTATTGTCATAGTTATAGTGTGTTATAGTTACAAACTCTGAGATAATACTGGAAATTATAATAACCTAATTAACCGCTAGCTACCAGTTAAGAAAATAGTGAGAAGCGAAATGACGAATACGTACGAACCTGAACCTCCTGACATCTTTAAAAACTATAATTAAAAAAGCAAACGATGAACGAAAAAATATCTAGAAATGTCTTTTCTAGAGGACAATAAATCATTCAAGGAGTGTAGTCCCTTCAAGGTGAGTCGATTTTTAAAAAGCTACGCACCGCAAGCAAATATTAAATTCACCAAAAATGGAAAAGTACTTCTAGAAGTAAACTCAGAAAAAAATTTCATTAACCTGGGTAATATCAAGAATTACGAAAATAATACAGTGAAATTCTCGCTGCATAGATATTTAAACTACTCAAAAGGTGTGATATACTCTCCAGAACTAAACGGCTGCTCGGACCTGGAACTGAAGGACGAACTACGGGGAGAAGGAGTCATCGAAGTTAGAAGAATATACCGGAAGGCATGCGAGCAGAAAGTTCCTACGCCAACATTGATCCTGACTTTTGAAAAGCCAGAACTGCCAGGTAATATTAAGCTAGACTTTCCAAATATAAAAGTAAGGCCATACATTCCTAGCCCTCTCCAATGTTTTAGATGTTTTGCTTTTAACCACACTTCCACCAACTGTCAAAAAAATATTTTTGGTAAATGTAGTAACCCCAAACACGAAAATAACTGCAGCAGTGATATTAAATGTATCAACTGCTTAGGGTCACATCCAGCTTGGTCACGCTCCTGTCCATATTTCTTAAAAGAAAATCAAATACAAACAGTAAAAGTTACAGAACGGGTTCCGTACATAATAGCGAAAAGGAAGGTCGAAGCGATAACTCATACAGTATCGGACACTAGGGAAACCTATTCCCAAGTATTAAATTCCCCCAATTCTTCCCAAAACGCACAAATAGACAGGTTAACAACAATTATAGATTCTCTGGTAATTAAAATCAATGAGCTAGAAACTAAATTATGTATGATTCCCTCCATCCTCAATGTGGCTGTCTCTGAAAATTCTGATAACAGAAATCATCCTTCTCCTACAAATCTAATCACACAAAATTCTGAAGAAAATAAAACTGACAATACATATCAACCACATCACACTGAAATCCACTTAACCCCAAAACAGACGGACAAACCAAAACACACTGAATCTGGTAACTCTGAAGAAGATATGTACAATAGTCTATCCGGAACGAATAAAACTTAGATCCTTTCCCCAACACAAAATCCACTCTAAATCCTCTCAAACTCAGTTCTGAATCTCCAGCTCTTCAACAACAACGAAAGAGAACAAAAGCTTTGAAACAACTCAAATAAAAATACCACGGACGAAAATTAAAATACAATATTAAAAATCAAAATCAATACTTTATAAAACAGTAAAACTTTTTTATGGATTCCTATCTTTTAAAATATTAATATTAACATGGAAATATTACAATGGAATATTAGAGGATTCAGATATCATAAAAATGACTTAGAATCCTTAGTGAGTCGCTATAACCCAGTAATTATAAGTTTACAAGAAACGCATTTACTCCCAGAACATCCTGCTGTATTTCGAAAATTTGACATATTTCGCAAAGATTACACAAGTGGCCTTAAAGCATGAGGCGGTGTCTGCATTTTAGTAAGAAATGAAATCCCCTGCACCCATATCCCAATACTGTCTCCACTCCAAGCAGTTGCATTTAAAATATTCACTCCTTTCCCGATCACAATATGTTCGTTATACCTTCCTCCTCCGCCTTTTAGCCCCTCTGTAGAATTATTAGACGAGCTATATGAACAGCTCCCAGCACCAGTACTCCTCCTTGGTGACATGAATGGTCACAGCCCACTTTGGGGTTCATCTCACGCTGATTGCAGAGGAAAACTCCTCGAGAATTTCATAGAGCTGAGAAATCAAACTGTC
The DNA here is from genome assembly GCA_928085145.1 of Nezara viridula. Classification (NCBI taxonomy): domain Eukaryota; kingdom Metazoa; phylum Arthropoda; class Insecta; order Hemiptera; family Pentatomidae; genus Nezara; species Nezara viridula. Next base: position 141,099,683 of record OV725077.1, on the reverse strand, counting down.
CTAAATGACGGTTCTAATACTTATATCTGCCCCAGGACCGGTAATCTATCAAACATTGATTTATCAATAGCTTCCCCATCTATATCTCCAAGATTTGAATGGTGCACTATAGAAGATACATATGGTAGCGACCATTTTCCTATCCAAATAAAATTTCTTGATAGAGTTCCTACTAAAATAAATCATAGTCATTGCCTCATTAAACATGCAAATTGGGAATTATATCAAAACTTAACAGATTCTCTAAATTTACAGATTTCTGACCAGACTGTATGTTGCAAATACAAAATCATCCTACAGACAATAACTCACGCTGCACAGTGTTCTATCCCTAAGAGTAAATCAACGAATGGAAAAATCTCAGTCCCATGGTGGTCGAAGGAATGCAGCAAAGCTGTCAAAAATAGAAAAAAAGTTCTGAGAAAATTCAAAAACAACCCAAACTCAGTCAATTACGAAAAATATATCTCTTTATTTTTATTTTATTTTCAACCCTCCCCTGCCTGAAGGCAATACGGGTATTTGCAGCAGTGGGATGTTACTGTTACATAACAACCCACTGCTGCATTTTTGACTATTACATTATTTTTCTGAGCTGTGCACACAGCTTGCTCTTCTCTTCACTTGCATCTGGTTTACTTTTCTTCTTATTCTGGTGGCCTCCCCGGTGCAGCTTCTCTTCTTCTTCCCAAAGAGAAGTGGGTTGGTAGAACAACTTCTTTCCACCCGTATATAAAACTTTTGAAGTGATCGTATCTTTCTTTGTCCATAAGTCGAGGAAGATCTCTCTCTGTTAGGACAAAGAGACCCGTTTCTCTCAACAGTTTCGCCCTCAGTGACTCATAGACCGTACAGGTAAGTACAACATGTTCAGCGGTCTCCGGTACCCCACAACTTGGGCATAGGGGATCGATATTTATACCATACTGAACGAGCTTTGCTCGGAAACCCCCATGCCCCGTGAGAATCTGTGAAATCCAGTAGTCCGGGAGGACCCAGGTCACTTCTAGTCGCGAACTGACGGTGGGGAAGTACTTCCTTAGAGTAGCTCCTTTGGGAGTCGTCAACCACCGTCGCTTCCAGTCCTCTACTGTATCCTCCCGGAGAATCTTCTTCCAGTTTCTTGGATCATCTCTTATTCTCACTCGGAGGTAATCCGGTAGAGCCGCTAAGCATTCTCTCCTAATCTTATACCGGTAGTAGTCTTCTCTCAGCAGGAGGTCGAGAGGTATTCCTCCTGCCAAGACCTGCACAGCCTCATGAGACACCGTCCTAAATGATCTGGATACTCGAAGCAGAGCCATCCGCTGAATCGTGACCAACCTACATTTCTGTCTGTGCGAGAGATTTTGGCTCCAGGCAGGGGACGCATACCTCAGGATACTCACAATAACACCTTTATAAATGGTCATAGTTGCTGGGTACCTGAGGCCCCAAAATGCGCCCCCAATACGACTGAGTCCGTTAAGGGTTAGGGCTACCCTACTTCTCAAGTAGTCCAAGTGAGGTGTCACGTTGAACTTTCTTCCAATCCTAATCCCAAGATAGGTGACAACCTCACTTGGACGTATTCTTGATGCTTGTATAACCATTGTTATAGGGTGAGCCCTATCAGTCGTGCCTTTCAAGAGGATGGCCTGGGTCTTGGTGGCGGCCATCCTGAATTTCTTCTTCTCGCACCACTCTTCTACTAAGTTGGCGCACCTTTCAGCTTCTTCTTTCAGTCGGGTTCTGCTGTTCGAGGCTACCACAACGGCCAGATCATCTACATAAGCCGTAACGGGGAACCGCTCCTCTTCCAGTACTCCCAACAACTCATTGAAGACTAAATTCCATAGGGCAGGACCTAGAACAGAACCCTGGGGACAACCTCTTTCCATGGAGTCTTCAACTTCGAAGAAGTTACCCCGTATTCTTAAAGTTCGGTCCTGAAGATAGCTCCGTAATAGCTCGTAGAAGTTGCTGGGAGCTTCATACTTCTGCAACTGCTGGAGTACGCAAGGACACCAAACACTATCGAAGGCGGAGGTGATATCAAACAGGAGGAGCATAACATACTTCTCCGCCTTCTCTTCGACGTCATTGCGCACTCTCAGCAGGGCATCCACGGTTCCCCTACCCTTAGTGGATCCGTACTGCCGTGGATGGCTTGCTCTTGAGAAGACTGGTCGTAGGCTCACCTCCCAACCTCTTAATCACTCGAGATAGAGTCACCACAGACCCGATAGCTCTTGCTAACTCCTTAGGTGAACACTTTAGACTTTCATTTTCAAATATATCTTATAACTCCTCAGGTACAAATAGCCCATATCACGAATATATCCTATCACAACACAAATCCCCATTAAATCTTCCGTTTTCTTTCTTCGAATTCAATGCTGCCCTCAAGTCATGCAAAGAATGTTCCCCAGGCCCTGACGATCTAACATACTCCATGATTAAAAATTTATCTTACATAAATAAAATTAGTGTACATAATATTTTTAATGAAGCATTTAAATTAGGCTTTTTCTCAGACGACTGGTGTAGGGCTTACATCGTTCCTATTTTAAAAAAAGGGAAACCAAAAGAACTTTTATCTAGTTACAGACCGATCGCTTTGACTAGCTGTCTATGTAAACTCTTTGAAAAAATGGTTACCTTTCGACTAAAATGGTATCTCGAAAGTAAATATCTGTTAAATATTTGGCAAAGTGGATTTCGTGCTGGGCGCAGTCCTGTAGACAATATAATACAATTAGAATCAGAAATATTAAAAGCGAGAAATTCCAAAAACCACCTACTAGCAATATTCTTAGACATCGAAAATGCTTTTAATTCCGTTAGAAGCAATGACATTATTAAAGCATTACTTAATATGGGAATAAACGGTGAAATCCTAAGATTCATAAAAAATTTTCTAAGTAATCGTAAATTTGAAGTGAAGTGCAATACAGCAATATCTACAGATTTTGAACAGCAAAACGGAGTACCACAAGGCAGTGTGCTTAGCCCCATATTATTTAATGTGGTCATAAATAAAATTGCAGAAGAAGTTAAATTACCAGCAAAAATTCTACTTTACGCAGACGACTTAGTATTATACGTGAGTGGGAAAAATCTGCCCTACATTCATAGCTCTATACAGAACACCGTTAACAGGGTTGTTGCGTGTTTCGCAAATAAGGGGCTTGTGGTATCCAAAACAAAGTCCCAGGTAATATTATTCACGAGACACAGAAATCCAAACGTAAATAATATTAAAATAAACGGAGAGCCAATTGAATATTCTCAAAGTGTTAAGTACCTGGGAATAACATTTGATAAAAATCTGACATGGGCAACTTATATAAAAAAAATCAAAAGTGAATGCCTGCAGTTACTCAATTTGTTAAGAACGGTTAGTTGCCATACATGGGGAGCTGACAAAACAAGCATACTTATGTTATACCGGAGCCTCGTCTTAAGTAAACTTGATTATGGCAGTATAGTTTACGATTCAGCCAGTGAAAATACCAAAAAAATGTTAGTCCCAATCCAAAACACCGCTCTTAGATAGCTCTAGTCCAACGGTAAGCCTACACGTGGAAGCAGGAATTATGCCTTTGGATTTTAGAAGAAAGGCACTTTCTCTTTCCTATTTCATAAAAGTAATTTTTCGCCCCCAGCACTCTCTAAATCGTCTGTTTTCTGAAGATATAATCTTACTTCAAAATCACAAAACATACCGCCCATCGTTCCCAGAAAGATGTAAATCCTATCTCACTGACTTAAACCTAGCACTGCCATCCATACCAAAATTCGAAAATCCAAAAATAGAACCCTGGTCACTCCCTATCCCCAAACTTAACAAAATAAAATCAAAAGGCAGTTCGCCAATTATACCGTTAACAGATTTCAATCGCTTCAAAAACGCCCATCAGGAATGGACATTTATTTATACCGACGGGTCTAAACGCAAAGAAGGAGTAGGCGCTGCTATGGTGTCGGGAAATAATCATATAATGTTATCCCTTCTTCAGATTTGTAGTATCTACACCGCTGAGCTATCTGCTCTAAACCGCGCCGTAAAATTCATTGACGCTAAACTAGCCAGCCGCGTCGTGATTTGTTCAGATTCCAAATCTGCCCTTATAACGATACGGGACCCTTTTTCTCAAAACTGGTTAATTGTCGATACTCTAACTAAACTTAAAACATTGGAAATGGCTGGATGTATGGTAAAATTTTTATGGTTACCAAGTCATGTCGGGATCAAAGGCAATGAGATGGCAGATAGTATGGCCAAGAGAGCTATCAAAGAAGGTCAACCTATCATCACCACTCAACCTTCTGAAGTTGTCTCTTTAATCAAAGAAAAATCATGGTTGGCGTGGCAAATAACTTGGTCTGCCACTAGAGATAATAAGCTAAGGGTTGTGGAGCCATACGTCCGGAGAGTCACTCCAAATATCCTGCTGACCAGAAGGGAAGAAGTAGTACTGACCCGGCTAAGGATCGGACACACTAGGCTTACTCACGAGTACTTAATGAGGAAAGACCCTCCCACTCAATGTCTTTCCTGCGGAGTACCTCTTACAGTGAACCATATCCTAACCGAATGTTATGCATTCCAATCTTCTAGGGATCAACATCTTCTCAGAAATAGCCTTGAAGAATCACTCCAAAAGGACCCCAATGCTATTAAAAACTTAATATTGTTCCTTAAGGTAATCAAAATATTCAACAAAATTTAATCACTCCTTGTAATTGTTAATGTTAAGTTTTTTAAGTTTGTATGTTCCTCTTTAAATTGTAAATATACCTGTTCATTTTTCCTCTTTTAATCATAATTTTTAACTATAATGGTTGTTCAATTTTTCTTCTCGTAATTTTTAATATTTAAATTGTACTTCCTAACTTTTCTTCTTTTTAATATTAATTCTGTTTTTTAAACTGTATTTTTAGATTATATTCCTGAAATCACTAACCTTTTATTTAAATGTCCTTGTTAACTGTTAACTTATCTTTCTCTAATCTTTAATGTTTAATTCTAATGGTTCTTGTACTTTCTAATGTTTAAACTGTATTCTTTAACTTCGCCTCTATTAGTATTAATTTTTATTATTTAAAAATGTATTTTTTTAGCTTTTATTCTTAATATCATTAATCTTTATTGTCTCTGTTATCTCATCTTCTATTAAATCTTTAAATTTCAATTTTTATAATTTTAGTTCAATTGTACTATCATAATCATCTGTAATTATTCTTAACTTTTCAAGCTTTAAATTGTATTTCTTAGCTATAGTTGAGTTATGTGTGTAGTAATTCATCAAATTGTAATATAGGGCGAAAATGACCCAAGTGGTTGAAGAGCCCAAAACATGTATAAATAAAAAAAATTTCCGAATAATTCAAAAAGTGTACACTTTTTTGTGGATATTGTATATGGTTTTTAAAATCTTACAGAATTTGCTAAAAAACAAAACAAAAATCGTTAAAATCGGTCAATTAGGAGAAAATATATGGTCTCTAGTTTTTTAAATAAGTTCTGCTGCAAAGATTATATCGTTTGTTTTGGTTTTTGAATTTTGAATGTGTTACTTAGGTAATGCTAATTTTTTTAGCATATTAGTAATGATTTAAAAAAAAAGTTTAGTCCATTAATTGGAATCACCTATTTATTTTTCTTTGGTACAAGGAAGGTGATGATGTTACTTTAGATGCACAGGCGGATCTACGGGGGGTGGGGGGAGGGAGGGAGAGGCTTTCGGGCTGAAGCCTCCCCCAAAATGGTAAAATATAACCATGTTTTACAGAAAAAATATTAAAAAATATCTTTTAAAGTATTCTTGTTCGTTTAATTACATTTAATAAGACTTCAGAAACCACTTAAACACCATTTCATAAAGGTAGTTAATTTCTTTCTTTTTTTTTCAAATTATTTTTATGAAAAAAAAATCTTTCGGACTGAAGCTCCTCCCCCCCCAAAAAAATTAAATCCTGAATCCGCTAGTGTTATAGATGTATAATTGTTTAGAAATAATAAACCATTGTGAAATAACTAGCAGCTATGTGAAATATGTAGCGAAAAAATGCTAAATATAACTTTTGAAAGAAGTTGATAATTGAATAAAGGAGAAAAAAAAATGTTTATACAGGTCGAAAAAAAATCTTCGGAAATACAATTCAGAAGGTATACTTATAATATATCGTTGGAAAGTGGAGAATTTCTGAAAAAAACAATATCTAATATAGAAAGTTGTAGAAGGTAACGGAGAGCGGCGAAAAAATTATAAATAATAATTTTTGAAAACTGATAATATTTAAGGCAAATCACATATTTTGAAGGAAATTAAATGAAATTTACTAACAAGATGTAAACTTTAAAAAATATTTTTACTTTTGTAGAAAGTATTTAAAATCCACCTAATCAAGTTAATGGCGTTGTTAAAAAACTATTTCATTGTACTTGTGTGAAAGAAGAACTAAAGTATAAAATCATTTGGTGGATGTATAAAGCATGTTTTTATAACCTTAAATACATTTACTTTAGTTTAGTGATTATAAATCTGATATTATATTTAAATAATTAGGTGTCAATGTTTATTCCGAAAAATTGTCATGTAACTTTTTAGAAAATTAAATTAGCGAATAATTTGATGAATCTTCTCTTTGTGATATTCCAACAGTATCCACTACTATTTCATTGTACTTGTATGAAAGAAGTGAAATATAAAAATATTTCATAGATACATTTACAACCTTAAATATATTTACTGTAGTTTAATAACTCTAGATCTGATAATATATTTAAATATTTAGGTATCTATCGTCCATTTATTCCAAAAAATCATCATGTAGCCTTTTAGAAAATTAAATTAGTGAATAATTTGATAAATTTTCCCTTTGCGATATTCCAATAGAATCCACTTACAATTAGTGTGACAACTTTTGACCTGTATATGACAGACAATGCAAATCTCTTAATTCTGTTTTAATAAACTTTGCAATGGAAAATAACAGTTTAATAACTAATAATCGTACAATTCATAATCAACTGATCGAACAATCCATAATCAACGAATCGTACAATCCATAATCAACCGGTGATATAACAAATAGGACTTTTGTTATTTTAATAGTATTTATGATCTGTTTGCTGCAATCTTTTAGCTTTAGCACAGTTAAAAATGCAATTAAAAACATTTTTATAACAGCCCAACATGCCCAGAAAATAATTTCTATTCATAGTTGAGCAAAGTTCCAAGAGTTAGTGAAAGTTGTGTGTTGCGCGCACCAGATTTTTTACCTAGCAGTTGGTACAAATTAAATCACTAGCGCAATTTTCAAGCCTTATTGAGTCCTCCATTAAACATCCATTATTAATGTCCTATTAATTTTTCAGAGAAAAATTAAATTGTCCTAAACTGTTACAGTACCTCCAGAAATGATGTAGGGGAAACTCTTAAATATCAGGTAAATTTAATTTTTCTCTGAAAAATTAATACGATATTAATAATGGATATTTAATGGAGGACTCAATAAGACTTGAAAATGGCCGTAGTGATGGTCGAAACGTTGTCGTAATAAAATAGCTAATAAATAAAATGTTGGTGAATAATGGCCTAATTTATATAACAAATGAGACTATTACTTCAATAGATTTCAAGTTTTTGAGTTAACTAAAAATAAAAAGATCTTCAAAGCAGAATTAATTCTAAATGTTTAGAACGCTTTATCTTTTCACAAAAATTTGATTATTCAGGAATTTATTACGAAAACTAGTTTTCCACATTTGTAGTTCATAACTATAGATTTGTTCACCCTGAAAAGTACTTAGCTAAAACTCTAGAAAAAAAAACTAACTTAACCTAAAGTTAGAAGGAAGAATTACAACTAAATTGAAAAATATAAAGTAAAAAAAAATTATGGAAATTATAAACCTATACAAAAAGTTTATAAAAATTTTCTATAATTATAAGTCATACTAAGTTAATACAAATTGCAATTTAGTAATATTATCATAGTTTTACTACTATAAATAAATAGCTATTTCAAAAACTTCAACAAAAATTTTTTCTCAAAAAAAAAAAAAAATTTCTTCAATTAAATAATTTCAGGACAACAGCAGGATAATAAATGTGGCAATATGCAAACAGAGCTTTGCAGTGGGTCAAATGTGAAAAAAATATCCATAGGTGAAATTGAGTTTTAAGAAATCAAATATTAAAAAGACAAGAGCTTACTAGACGATATAGCCAACTTTCACATCTTCTGGACTACAGATCTTCACTTAACTTACAAAACAAGCTACTGATCTACACCTTACTGAGGGCAAAACAAACACATATAAACAAAATACAAACAGCACAATAACAAATTTTACGAAAAATTGTTAACGCACCTTGGTACATTTCAAAGACTACTATACATAACGACTTAAATACCCCAACAGTAAAATCCTACATCCACGACAAATACACAACATTTCATTCTTCAACCCAAAATCACTCCAATCCTCTGGTTCTTTCTGTCTTCTGCTCCCTGTTACCTGAACAATGCAGATTAAGAAGAAAATGACCAAGAGACCTACTATATCAATAAAAACCAAATCAAGCAATCACACCAAGATAGTACAAACACAACAAATTTGCTAAATGCGCAGCCGCGCAGGTGAAAATTGCATAAAATATTGTAACGTTTTCAAAAGAAACAAAAACAAACAAACGAGTTTCCTTTTTGAATATCTTATTTATTTTAACACATAATATAAATCTTCAGGTTGGGTTCTGACACCTGAACACTCATTCCTATTTATAAAGACAATGTACACTAATTCATTAATTACTACTACACTTATTTATAATTTAAAATATTTTATTAAATAATTTGTCCCGGTCTAAACTTTTGGTTCTATCCCTCTGTCAACATAAATGGCATTGTTAGCACTCACCCAAATGTTGACGCCTGCCAGCGAAATAATCTCTTCTTACTTACGATTGTCCACTTAATGTTTCTGTACCACTTAATTAATTTCTGCTATATTCTTTCTTCCAACATAAAATAATCTTCACTAGTGGCCTCTGTCAACACTCGAACCGGCTAAGACTCCTTTTCCTAATTTCTCCACTTGCTGGCTGGCACCTTCCCCCTTTTCCGCTTGTCTCCTTCCCTTGACGGCTCATGATTTTCTCTCTTAGCCGCTAGCACCTTCCCTCTTGGCGGCCCGTCGCAGTCTCTGTTACATGAGCCCGCCTCCCCCTCTTCCTCTCTGCAGTTCATCCTCCTGCCACCCTCGCGCCACTATTTATACACCATGTAATGTTGACATTACAATATAAATAAATAAATAAATGTAATACAATACTTATGCTTAAGCTGTCAACTAAAAGCTGATTCCACTCTACTTTTTAAACCACTCTATTTCTGTTTCCATTTCTTCCTCCAGTCGGCCATCAATTTAAGGTCACAGTGTATCTAATTTTAGAATATTACTACAAAAATAATATTACTTATAAAGTATATTACTAAAAAATACATGTTTATTAGGTATTAATTTATTTAATAAATAGGTGATAAATAGTCAGGACACAGTCATTTTTAAGGCTTCTATTGGTGCAAACATTGGAACACAAGCTTGTGGGTCATCATCAGTGTGTGTTTTGAGCTCTGAGAGATATTCAGTAGTACTGAAAAAAATTCGAGAAAGCTGGAACACCTTTAGTGATATGATATGTAGAGCATTCAACTAACTTCCTTCAATAATTTATTTAATAAATGTTTATTCGTAACTGATTCTATGAAATAAGACAAATTTATTTATTTAGATATTTTTATATTGAATAAATATTTGAATTATATCAAGAATTTAAACATTTAGATTAATTAAAACCATTATATATCAAGGAAAGTAAAAGTAAAAATCAATTAAGTTATAAAAATACTGAAGCCTCCCCCAAAATGGTAAAATATAACCATGTTTTACAGAAAAAATATTAAAAAATATCTTTTAAAGTATTCTTGTTCGTTTAATTACATTTAATTTTTATTTATTTATTAGTTGTACATATTTGTGGCTCACAATAAATTTGCCATCTACCTTAGTATTCAGCAAATATGATATCAAGGAGAAGAATAACAAGACAAAAAAAAAAAAAACTACAAAAAAAAACAAAAAAAAAAAAACGTAGTAAAATAACACATACATTATAACATAATAACAAATACACACACAAAAAAAGACAATGCAGCAAGTAGCTCAATGCAATAAGTCTCTTGGCTATGCCTCTGTAATTACTACACTCATACATGGAGCCTTTCTTTAGAACAAGAGAGATTAGGCCCATATTCCAAGTCTCAGGTATCCTTTCCTGTTCCCATATTTTCTGGATTTGTTGAAGTAGCTTGGCTCTTAAGTCATTTCCTCCATCTTTAAACAGTTCTGAAGGTAGGTTGTTTATCTCTGGGACCTTTCTTGTTTTGAGCTTTTCGATAGCTATTTCTACATCCAGTATATCTGGTTTGTCAACCTCTTCTGGATCAAGATCCTCAGTGTGGTCCACGTCTTCTTTGTTCATGGAGTCCCCTTGATTGAGAAGTTCCTAGAAATGTTCTTTCCAGATGTTTGATGTCTTTTCTTCAGATGCCTTCAGAATGCTATCTTTTTCTTGCATTTGCGTATTTATATCCTATTCTCCTAAGGTCAGCGTTGAATTTGCGTATATCTCCACGCTGCCAGTTGTCCTCAACGGTTTGCTATCTTTCTTTGAGGAATTCCCCTTTTGGCGATCTTATAGTTTTGTTTGCTTTTTCTTGGTAGCTGTGTACATTTCCTAAGCAACTTGATCAGTTGTTATTTAGCCGAGGAATTTCATTTTTCTTCTTTCCTCTACTGCCTTTTCGCATGCTTCTGTGAACCACATCTTAGCTTTTTGTTTCTTTTGAATACAGATCAATACAACAGAATACAGATCCTTAAAATACAGATCCTTAGCTATTAATTTTTGTCCTTTCCCTAATCCCTCTCAGTGTTGGTCCAATGTAAGGCTATCCAAATCCAAGGGATCAAGGGGAATTCATTTTTCAGCTCAAGTGGGATTTGTTTTTTACTTCAGGATTTTTCGAATTACAGACTTCATACCTCTTCTTCTTTCCACTTGATCCTCTGTTGTGTGAATTCGCTTCAATCTCTGACATAGTTTAATTCTAACCAGAGAGTCTGCTCCCTGATAGCTTCTTACATCTTGTATTGAGCTCTGATGTCTCTTGTCTACCAGCACATGGTCAATTTGGTTTTTCGCTCCTTTGGGACTAACCCAGGTGTACTTGTGGATATCCTTGTGTAGAAACATTGTACTGCTGACGGCTGGACCTTTAGCTGTTGCCAGACTGATACATCTCACTCCATTGTCATTGCTATTTTTGTGAAGGCTTTGGCCGCCGCTAATAGGCCTGAATTAGCGTTTGTGTCCTATCTTTGCATTTAAATCACCTATGACTAATTTTATGTCAAGACTATGAGCTTGGTCCACAATATTTTCCAATTGATCGTAAAAATCATCCTACATCTCTTCATCTTTATCTTCATCATCATCTGGTTGGTGCATACTCATTAATTATCATCATACACATTAATTAATTATATAAATATTATATACAATATAATAATAATATATAATGTTTAAGGATAAATACGGACATAATAATACTGCAATTTATGGACTCTAAAATTGCAAATGTCTAGATTGAAAAAAAACTGCTGACACCTAGGTAAAGTACAACTACCATCTTCACATGCATGGCCAGCTGAAATTTATAATTAATATTTAATTATTAAATGTGATTTTTTTATGAGAGCTTGCAATAATGTACTAATATGATTTTTTATATATAAAATAAAATATTAAACGATTACTAAAAACTTTTTTATATAATAGAGAGATAATCTAAAAAATATATATAACAATATATCCATAAATATATATATATATATATATATATATATATATATATATATAATAGCTCTGTAACTCTATAATAGCTCTATATATATATATATATATATATAATAGATCTGTAACTGGTCTTCGGTATCCTGTACTAATTTTATATTATCTGATATTTTATTTATATGTACCCTGTACCAATTAACTTTTTTTGTATCTAACTTTTTATTTGTATCTTGTTTTTTAGCCCTGATGAAGAACTAGAACATAGGTCAAGATGTTGGAACATATAATAAAAACACAACTATAATATATAGTAGTAGTTCTAGTAGCTCTGTTGACTGCACCCCGACCAACTTCTTAAAATAGAGCAGTGGTTAGTATGATTTTTTAGCATTTTTATACAGTTTCAAAAATATTTTCATACTCAGTTTGTTTTTTTTCTTTTTCATATAGTAATATTGAGATATTGTAATATTTCTCGGTATTTTTATAACTGTATTGATTTTATACTTTTACTTTCCTTGATCTATAATTGTATTATTTAATCTGAATTTCTATATATAACATTGGTCAAAGTGTTGGCAAATATAATAAAAACACAACTACAATATACAGAGTATCCCGTGAGTAGAGGGAAATATTTTAAATATTGATAGTAGACATCAAGATCTACAAAAAAGTTCATATAGAAAATGCCCAATTTCCAGTAGAAAAGTAGTATATTTAAGATATGTGTTTTTTTAAGTGAGTCACGTTTTTTATTGAAAAGAAAGCAATAACTTAAAAATATTTTATTTAAGTAATTAAACATTGCTCCATAGTAAACTAGATAAAATTAACTTTAAGCGAAAGTAGAGTTGGTCATTGTTAAAACTATTTCAGAAAGATATTTGAGCGGCTAAACACAGAAAAATTCCTTTTAAAAAAAAAAGTCAAATTATTTGTGATTTCTTTTATCAACCTTCAACCGTACTACATTTACCCCACTTTTAGAAAAACTTTCTCATTTAATAAGCTTTAAAAACCCAATTTCGTAATTACTTTCACATGAAAATATTTTAAAAAATCATTATTTTTAAATTTTTTATATTTACAAATAAAATGTGTTTCTAGGCAATTGTGTTACAATACATCCCATTTCACGAAAAAACAAGAAGTAAAAGTATTGCAACAGTTAATTGTAGTATATTTTGCAGAAAACTTTGCAGAGTATTTTAAGGTGACTGGATTGGAAATCACATCATTTCTTAACACAACTTGAGGTGAATCTCAAAATTTTTCCTAATAAACCTCAACTTAATTAATATGGACTTAAAGCTTATTAAACGAGGAAGTTTTTGAAAAAGGTTTTTGACCTCAATTGTAAAAATGATATAATTATAATAATAAAACTTAATAAAAATACTTTGCTAAATATCTTGATTTTTTATTTATATAACGTTTGCAATTTAACACTGTTTTTTGTATATTTACTGATTCTTAGAGGTAATTAAAATTTGTATATACTTCCCAGGAAATGAGTCATATTAATACCTGTTTTATAAACTAAAATAATATATACCTAATCTGAACTATATATAATGAATAGCTACCGGGTTATTTAGTAAAACTCATATATCACTAATAAAAAAATTAATTTTTATTTCCTTTATTTTGTGCAGAAGTTGGACTATATCATAAATAAATAGGAAATTTTAATATTGAACGAATTATTCTCTATGCACAAAGAAAGATAGAAAGGGTGACGCTATAAGTTCTTCTATAAACCAGAAGTGATTGTTTTGTATTTGGTCTCAAAATGAGAAAAACGCGAAATTGAACCAGAAAATTGGAAAAATACATTAAGCGAACGAGAAAGGAAGTGCCAAAACCTCGGAAAAGTTAAAAAGGACCAGTATCCATTATATAGCTAAATGAATGTATAGTAGACAGATGAACAGAATGTTTCCAAGATGCTGCTCAAAGGGGGTCAGTTGCAGTTCGCATGATATTAAGTGGACGATGTAGGTTTATTATGGTGAAAATCACTTTATTTTCGATTGCTGAAGGTGCACATCGGGACTATCTTCACTTTGAAGCAGGATGTAGAGCGGTATATCGAGAAAGTTATAGCTCATAGCTCTCCTTCTGTTTAGTGCATTTGCAAAAGATTTTAAAAAAAATTGACTTTACTGGTGTTTTTCATAGCCTAAGCCAATTATTTTTTAATATTTCTTCGTGTTTTATTATCCTATGGCTATTCAGCTTTAATAAAAGACCAACTATGAGGAAATTAAGCCAAATGCTGATTCTCAGTGACCAAAAAACTAACTAAAGTCAAAGTCGTCAATCGGCCATCTTTGGACGCCATTTTGGGGCAGTGCGTTCACTTTTTTTTGTGGGAACATTGGCTTTTTTTTTATAAATAGTTACAAGGAACACAACGATATGCAATTTATAGGGATGTGGGGGAGGGGGGAGGGTGCACGGTAAGGGGGTCTGGCCCACCGTGTATAACATCTTCCTCCAAAAATGGAAATAATAAAATTTCAGGATCTCCTAGACATCTATTTCATATATTTCTGTCTTCTATATTTTCTCCTTAAATATTTGTCTGCTTTGCTATAGTGTTGTCGGAAGTCGTAACCAAAATAATGAGTGGCAAATGAGGAAGGTCCCTTTGGGTTTAATTACTCTCCCAAGAACAATCATCTATCAGTAAGGACACCATACCTTAGGTTTAGCTTTTTTTCTTTAACTACTTTGAATTTTTGCCATTAAATACCAACATTTTTGCTTTATTGTTTCTTTGAGTGTTTTTAGATTACGTTTTATCTGTTTTAAACTTACCTTGATGAAAGAATTGGAAATTCAATAAATGTCAGCCACTGGAGCCTTATAATGAGGCCTTTTGCTAGTAGCTGACAGTCTTGTATTCTCATAAATTCAAAGAGATATACTGAATATAATGAGTCTTAAAAATGGGACCATTTATTACTCTCTCGTTAATAAATACGCTAATTATTTAGATTAAATATAAAGCAAAAATAGGTTTTCCTATTGCCAAAAAACAGGTTCTTGACAGTGACCAGTATTTAGAGTGACCAAAGAAAGTATTTGCACACCACGTCTTTTTTATTTAATTATGAATTTATGCAATAAAAAAGCCCTATTACTTCAAACATAAAAAGTATATTTATAACTTAATAACTATAAATACAATTCAAATGAAAAACTTTTTTCATAAAAAAACAAAACATCAAACAAAAAATACAGAAAAAAAGTATTTGCACACCTTACGTTTTATTATTATCATTATATAAATAGGCAAACACAAAACGGTTCAGCCCCTTTTTCTCCCCTATTATTCAACCGATTTTCTGAATTTTTGAAGTGCATTTTAAACGGAGCTAAAGCTAAATCGTACAGATAACAAGTCATTAAGACCATTATAATTACAAAATATCTATTTAATATATTGGCGGTGGGCAATAAAAATCTAGTCACTCCATCTGCTTTTACAAACCACACAACTTTCTTTGCTTTTAGAAGCCACAGCATGACTTACTCCAATTAACCATTTTTCATATTAGAAATTAATGTGAAATGGTCAATTGTTTCAAAATTAAAGGTACTTAAGAGGAAGCTAATTAGCCATTTAAGCCGTGTTAGAGAACATTGATCAGAATAATAACGATTTCACTTCCGTAAGACTTTTTGTTTTTGAGCTGACTGTTAACACACTTACAGAGACCATTTTGCGAGACTTAGAGGACCTAGCCATTGCGCCCACGGACAATCACCCGGGTCTCCCAGCCCACACTACGGCCCTCTATGTACACTGACAGGCAAAAAATTCCACCCACTTGATTTTTTCATGTTTTCATCATAAATATTTCTGCTTTGGATTGGTCTATTGTTTTTAATGAATAAATAGGTAATCTTTTTGTTTGTTTTCAATTAGGAATGTTAATATAGAGGACAATAACCCTTAATCCTTAATTCAATGAATTGATTCTACTAGATTCCAATGTTTACTTTCTATGGAATCAAAATGTTTATTCAGTATCATTAGTTCAGTGTCGTTTCATGCAGCACATTTCTTAGTCTCCGGCTTTTAATTTTTTCAATATTAAGTTTAAAAATGCCCCCTAGTGCTGAGGATGTTGCGCGTGGTGTGGCACTTATTGATGATGGACGTTCCATTAGATATGCACTTAATGCCATCGGAGTTCCATATGAAACTTTGCGAGACGCCGTCAGACGTTTTCGGGAAACTGGTTCTTACAATAGAAGGCCCGGTTCTGGACGGCCTAGGGGAATAGAACCACGGAATGACCGGTTTTTGACTTTGAGAATTTTACGAAACCGGCACCTTACCGTTGTTCAAGCAATTCATCAGCTCGAAGAAGTTCGAGGTGTGCAAATTTCTGAACATACCGCTCAGAGAAGATTAAATGAGTATGGATTAATGGCTTTTCGTCCAGTAAGAGGACCAGAGTTGACCAGAACTCACAGAGTAACACGGCTGGCTTTTCCTCGAGAACACAGCCATTGGACTATGGACGAATGGAGTGCTGTAATTTTTACAGATGAGTCAAGATTCGCGCTTCGCAGACGGGCTTGAAAGGGTGTGGAAAAGAAGAAACGAAAGATATGCAGCCTGTAATTTTTCCCAGAGCCAACCTTTCCAACGTGGTTCCTTAATGGTGTGGGCTGGGATTTCAATGGAGTGCCGCACAGAATTGGTTGTTGTTCGTGGAGGGTCTTTGACGGCCATTCGCTATGTAGATGAGATTTTGGAACCTCATGTGTTGCCTATCCTCAACGAAATCGGCGACTGCAGGACCTTGAAAGGGCTCTTCGGGGGGAATGGGCTATCCTCCAGCAAAGGGACATTTCCCGACTGGTGGATAGTATGCCGAGGCGTCTTCAAGAAGTAGTGAAGGCAAGAGGAGGAAACACGCGCTACTAAACGATGATGTAATTAATTTCTTTTAGAATAATAATGGTTCGTTTTTCAATTTTTTTTTCTCTAATCTTTCTTACCCAATCACATGTTGATTATTAAAGGTAAAAAAGATTATAAAATTCCATAAATACTAAGTATCATCTACAAATACCATGTATTATATACAAATACAACTTTATAGAAATATTTTTAGATGAAAACATGGAAGAATCAAGTGGGTGAAATTTTTTGCCTGTCAGTGTATATTATATTAGCATTTCCGTTGATAGAATGGCTAACTCCAATTTTAACATTTTTTTTCATTAAATTAGTATCAATTATATTTATATTTCACTTTTAGAAAATTCTGCACTTTTTTCCAAAAGTATGACAGTAATATTTATCATCAATTATCAATTACTAATAACTCTGGCTTCATTTGAAAAAGTAAGGTATACTTTTACAAGTATATGATATATACTTGATTTGTTTACGTGAATGCGTCTTATAAAAATTGTATTCATTTGGCTAATTAATCAAATGGACATTATAAACAATACACATGTTGATCGAAACAGATAAACCTAACGAAACAAGAATTTTTTTTATTATTTTTTAGCAGACCTCAAAAATAAATACAATAGGGCTCTAAATGATCTAGGCACGCCGTCGCCTCATATTAAATCCGGCCATGCATACTCCGCACTATCCCATTAAGTAATTTACTTTATTACTTCTTAGGTTAGCTTCTCCTTAGCTTCATTAATAATTCATTAACACAGGATATATGGCATTCACTGTGGGATTCCCGAGCGTGGTCATATTTCACAAACATACCACTTTTTCTCAATGACGTGAGTAGGTAAGAATGGTTTTAGTTCAATTTCTAAGTTGGCGGACTTTCCAAGTTTGCCAACTGTTGAGTACAAAACTGGATTACCGAAATATTTCACCATCACGAATATATTGTATAAATTAAAAAAATGGGTATATTTTAAATATTCTTTTCTCCTATGCCTTTCGATAATATTAAAATAAACATAGTTAATATATTAATTTAAATATATATTAATTCTACTCTATAATATATTAATTTAAATAGCCGGTGGTATTGATCCCTTTTTATCAAATTATTAACAACCACCTATAATTTCGTTAATTTCTTCATCTTATCGTAATATAAAATTTTTTTTGTCTAAGAAATAGAGCGTTTTCTCATCAAATTAATTAATTTAAAAATGTATTAAAACCTCATAAATACCCATTTGCTTTCCACTTGAATCATAAGATAATTTGAGTACAAAATCGATCAAAAAGATGGCTTTCAAAATTATTGGGCCGTCTGGCCTATACAACTTCGTTATTTTAACACGTTGGGGATAGTAACACCCAAGTAGCCCAATGTTTTTGTAAACCATCTTTTATCTCTATTTTGTGATCAAATTATCTTACGATTCAAGTGGAAACAAATGGATATTCACGAGTTTTTAGTAACTAACTAAAACTAAGTTTGCCAATCTCCAGATTGAAAACGCCCCAATTCCGAGAATTTTCTTAATTGAAAAAAAATGTTGTTGATTAGGATAAGATGAAGCTCTTCATGAAGTTTTTGGCGGACGTTAATAATTTCATAAAAAGGGATCTGTATTATGGACTATAAATATTTCACCACGATAAGGATTGCATAGATTATTAAAAAATAATTTACAGAACGTACAGTTATTTGGAAGTTAATGAGCTGAGACAAATTCTTCATGTTTAATTATAAATATAGATATCATAATTTCTGAATCGCATTCGATTAAAAAACATCATAAGTATGTACCTATACACACTTTTGAAAATACACACTCTATTAATAAGCTATAAGTCACTATGCCGTCATCAGAAGTTATTGTACAGGCCTTCTAGTGCACTTCATTTTTCATAGAAAGGGTTTTATTTAACATAGCTTAAATTTAAAATTTATTTATTTATTTTTTATTGCATATTAATATATTCTGCCACATTATAATAATAATAATAATAACTTTTATTTGTACATACAATGCAAAAAACAATGGATAAAAAATAGATATGTACAAAATCAACATTTTAGTTGAGGTTTTGAGTTCGATTTCTTTCTTCTTTTTTTTCTAGCTTCCTTGCAACCATACTAGATAATGAACCTGTCCCGTCTGCTTCCACTCTTTCCTCTCCAATGCTACTATCTTCCAGGCTGCTCCCCCGCAGGTCTTCTTCATCTCCTTGTCCCAGTCCGTCAGCGGTCGTCCTATCTTCCCCACGTGCTCTCTTGGATACCAATCCATAAACTGCCTAGTCTATGTTAATTCGTTCCTCCTGGTTACATGTCTGGTCCAGGTCCACTTCCTAATGTTCAATTTTTCCACGATATCTGGAAGGTCAATCTTAGCCCTAATCCATTTATACATTCTTCTATTCCTTCCCGTTATTCCGAGAAGATATCGCTCCATTCCTTTGACGGTTATCCTCAATTTGTGACAAGTATTCTGGTCAATTACCCAAGTTTCACAACGATATGTCATAACAGGAAGTACTGTGCTCATCCAAAGTTTTCTCTTGACCTCTGAGCTCACCTAAGATCTATACATCGCCTGATTATTTCTTCCGTTTGTCCTTTAATTGAGATAAGATGCCCAAGATGTAGAAATGTTTCTACTTTCCCTATATGGTGTTCGCCTATTTTTTTATCTCCCTCAACATTCATTGATATATACTTGCATTTTTTATAATATATTTTGAGCCCTATGTTTTCTCCAGCCTTTATTAATTGATTTGCCATCGTTAGGATTTCTTCTTTATTTTTACCTATTAGGACTTGACCATCCGCAAACTCTAAATGATTCAGCCACTCTCCAAAAATTTTCATTCCTTTGTTCTGCCAATTCATAGTTTGCATCAAATCATGGAGAACTGATATAAATATTTTAGGAGAAAGGGTGTACACCTTTACAAATTTTTATTTTTACTGTTGTACTTCCTGATTTATATTCTGCATTGGATCTCGAAAGTATGTATCTTTCATATTCTTGAACTAATGTTCCTCTTTTTCAACATATTTATAATACAATCCATTTGTAGAGAGTCAAATGCTTTTTCGTAATCCAGAAAAAGGAGGCTCACTGACAGATTATAGTCATTAGCTTTCTTAATTAATTCTTTAATCACAAATATGTGGTGTACAGTAGAGTAATTCTTACTAAACCCTGCTTGATGTTTTTCTAGTTCTATATTCAATTTATTTTCTATTCTTCTAATTAGGATTTTAGAAAATATTTTATATAAAACTGAGAGTAGGCTTCATGGGCGATAATTATTTAAATCTCTCTTGTCTCCTTTCTTTGGCAGAATTATGAGTTTTGCAGTTTCCCATTCTTCAGGAAAGCTTGTATTCTTAAGGCATGTATTATATAAGTGAGTGAGCGCCCGCGCTAGGATCATTCCTCCAGATTTTATGTGTGCAATTTTCAGACGTCAACCCCTGATTTTTCTTCCTAACAAATATCTATTACACTTAACACTTCTGCAATCATATTTTTTTCTTTTGGATCCCAATTTTCTATGTTCCACTCCGCATTTTTATATTTTCTTTTATCATAATATAGTTTTCATAATATTCTTTTATTCTATTAATTATCTCCAAGTTATCATTTAATTCTTGCCTATTCTCATTTAAAATAGCAATCATTTTTCTTTTAGTAATCCCTACCTCTTTTAGTTTACCTCCTGTCCTAATAGCTTTCTCGATCTTTTCTACCTTCCTTTCTCCAAACCAGTTCTCAATTTCCTTTTTGATTAATTTGTTAAGTTGTCTTGTATCTTGCTCCTTTTTTTTCAAATTTCTTCTTTTGTTTAGAAGATTTTTAATCTTTCTTGAGAGATTTCGACAGTTTCTGTCCATCGTGAAATACTCTTCCTTAATCTGTTCGAGATCTTTTCTAATGAGTTTGTTATTTTTGTAATTTGGGTTGAAGTTGTCATCTCTTGATCTAACTAAGACAAAACTAATATTAACTTATCTTCAAAATTCCATTTTATTAAGTTTTCTGATTTAGAATTTCCTATTTTCTTTTTTATGTTTTACAATGGTGAATTTTTTATTCAACATTGCCCCAACTGGTCTGTGATCACTGCCAATGTCAGGGTGACTTAAAACTTCCACATTGATCACTAATTGCTTATTTTTAACAATTATGAAGTCTTTTTAATTTTTTGCCTTTTTATCTTGGCTCTGCCATGTCCATTTGTTATTAGGTTTTTTTTTTTTCAAAAAAGCTATTCATGATGTAAAGACGATTAGCTTCCACAAACTCAATTAGTCTTTTTCCTCTATTATTCAGTTCACCTATTCTAAATTTACCCATATATTTTGAGTTACCTCCTCTGCCTATTTTTGAATTAAAATCTCCGCTTAATATTAATTGATTATATCAGTCCTCATCAATTGCTATTTGTAGATCCAAATAAAATTTTTCAATCTCACTTTCTTCTGCATCTGTAGTGGGAGCATAAACTTGTATTATTTTAAATGTCGTCTTCTGAATTTTATTTAGCTCTATTAACAGCCTGGAAATACTATGAGTGTAGGTTTTGAATGACCGTACCTCCATCTAGACCTGGGCACTCTTGAAATAATTTATTTCTGAAATAATTCACATGGTTATTCCACGAATGAATTATTTCGGGAATAACGGTTATTTCTGAAATAATATTTCAAACAGTCAACGAAATAATCTCGATGGAATAACTCTGAATTTATTTCTGAAATAATTATTTCACTATTTTAACATTCTTTGGAATAATGTAAATTATTTCGAAATGAGTTATTTCTGAAATAAATTATTTCATAACTATTATTTCAGGATTATTTATTTCATAAATAAATTATTGCATAAAATCAAGAAATAAATATTTCAGAAATAACATTGTTCTGAAATAACATAAAAAAATTACCAATATGCACCATGTTTTCGGGGGCGCTTTTTATGAAAATACTGTCGAATTTGAGATTGCGCCACCCCCTCCCCATTCCCCATCAACTTTTTGTAACTTTTCGGATTTAATCCATATCAGGGTCGACTATTATGTTTTCGGGGGCGCTTTTTATGAAAATACTGTCGAATTTGATATTGCACCACCCCCTCCCCACCCCCCATCGACTTTTTGTAACTTTTCAGATATAATCGATATCAGGGTCGACTTTTATGTTTTCGGGGGCGCTTTTTATGAAAATACGGTCGAATTTGATATTGCACCACCCCCTCCCCACCCCCCATCGACTTTTTGTAACTTTTCAGATATAATCGATATCAGGGTCGACTTTTATGTTTTCGGGGGCGCTTTTTATGAAAATACTGTCGAATTTGAGATTGCGCCACCCCCTCCCCACCCCCATCGACTTTTTGTAACTTTTCAGATATAATCGATATCAGGGTCGACTTTTATGTTTTCGGGGGCGCTTTTTATGAAAATACTGTCGAATTTGATATTGCACCACCCCCTCCCCACCCCCCATCGAGTTTTTGTAACTTTTCAGATATAATCGATATCAGGGTCGACTATTATGTTTACGGGGGCGCTTTTTATGAAAATACGGTCGAATTTGATATTGCGCCTCTCCCTCTCCCCCCCCAATCGAGTTTTAGTGACTTTTCCGATGTAATCGATATCAGGGTGGTCTTTTATGTTTTTGGGATATCTTTTTCAAATTCTACCGTATATTCTTAATTAGCTACCCCGAAAACATATTAGTTGATCCTGGTATCGATTGAATATGAAAAGATACAAAAAGATGATGCGGGAGGGAGGAAGGGCGCAATCTCAGATCTGATATTATTTTTATAATTAGCGGCCCCGAAAACATGACAGTCGACCCTGATATCGATTATATCTGAAAAGTTACAAAATGCGATGCTGGGTGGGGAGGGGGATGGCGCAATATCAAATTTGACAGTATTTTCATAAAAAGCGCTCTCGAAATCATAAAAATCGACCCTGATATGGATTAAATCCGAAACGTTACAAAAAGTTGATGCTGGAAGTGGAAGGGGGGGGACGCAATCTCAAATTTGACATTATTTTTATAACTGGCGCCCCCGAAAACATAATAGTCGACCCTGATATCGATTATATCTGAAAAGTTACAAAAAGTCGATGGGGGGTGGGGAGTGGTGCAATTTCAAATTCGACCGTATTTTCATAAAAAGCGCCCCAGTAAACATAATAGTCGACCCTGATATCGATTATATTTGAAAAGTTACAAAAAGTCGATGGGGGTGGGGAGGGGGTGGTGCAATTTCAAATTCGACCGTATTTTCATAAAAAGCGCCCCCGTAAACATAATAGTCGACCCTGATATCGATTATATCTGAAAAGTTACAAAAAGTCGATGGGGGGTGGGGAGGGGGTGGTGCAATTTCAAATTCGACCGTATTTTCATAAAAAGCGCCCCCGTAAACATAATAGTCGACCCTGATATCGATTATATCTGAAAAGTTACAAAAAGTCGATGGGGGTGGGGAGGGGGTGGTGCAATTTCAAATTCGACCGTATTTTCATAAAAAGCGCCCCCGTAAACATAATAGTCGACCCTGATATCGATTATATCTGAAAAGTTACAAAAAGTCGATGGGGGGTGGGGAGGGGGTGGTGCAATTTCAAATTCGACCGTATTTTCATAAAAAGCGCCCCCGTAAACATAATAGTCGACCCTGATATCGATTATATCTGAAAAGTTACAAAAAGTCGATGGGGGGTGGGGAGGGGGTGGTGCAATTTCAAATTCGACCGTATTTTCATAAAAAGCGCCCCCGTAAACATAATAGTCGACCCTGATATCGATTATATCTGAAAAGTTACAAAAAGTCGATGGGGGATGGGGAGGGGGTGGTGCAATTTCAAATTCGACCGTATTTTCATAAAAAGCGCCCCCGTAAACATAATAGTCGACCCTGATATCGATTATATCTGAAAAGTTACAAAAAGTCGATGGGGGGTGGGGAGGGGTGGTGCAATTTCAAATTCGACCGTATTTTCATAAAAAGCGCCCCAGTAAACATAATAGTCGACCCTGATATCGATTATATCTGAAAAGTTACAAAAACTCGATGGGGGGTGGGGAGGGGGTGGTGCAATTTCAAATTCGACCGTATTTTCATAAAAAGCGCCCCCGTAAACATAATAGTCGACCCTGATATCGATTATATCTGAAAAGTTACAAAAAGTCGATGGGGGGTGGGGAGGGGGTGGTGCAATTTCAAATTCGACCGTATTTTCATAAAAAGCGCCCCAGTAAACATAATAGTCGACCCTGATATCGATTATATTTGAAAAGTTACAAAAAGTCGATGGGGGATGGGGAGGGGGTGGTGCAATTTCAAATTCGACCGTATTTTCATAAAAAGCGCCCCCGTAAACATAATAGTCGACCCTGATATCGATTATATCTGAAAAGTTACAAAAAGTCGATGGGGGTGGGGAGGGGGTGGTGCAATTTCAAATTCGACCGTATTTTCATAAAAAGCGCCCCCGTAAACATAATAGTCGACCCTGATATCGATTATATCTGAAAAGTTACAAAAAGTCGATGGGGGGTGGGGAGGGGGTGGTGCAATTTCAAATTCGACCGTATTTTCATAAAAAGCGCCCCCGTAAACATAATAGTCGACCCTGATATCGATTATATCTGAAAAGTTACAAAAAGTCGATGGGGGTGGGGAGGGGGTGGTGCAATTTCAAATTCGACCGTATTTTCATAAAAAGCGCCCCCGTAAACATAATAGTCGACCCTGATATCGATTATATCTGAAAAGTTACAAAAAGTCGATGGGGGGTGGGGAGGGGTGGTGCAATTTCAAATTCGACCGTATTTTCATAAAAAGCGCCCCGTAAACATAATAGTCGACCCTGATATCGATTATATCTGAAAAGTTACAAAAAGTCGATGGGGGGTGGGAAGGGGCTGGTGCAATTTCAAATTCGACCGTATTTTCATAAAAAGCGCCCCCGTAAACATAATAGTCGACCCTGATATCGATTATATCTGAAAAGTTACAAAAAGTCGATGGGGGGTGGGGAGGGGGTGGTGCAATTTCAAATTCGACCGTATTTTCATAAAAAGCGCCCCCGTAAACATAATAGTCGACCCTGATATCGATTATATCTGAAAAGTTACAAAAAGTCGATGGGGGGTGGGGAGGGGGTGGTGCAATTTCAAATTCGACCGTATTTTCATAAAAAGCGCCCCCGAAAACATAATAGTCGACCCTGATATCGATTATATCTGAAAAGTTACAAAAAGTCGATGGGGGGTGGGGAGGGGGTGGTGCAATTTCAAATTCGACCGTATTTTCATAAAAAGCGCCCCCGTAAACATAATAGTCGACCCTGATATCGATTATATCTGAAAAGTTACAAAAAGTCGATGGGGGGTGGGGAGGGGGTGGTGCAATTTCAAATTCGACCGTATTTTCATAAAAAGCGCCCCCGTAAACATAATAGTCGACCCTGATATCGATTATATCTGAAAAGTTACAAAAAGTCGATGGGGGTGGGGAGGGGGTGGTGCAATTTCAAATTCGACCGTATTTTCATAAAAAGCGCCCCCGTAAACATAATAGTCGACCCTGATATCGATTATATCTGAAAAGTTACAAAAAGTCGATGGGGGGTGGGGAGGGGGTGGTGCAATATCAAATTCGACCGTATTTTCATAAAAAGCGCCCCCGTAAACATAATAGTCGACCCTGATATCGATTATATCTGAAAAGTTACAAAAAGTCGATGGGGGGTGGGGAGGGGGTGGTGCAATATCGAATTCGACATTATTTTTATAATTAGCGCCCCCGAAAACATAACAATCGACCCGGATATTGATTATATCTAAAAGTCGATCGGAATGATTATTTCAGATTTCACATTATTCCTGAAATAATCATTTCAGATATCGTTATTCCTGAAATAATTTATTCCCGAAATAATCATTTCGGAAATAATGGTCAGGTTATTTCATGAAATAAATTATTTCGGAAATAACTATCGAGGTTTATTTAGGGATTTATTCCGGGAATATTTTTCAAATAAATTCTGCCCAGGTCTACCTCCATCTCATTATTTCTATTTATAAGGAAGCCGGTTCCGCCTTGCCCTTTTACTGTAACATTGTAATACAGTGTACTTCACCAACTTGGTACTTCAAACTGCCTGTACCATATCTCCTCATTTCTGACAGACCAACAAGATACGAGTTCATGACTTCCAATTCGTTTTTAAACTCGGTTAATTGAGAATCTGCCATTAATGTTCTACAATTAGAGGTGAATATATCTCACTTT
This sequence comes from Nezara viridula, assembly GCA_928085145.1. Taxonomy (NCBI): domain Eukaryota; kingdom Metazoa; phylum Arthropoda; class Insecta; order Hemiptera; family Pentatomidae; genus Nezara; species Nezara viridula. The sequence continues at coordinate 141,073,491 of OV725077.1, read as the reverse complement.
TTCATCTGTGATCATTTTTTAGTTTCCTTTTTGTTTATTATCCTGTCGAAATTTCCATTGTCATAACCTAGATTGATAATCTGGTTACCCCTAAACTGCTAAGAATTCGTTACAGAACCAGAGGTTCCTAATATTTTGTCATCCTCTTTTGTGGCCTGTTTGAAATATCTCTCCAGGCTGCTGCTTCTTAATTTCAAAGAACTATTTATTTTCTTACTGGCTTGTTTTTTATTAAACAAGTCTTCGATCTCATTTTTCCGAGGTGGCTCGGCCTTATTTTCGGGAGTGGATTCCTCACTTCTCTGTCTTTTAGCTGTTTCGTTGTATCACTATTTATCAACTCCATAGCTCTGTCTTTTGATGCAATTTCTGACTCTATATTACTGCTAGAGTCTTCAGATTTTAACTCTTCTAAAGTATAAATGTCATACACAGGAGAATAATCACAAGAGAACTTCAAATTTGATTTAAGTTGCCAGCTTGCATTCAAAAGCTGTATTTTTCTTCTCATCGCTAAAAATTTTATCAACACCGGCCTATTCTGTTTTAATGGTGATCCCAATCTGGTGATCAAGTCTATCTCTGAAAGGCTGAGATTAATTTTCAAATAGTTATTTATAGCATTTACTACAGTCTCTTCCAGCGTGTTATGTCTCTTCATTTGTGATGTTTTTAAAATTATATAATATTCGATTTTTTTTCTCTATTAGTATATTCTTTTTAATCAATATTTTGGTTTCTTTTTGAGATTTCGTTTTCAAATGCAGTTTTTAATCAGTTGTGTGACGGTTCTAAATTTTCTAGTTTTGATTTTAGTTCGTTCAACTCAATTTGAAAGCATTCCACCAATTCTTTCAAGATTCTCATCTCCTCGTTTTTTAACCTTTTTAACTTGATCGCTTGTGTCTCTCAGAAGGGTCATACGTCATTTAAAGTAGTTTCTGCAGCCATTTTCTCGTAAAACAATTAAATTAATTTCAATCCCGTCCCACCAGATCCCGTGCGTCCGACCTCTATCCTCCCCCTCACCGAACATTTGATATATCCTTTTTAATACAAGTTGTCTCCCTCTGGAACTCTATACCTTCAGATATTCGACACGCAAAATCGATATCCTCATTCAAATCTCTCTTCTTCGAACACCTACATACGAACACCATTCCCAATCCGATTGATCATGAAATGCACTTAAAAACCTCAAAGTACACCCAGATACTCTGATTATTTTGTAATTTATAGATATTTCGTTCACTTAATTAATTTCTTTGTATATTTTATATTTACACGTATTTATATCGTTTTATCATTTATAACTTTATTGTACTCCGAATAAACCTGTAAATATTAAATAGTATTTCATGGACACACCAAAATATTGATATATATTCTGTATTTGTGACTTGTTCTAAAGGGACACTAGTCTCAGAATAATAAAATTATTTTCATTCATTCATTCGAAATTAAATTGAGAAAACCACAATATAATAAATTAATACGACTAGCGCAACAAAAGGATTAAAACTTTCAAAATTAATTTGAATTAAGTGATCAACAATTTTTTTTATTTATCACACAACTGTAGACTGATAATAAATAAGTACCTCGAACTTGAACTTAACGATTTGGGCGATGTGGTGGAGAGCTGCTAGATCCAGCCTGCAATCGAGATAAGCAATGCCTGTCCTGATATTTGCCGGATATTGCTACAGTAATAGTAAAACTATCTTCATCAATATTGTCACCAAATTTTACTAACCACTTCAGTAACACTTTGTCTTTAACTGTTCAAAAACTCGTCGACGAAGGTGTAGAATTTCTAAGTAGCACAGAGACGATGTTACTAAGTCAACGGTCCAGACCGAACTCCTCTGCCACATTAAAGTTCATTAATATGAAGGCTACATTAATCATGCACCCAATATGTATATACAAATAATAACTAAGATAGAGATAATAAAGAAAAATAAATATAGAAAAATAAAATAAGTAAATTAATATACCTGTGTACAAAAAAATGAAATAAAAGTAGGTATTCTAGTTACAGAAATCTTGTTGCTATTTAAAAGTCGAGTTTTTTGGAAACCGGACTACATTGTAATATTCACTAACAGGATTTCTTCCACGGCCTCCTTTCTTTTTAAAAAATCTGAACTCGAACGTCATTTTTCATAAAAAACGAAACAACATAATCACAAATATAGAAATTTTGCATAATGCTATGTAAAAATCACATACTTTCGCTCAACTTGTGCCAATATACGTAAGCCAGCTATTATCGTTGAAATGATAATTCTGTAGTTTTGGCGCCTGCTTACGTAAGATGGAAACCGTAAATATTAGCAAGCCTACGCCAATAGAGTGAAATGTGAAAGTGAGGTAGGAGTGGCTCCTAAACAACTGACCGACCCCACTAACTCATAGTGTCGGCGTGGATTTCGTGATTTTAAAGAAAGGGTGGAATAGCGATTACGTGGACGTATTAATATTATAAACTTTTTTTACTTTCACTTACGTTTATGTATAATATATAGTAAGAGTAAGTATTGCGATCGTGACAATTTTTGAATCTGAGTTTTCAACGGAAACACACGTTTTGGGGTACCCTGAGTCTAAATAACTAAGCCCCGAAAAAAGGTCTGTGAGTGTGTATGTTAGCAGCCTAGCTCAAAAACGAAAAGTAAGATATGTATTTAAGATAGGTATCTGTCTTAGATGTGACAGCAACTTTTTCTTTAAAATCGGCTAACCGGAAGTGCCACTTTATATTGACGCTGAAACACATTTTTACAATTTTCTCTAAAACAGCTCTAAGCATTTTGATTAAACTCGGCGTATCATTGTATATTAAGTGGTCTTTAATATCATTTAGGTCTTATCCCCGTTGATGTCACTTTACAGGGCTTAAATGTCCAATGTTCACCATATGTCTTCCTCTAAAGTACCTTTAATATGTTTTTTTTTTTTTAAAGTTAACCATTTAGCATTATTCAGAGTTACGAAAAAATGCTACATATAACTATTGAAAGAATTTGATAAATTAATAAAGGAGAAAAAAAAAATGCAGAAAAACTTGCGTTCCTACAGACTGTAGCGCCTAAACGAATGTACCGATTTCAATGAAACTTCCCTAAAGTCATTTTCTCGATACCCTTTAAATTTATCTATATAACATACTTCAACGAAAAGAAGCTGGAAAAAAAGTTACGAGGGATGTTAAAATTAAATTCCGAATAACTCAAAAAGTATACGCTTTTTTTTCGATATTGTAATGGTTTTTTTAAAAGTTCATGGAATTTCCTAAAAAAAACACAAAAAAAATCGTTAAAATCGGACAATTAGGAGGAAAGATATGGTCTCCAGTTTTTTTCCCTGAAGAGGTGAAAATTTGGATAAATTTAAAATATATTTTTTTAATTGTTGAGACTAAAAAAACCTTTTTTCTACAGATAGTTAATATAGTGTCTTTCCTAAGAACATGATTCATAAGAAAGTAGTACCTACATTTATACTTTTATTCTCAGTTCTATATTGCAACACTGCAATCACTACCTTTGGAATCAACTAACTCATTGTCTGCATAGATAACTTTTTCAACTAAAGATATCACTCAAAAATGTTGAAATTGGAGTTAGTCATTCTGTGGTTTATAAAAGCAGATAGAGTGAATAGATTTTTATTGCTTGTCGACGAAATATTAAATAGACATTTTGTAATTATAATGGTCTTAATGACTTGTTATCTGTAAGCTTTAAGGTTTAGCTACGTTTAAAATGCACTTCAAAAATTTTTATAATAGCCCAGCATTGCCAGATAATAATTTCTATTCAAAGTAGATCGGTAAGTGAAAGTTGTGTGTTGCGAGCACCAGATTTTTAAGTTTAAAAATAAGTATTTAAAATCTATCTAATGAAGGCAATGACATTGTTAAAAAAACTATTTCATTGTACTTGTATGAAAGAAGAAGTAAAATATAAAATAATTTCAAGGATGTATAAAGCATATGTTTATAATCTTAAATACATTTACTATAGTTAAGTGATTATGGATCTGATATTATATTTAAATAATTAGGAATCAATGTCCGTTTATTCCGAAATATTGTCATGTAACTTTAAAAAAAATTAAATTATTGAATAATTTGATGAATCTTCCCTTTGTGGATATTCCAACAGTATCCAATACTATTTCATTGTATTTGTGTGAAAGAAGAAGTGAAATATAAAAATATTTCATAGATACCTTAAATATATTTACTGTAGTTTGATAACTCCAGATCTGATATTATATTTAAATATTAAAGTATCTATCGTCCGTTTATTTTCTAAGTAAAGCAAACAATTTTTTTTAATCCACCAAATCAAGACAATGTCATTGTTTAAAATATTATTTCATTGTTCTTCTGTGAAAGAAGAAGTGTAATATAAAAATATTTCATGATTATGTTTATAACCTTAAATACATTTTCTGAAGTTTAATAACTCTAGAGATGATATTATATTTAAATAATCAAGTATCCGTTAGTCGTTTATTCCAAAAAATCATCAAGTAACCTTTTAGAAAATTAAATTAGTGAATAATTTGATGAATCTTCCCTTCGTGAAATCCCAACATTATTCACTTACAATTAGTGTCACAACTTTTGACCTCTCCATGGCAGGCAATGAAAATCTTGTAATATCAATTTAGTAAACATTACAATGGAAAGTAACAGTTTAATAACTAATAGTCTTACAATCGACAATCATTCATAGGTTAAATATTCTGATGTACTTTCAAATCTCTCTAGGCATATATGAGCCTTTCGGTTGACAGAATGACTAACTCCAATTTTAACATTCTTTATTAATTTTAGTGATATTTATAGCTGCAAAATTTATAACTTTATTCACAGTGCTATAAAGATATGAACTTGAAATTGGAGTTAGTCATTCTGTGGTTTATAAATGCAAAGAAAGTTGTGTGGTTTATAAAAGCAGATGGAGGAACTAAATGTTTGTTGCCTACCGTCGATATAATAAATATATATTTGTAACTCTAATGGTCTTAATGATTTGTTATCTGTAAGCTTTAAGCTTTAGTTCTGTTTAAAATACGCTACAAAAATTTTGTAATAGTCCATTATTGCCAGAAAATAATTTCTATTCAAAGTAGAGCGGCAAGTGAAAGTTGTGTGTTGCGCGCATCAGAATTTTAAATGTTTTTATTGAATTTTATTACATTAATATTATAAACTAACATTGTACCATGAAAAGATATTAAAAATACCTTTACATATTGAGGCATAGGTAATAAATTAAATATGACTGGTCTGCATAATTGATCACATCTAAAAGATTATAAAAAATCTTAAGATTAAACAACTTGAGAGAGAGATTTTTAGTGCACATGTGATTTTTGTTATTGTAATTCTGTCAACTTGAGAATTAGACTATGCGACTGAAAGAACGTAAAAATGAGCCAAATGTTTTTAAAAAAAATCAAGATATCTAAAAAGATAGATATCGCCCAACCCAAGCTTCGTCCACAGAGATGTCCCTTACCATGCCTTTACATACTTGATGATATCTGCTTGTGTTTACTAACTAACGAAAAATGACATTATTATCTCACGTCGAATTCAACGATGTCTTTTTCTGAAATTGTACTATATTTTATAAATTCAAAAATAATTACTACCCACTACAGCGGTACAGACCCCATTTCATAAAATAAATAATATATTTCTAAAACTTTGTGAACGGCTTCACCTAATCGTGGCCTACAACTTTTTAACTTATGAAAATTTTCGAAAATGGGGCATTTTCAATCAGAATATCGGCAAACTTTATCTATTTAATGAGGATCTAAAACTCACGAAGATAGCCACTAAAACAATTTGCTTTCAACTTGAATCGTAAGATAATATGGTCACAAAAACGAGAAAAAAGGTTGCCTATAAAAATATTGCGCTATTTGGCGTGACTAACACCTCCAATATGTCAAAATAACGAAGTTATTTAAGCCAATCGGCTCAATGTTTTTGTTGGCGACCTTTTTTCCTTGATTTTGTTGTAAAATTGTTTTACTATTCAAGTTGAAAGCATATGTGTATTCATGAGTTTTTAGTGCCTCATTAAATAAATTAATTAAATGAGAAACTGCCCTATTTTTGCGAATTTTCTTAGATAAATAAGTTATGATAAGATAAAGCCATTAACGAAGTTTTAGACGGACGTTGATAATTTGATAAAAAAAAAGTCTATACCGCGGACCAGTGCCGGTCTGCAGGGGCGCTTGCCACTGGTAAGTAATAAATTTAAAAAAGTATTAAAATAACTAATTTTAGTATATCAATAAAGCAACTATTAGAGAAATGTTGATTGAAATAAAATTAGAATATTAAGTAATATAAAATAACTAAAGAAATCTTTTTTATGGTAGAGATGACGTCATCGCCCGGGAGTACCGAATGTCTAAGGCCGGCACTGCCGTGGACTATTATTACCGTAAGGCTGGATTGGGATATGTTATTTATGTGGATCTGAGACAGAACACCGTGGTGGATTATGCATCTTGCTATATTCGATGGAGCAAGATTTCCTTCACACTAGTATCGGCATAACTGCCTATCATGGTGACAAGTTCTGACTTCATTGCAGTAGTAATTGGCTTGGTAGATGAACCAGAGTGTTTCCACATCACTGATAAGGGTCTCGTCAAGAAAACAAATGATTGGAGTGTCTACAGGTCCTGTCTGGAGGGATTGATCGCAGACGAGGAGTGGAAAGCGTCAGAGATGAATGTAGTCTACAACTTATACTATAAGGTGTTGAGATGTTTAATTTTATTCGGGATGCCATTGGATAATTATTGATGATAATTACACAGAAATGTATAATAAAAAATAATGATACAAAATTAATAAAATAAATTTGGATTTATAATATATTTGGTACATGATTAATTAATGGGATTTCTTTTCTCAAAGGCTGGTTTTGTGTTTATCATGCTTTCTAATTACACACATTGTTTAGGGAACACATCAAACTTTATATTTGAATCAAATCAAGTAAGCACATCACAGCTGTTATCTCGGAAATGCTGCATGTATGCCTCAGTCATTGTTGTGACGCCGCCATTGTTGAAGTGTAGACGCTCACGTACCGTGATTGACTAGACTGGCCAGTTGAAAATTTTGTGATTCCACTGATTTATTAAACATGGAGTAAAACACTACAGCGGCCGGCAAGGGGCCAAGAAAGGAAGAGAGGGAAGATGAACGAGAAGACTGGCACAACAAGAAAAAGAAAAAATGCAAGTATCCCAACCCACCTATATTTAACCTCCTTATAAAATACATGTAATAAAATATAGCAATCAATTTTACTCATTCACTTCTTTAATCCTTTAACTCCTCTAATTTTACAGTCCACAGCAATAAATTTTCACCAGCTCTTAAAGCACAATTATTATAACAATATCCCTGACAGTCTTGGAAGGGATTGGCATAGTAAAGTAAACATTTGGTCCTCCGGGCTCTGATATTATTAAAATCTTTAATAATAAATCAAACATATGGTCCACCGAGCCCCGATATCATTAAAATCTTTAATGATTAAATCATACAAAATTTTCTTATGTCATTCAGGTTAAATGTAGTATATTGGCACTCATATTTATATTTGTTCTCATTTTAGTTTTGTAATTACCGTTTTATATTATTTATCACATCAAATTTAGCAATTAATTAATTAATTTCTATTCATTGGCCTATTTTCTTTTCTGATACTTGAATTAGGTTTTGATGCATAATGAATCCATATCAGTTATGAATTATCATTTTGTAGCCCTCTTTAAAACAACCACTAGCTTAATTGAGAAACATTTATTTACCAGGCATTTAATTTTTTTTTGTATTAAAATTATTTATTGATTTATCCACTGAATTACATTACTAGTTTGTATATTATCAGAAATTAATTAGCACTTATTGTCTTTAATAAGTATTTTAATAGTAATCATAATAGTTCAATGTTACTATCTAACGTCCAGCCATTAAGTTAAGCATTCATTATTGATTCATTCACTAAATAAAGAGGTAGCAGTCTTTTAATTTCTCTTTGTTATATCAACTTCTATTGGATAAAAACATCACGCACTCATTTGATGTTTATTCTTATATATACACACATATTTTATAACTTAGCATTCTATATCAAATTAAAAGCAATTAATTTGATTATAAATATATGTGTATGGTTTATAATTAGATACCTCATTTTTCGTTCATTTAAATTTGTATTGCTTAAATTGCAATTTTTTTTTTCTTACAGCAGTTTCTGCATGGTCTCTTTAGCACATTCATGCCTGGTTTGTTTCGTTTATAGTTGTCTCTCTATCCTCTTTATTACATTGCAGTCTTCTTTGTGTTCATCGGTTCTCTCTTCCTTGAACCCCCTTGCTTCGTCGTTTTTTCTTATGAAAATGCCACCAGTTAACACTGATTACAACGCTCAAATCACTACCCTGGAGCGACAGCTCAGAGGTTTACACCGGAACATCGTGGGATGTTCAGATTATGGTTCGGCAGCACTTTCGGATCTTGAGAAAGCTCCATTATTTGAAGCTCAACTAGATGCTGCAAATTCCGATTGGGCGCTGTTTATCGAAAAATGGGAGCAATGTGACACCATTCACGCTCTTGCGGGTGAAGATTTCCCGAGTGCACGTATGCAGGAGATTTACGATGCTTGTAGGCGTGAAGTAATACAAGCAAAAGCTATTATGCTCCAGATAAAGCGGAAGCTAGCAGCGGAATTGAATCCAGCAGTTCAGGATCCTGTAAATCGTTCTATGGAACCAACCACGAGCAGGACAATTGGCGCTAAGGCCTATTTACCGCAGATACCCATACCAAGTTTCTCTGGTGAGATAAAGAATTGGACCCATTTTAAGGACACCTTTGCATCACTAGTCCATCACCAGACATCACTCACCAACACCGAAAAATTCCATTACCTACTTGGGGCACTAAAGGGTGAAGCCGCAGCTTTGGTTTCAAATATTCCAATAGAAGATAGGTCATATGTCCTAGCTTGGGATAAATTGATGCAAACTTATGACAATCCCAGGGTACTAGCGACATATTTTCTTCAGCAGATATTGGATTTTGAAACCAAAAATACAAGGAACGAGCTGCAGAATTATGAGAACTTCCTTATAGGTGTAGCCGACAACATTCAAGGTTATAAGGCTCTCAACTTGGAACATTCATCCGAGGTTCTGTTGGCGTTTCTGGCATTAAGGGCTCTCGATTCGCAGACTCGAAGGCAATTTGAGATAGCAAGGGCCTCAACAAGCACATTCCCAACGGTAGACGACGTAATCACCTTCGTCAGACAAAGGAAGATAGCCCTCACAATCTCAAGAGACGTTGCCTCCTCTGCAAGCACTACTCAAGACGATCGGGTTAAAGCACAGTACCAGCACTCACAATTTCCAAGTCGTGGATCACCAAAGTACAGAACTTCGAGTTTCCTACATACTAAAACCCCACCTAACAGAAATTCCAGCAATTCTCCTAACAGCATCAAATCACCTTTCTCTACTCCTCGGACAGCCAGATACCAAAGTCCACCACGATGTTGTCCGTTCTGCAAAGAACAACATGATCTACCCGGCTGTTTCAATTTTTGCAACATCTCCTTAGAAGATCGTAAAGCATTTGTAGCAGTTTAAAATGTTGCAATAATTGTCTTCGCCAAAATCATAACACATCAGAGTGCAAGTCAAAGTTAACCTGTCGTTTCTGCAAGGCTCGTCATCATAGTCTCCTGCACGAGGTTCAATCAAATGCACAAAGCACTCCTATCTCTACACACTTTGCAGGATTTGGCTCAGCCTCACAACAACAGTGTTCTGAATCCTGTTATATACTAGGCACGGCTCAACTTAATATTTCGGGTCCTAAGCATAGTTTGCACACTGTCCGTGCAATAATAGATTCCGGAAGCCAGCACTCCTTCATCTCACAAGCTGTGGTAGACAAACTTGGATTCAAGATCAACCCTTTGAATATTAGCATTGCTGGTCTTGGCGGTAATCCAGTTGTGAAGCCAAAAGGGTCAATTGATTGCACCCTCAAATCACTTTTTAGCAGTGATGAATTCAATACAACAGCAATCGTTGTGGATACCATCTCTCCACCACTTCCCAGCACTCCGTTGGAACCTTATGTCATCCAACTATTATCAGGATACCAGCTTGCAGATGAATCCTTCCATATACCCGGCACCATCGATCTTTTGATCGGCATTGATCTTTATCCTCATATTATCAACGGAATTCCATTCAGCTCTGGTGTTGATGAGTTATTCCTTCAGCCAACAGTGTTTGGCTTAGTAGTAATGGGGAAGACAGCATGCCTTTCAAATCCAACTAAATCTTCGCTCTTCACTGGATTCCAGATAAGTATCAAAGGGGAGAAAATAGATACAACTGACAATCCGGACAAGATAAAGGTGGGCGGCGAAACTGTGGAAACAATTGGACCACAAGCAACTACTGTTCCATCTTTTGGTACCTTATCGAAGCAAAATGAATCAGCACTCAATGTTCTTCTGTCCTTAAGTCAATGCCCTGTGGACAAAAGAGATCACGCATTCCTAATGCCAAACCCTACTTTTCATAAATCCAGTTTTGTAAACAATAGAAATGGAAAATTGAATTCCAAACCTCATGTACGATACAAAACAGCTTCGGATGTAGCGGTTCATAGAGAACAGCGATCACAAGTTCAGAATACCATCCGTCAACCAAAACAGCATTACATGTCCTCTCCAAACTATCGATTAGGTATTTCACCGCAGCAGAAGCAACAGCAGGTTCAGAAGCAAAGGCAGACGTATCAGTTGCATAAACGAAACCAGTTTCTACTCCAAACCCAGCACTCAATGAAACCGCAATTTCGATAACACATTCGGAAACAGCAACCATCACATCATATGACACAACACTTGGCGCAGCAGCAATTTCCACCACATTTGGCAAAGCAAATATCGCCACATCACTCTGCGAAGCAGCGGTCCCTAGAGCATCTAACGCACTTGGGCCAGCACTCAATGCGGCAACTACCGCGACAATATTTAGTGCAGCAGCACGAATTTCAGCATTTAGTCAGGTAAATCAGAAACACAATCATTCGAGGCTCATTCACTCTCTCTGAAGTCTCAGCGCTATGAAGTCGCAAGAAATACGAGCTCATCAGTCACCTCGACATCAAAAGTCATGGGTAAACATTTGGGTAACACTCCAACGAACGAGGCAGCTATCGTTCGAAACTCCTAAACCACTTTGAACCTCAGCAATGGAAACATTACCATGAAGAGCCAACTCAAAAGTTCTCCAATGGTAGCTTAAATGTACACTGCTAGCATGATCAGATTGTCCAGAGGGTCCGACCAGATCTTGTCCAGAGCAATCACTATCTTAAACAAGTACATATGGTAGGTTTCCTGTTTGTCTCTTTGCGTCGTTCGATCCATTGTTTCCCTTTCATTAGTGATGGTTACTCTCCCTCTTAGTTGTATATATTTTATTTATATATTCTTTAAGCAATTTATTTCCTTTTATATTCATTGTTAATCTTAGTTTTATAATTATAAGTGCCAAAATTCTTTATTTTGTTTAACCAATCGTGTTTTGTTTAACCAATTTTGTTATTTTGACCAATCAAAGTGCGATTATTTTCTTTTTATATTTTATTTACAATTACCATTAACTTCCTTAATTAATCATGATTGCTTATTTTAATTTCATCAACAAGATGAAAAGCTTTTTTATTTTGTATTACCAAATTTGTATTAGCACATCACAGCACTATGTTACGCTTTTTGTTTTCATTGTAAATTAGCGTAGCTTAATTTAGGTGGGCGGCTTGTTTAGGGAACACATCAAACTTTATATTTGAATCAAATCAAGTAAGCACATCACAGCTGTTATCTCGGAAATGCTGCATGTATGCCTCAGTCATTGTTGTGACGCCGCCATTGTTGAAGTGTAGACGCTCACGTACCGTGATTGACTAGACTGGCCAGTTGAAAATTTTGTGATTCCACTGATTTATTAAACATGGAGTAAAACACTACAGCGGCCGGCAAGGGGCCAAGAAAGGAAGAGAGGGAAGATGAACGAGAAGACTGGCACAACAAGAAAAAGAAAAAATGCAAGTATCCCAACCCACCTATATTTAACCTCCTTATAAAATACATGTAATAAAATATAGCAATCAATTTTACTCATTCACTTCTTTAATCCTTTAACTCCTCTAATTTTACAGTCCACAGCAATAAATTTTCACCAGCTCTTAAAGCACAATTATTATAACAATATCCCTGACAGTCTTGGAAGGGATTGGCATAGTAAAGTAAACACACATTATGACTCCGATGAGCTAAGTAAATGTGTTTTTTTTTGCTCAATCGACTCGTATGTCTGTCCCCTAAAAAGTGGAAAATTATTTTAGTGGACATCAAAAAAATTTTTATAACAATTCAGTGAAACCTGAAATTATTGGTTAGCCTAATTTAGCCTCTATTGTACACATTTTTGAACAATTGAACAACAAGAAAACCTGGCCCTGGATAGCTTAGCCCTGATTGAGTATTGGTAGTTTTAATCTAGAGAAGAAGTGTGGTGTCCATTTGGTACCACTGTGTGCAGTCCGTTATGGAGAGAGTTTTCAATCAAAATCTAAATAGAAAACTAAATAATGTGAAGTACCCCCGGCAATCGTTAATAGTCTCTAAGTATCCAAAATAATATTTTCGTATATTAAGTGAATCTCCCAGAAAATTCGTGAAAAAGTTATAAAAAAAAGAAACTTGTTTTGGAGAGCTAACTCACCACTTATATATCCTATCGGTTTTCAAGAGGCCTAAACATTTCTGAGTCTGCTTTGAAGACTTTTATTTGAAAGGTCATTAAATTTCTGAAAAAACTGTCAAAAATCATCTGAATCGGACCAGTTTTAGCGAAGTTACAATATATTGTTTTTTATATGCTGATTTTAATTTTGGTCCATTTGCCCGTTTACATTGCTTGGTTCATCCAAGAAATCGTACCCTAATAATTTCACTGATTGGTGTTTAGGAAAATGAATCTAATTCAATTGTTTTTTTTTTCTCTAATGGACACATTTAAAGTTGTATTTTTTAATTTGTTTAAATAGATAGGGAAGTCATGTAAGTGGACATACTCGATTTTTCATTAAAACCATTGGTGTCAATGTATAAATTGTTTTTACTCTATAACTCTTCCATTTCATATAATCAGAGGATTGGAGGAGGGTTATCACTGTCTTTCTTATTTCTTAATTTTATTGATTTAGTTGGACTTAACTATGTTTAAATTAATAAAACATCTAAATGTACTTATTTTTTAGTGTTTTTCTGAGATTTAAAGTAACATAATTAATAAATAGTTATAAGCTGATAGGTAACTGCAAGACTCTTGCGCAAGACCAAGACCAAGATCAGGACAGAGTGCGCAAGACCAAGACCAAGGTTTGTTGACGCAAGACCAAGACTGCCTTGGTCTCGTCTTGGTCTTGCGTTTGGGCAACAATAGCTGCTTGTATCAAATGTGAATAAGGAATTTCAATAAAGTATTTTCACTTTATTTTTCCACATCCACTTCACAAATTATCACCAAATTGAAATAGAGTGTTCCTTAATAAGGTATGGTAACCACAAGTCACTACTTTTTCAAATTATTTCACTTTGAACTTATAAAATCTAAAACTATCACGGATCCTAACTGCACTGCTTCACGATCAGAGCCAGACTCCTCATTAACGAGTCTAATTAAAGTAAAATTACAAAATAAAAGGGAAAACGTTTATGATTTTTCTGTAATTTTGCTATAGCATTTGACAGTGTGGATCGTTATAGTCTAATTTATAAATTATATCAGCTAGGATTTTCATCTAAATTAATTAATTCAATTAAAAGTTTTCTTAGCGACACTAATGCTTCAGTTTGGGATTTGGATGGTTTGACGAAACCATTTAGTATGGAATCGGGTGTAAGACAAGGTTGTTTGCTTAGTCCGATTCTTTATCCGTTATATATAAATGATTAGGAAGAGAATTTAGATGGTGGTATTTGTGTTGAGGAAAATTGTAAAATTAAGTATCTGGCTTTTGCGGATGATATAGTTCTCCTATCTTCACACTCAGCGATATTACAGAGTAATATAAATTCTCTAGACAATGGAATCTGAGAATAAATCTCGAAAAATCTAAAATAATGGTCTTTCGCAATGGCGGTAAGCCATCACGTAAAGAAAAATGGTTCATGGGCTCCAAAAGTATAGAAGTAGTTCAACAGTACAAATATTAAGGGAATAGTTCTCACGCCTACTCTCTCAATGTCCAAACACCTGGCAGAAAAACTGAAGAAAGCCAAGATGGGTTTGAATTTGATTTGGCGCCAGTTTACGGAAAACAAAGAAATAGCACTATCCAAAAAGTATTTACTTCCGTTAGTAGGGCAGTGATGTGCTATGGAGTACAAATCTGGGGCGGGGTAAGTTATGAAGCCGTGGAAAGACTACTAAGATTCTTTCTTAAAAAATTATTTAAATTACCAAAACATACCCCCAACACAGTTTATCCACTTTGAGACTAAAATAGATCCGTTATTTATCTTCCAAGTAAACTCCATTACATTATAAAATTTTCAATCTTCCACCACATAGATATCCAAAATTATTAGCACTACAGACAATTAAAAAAGAAATCGAATGGTTTAGAGATTTACTTAATCTGATTGAACTGGATGGATTAAATTTCAACTTAAATCGATCTAACTGTGATGATGTTAAACTATGGAGCGCTAATTTATATTTCCTAAGAACTCAAATTCAGAAAGACATATATAATCAATATTTAATTAAAGTTCAGAATTCTAAAACTTTCACTTTTGATCCTCATTTAACTTCAGTTAATTATATTGATGAAAAAAGCTCATTGAAGGTGATCAGATGGGTAATTAAAATTAGAGCTGATGTTTTGGACTTAAATTATAAACACTTCCAGCAAACAAATAATAATTATAGGATGTGTAATACAAACGAAACAGAACATCTCTATCACTTCCTGGCTGCTTGTCTGATACTCTCTGAATTTAGAATTAAATGGTTAAAGTCTAGAAATTTATCTCGGGATCAAGTAATAGATTCAATAAATGGAAACAATTGGATAGCATTAGTAAATTACTGCAAGTCTGCTTTCTCCTACTGAATAATGCTCACCAAAGAATATAACAATTAATAAATTGGAGAATTTTGGTACCACTCTTTTTGCAATTAAAATATTTATATAACTTTTACATTGTAAATATAATTGTTCTTATTTTCTTATTAATTATTTGTAAATAAATAGATTGAAATATAATTTTGTTATGAAACACAGACTCCTCTGACGGTCAACAGATCAGGTAGCACGTCTGATTTTCGGTTTTAAATCCAAAAATGTTATTTTGTATTGTCTTGTAATTAATGAAAAGACTTTCTTCCTCTTCTTCACAGTGATGTATGGCGATGTTTTGCTCTAACAAATTATAGGTCTTCGCCCGAGCAGTGCAAAGAGAGTTATTAAACGGTATAGAGTTATACAGTATATATATTTAAGGTTATAAACATATAAATGAAATTGAATATTTAATAGTTGACAGTTGCATTATAAATGAAGGAGATGGTCCGGGTGGCGGTTATAAATAGACTAATTAGTGGCAATACTATTTTATTGAAAGCCAACGTTTCGACCCGACTTTGCAGGTCTTCTTCAGGGAGGTGTGTTCAGCTAGAAGTTTCACTTAAAACTGGAATATTAATGAAATATTTTTATATTTCACTTCTTCTTTCACACAAGTACAATGAGATAGTATCTTAAACAATGTCATTGCCTTGATTAGGAGGATTTTAAATAATTTTCAAAATTAAAAAAAAAATGTAAAAGTTTACATTTAATTAGTAAATTTCATTTAATTTCCTTGAAAACATGTGATTTACGTTAAATATTATTAGTTTTCAAAAATTATTATCAATAATTTTTTCGCCACTCTCCGTTACCTTCTACAACTTTCTATATTAGATTTTTTTTTTTTTCTAAAATTCTCCGGTTTCAAACGATATATTTATTACTGACGTATACGATATATACGTATATCTAGTGACTAGTATTTCCGGAGATTCATTTTTTACCTGGATAAGCATTTTGATTTTTTTCTCCTTTATATATGATAATTGACTAATATGATAATTAGTCAGTTATCATATTCTTTCAAAAGTTATATTTAGTATGTTTTCGTAAATCTTAATATAAATTGATGATAATCTAAGGTTAATTCCTTCGATTGATGAATACCATATCAACCACAAAAAAATGTTATTGACAACCATTACCTCCGATTTTCATGAAACTAGGTCGTTCTATTCCTTTATGTATGTAACTGTACCAAATGATTTTCCCTATCTCTGGTGGTTAGGTTTTATCCTTAAGTAAATAAAACTTATTAAAATGGACCTTTGCATTATTTTCATGTAGTCCAACTTTAAGTTTTATTTAAAATTTTTTTTTTTTTTTATTTCTTTATTGAGTATTATAACAATCTGTCTCTTGGACATTGGTTATAGTGAGGTAGGATGACATTCACACTATATGTCCAAAAAAATAAAATAAATAGAACAAAATAATAATCAAAAGTATATACAATAGATAATAAAATAAAAAATAAGAAAATTAAAACTAAGAAAAAAAACACATGCATACCTATATACAATCAGGCGAGGGAACTCCAGGAGAACCCTGCGCTACTCTCCCAACCGCGTCACTGGTTCAAATAATATAAATAATAATTTTCAAATAAAATAATTTTCGTAATATAAACTATTAATTGTATAAAATATGATCTAGTTAGTACTTATTTTATTTTTCACTTGGTATAGTCGTCATTTATTCAATGTAACATCTTAGTACTAATTTTATAAACGATAGTAGATTTTTTTAATCATAATTAGCCCATGTTAATCCAGTTTTTCTTCTAAGATAAGCTAATAGCTTGTTGAACCCTGCAATCGTCCGACGGGCGTGTTTTCTTTTCATTTAAAATAGTTTTGCCGAGGGAATGGTGAGACAAAAAGTAGGATATAGAATGATGAATATTCAACTAAGCGTTTCAACGTTGACCCAGCCTCTTCTAACTCTCTCAGTTTCAAGATATTGTCGAAAGTAAAAGGTATTTCAATTTCCACAATAAAGAAAGAGTTTTCAAAGGTAAAAGTTGGGACAATGGGATAGAGCAATGTTTTTATGCTGCAGGAAGTTATTGTTTTCACATAGATTTGGGATTTATTTTTATTAATTGATCGGAAAGTATCCGCAACCATCATTTTATCCGCAAGCTGAAGACAACACGGCAACGAAGATAAAGGTATAAAGTTGGTTCAGTCAACATCATCAAAGTGTTAGACAAAGTGGAAATACAAGCAAATGCCTTTTTATATTACCTCTTTTAATTGATCATTTTTCCATTTATAATGAATTGTTCATGTTTCCTATATAATATGTTTCCATGCTGTACTTGAATTGACTTCGGTTTTAGGAAGCAAATGATTTCAAATAAGAAAAAAAATGTCCATTTCTCGTGAGATGGTTTAGTCATTGAATTGCAGCAATACTGACGAAGTGGGAATTCTTAATGCGTCAAGATAACAACACTACTAGAGAGCTTCTTAGTTAGATCATAGGAAGCGATGGATATTGGTCAATTCGTTCATGAGTCATGGACACTTTTTTGAATTCTTGAGGTTGGATTGATGCTAAATGTACCTGTATTCAACAAATTATTACGCTTACGGGAGAAAAATTATGTTCATTCATTCATTTTCTTCTCTCAATTGACACCAGTTATTCATATTTTCTTATATACTTTTGTGAATTGTTTTTAGCAGCAAATTTTGACGATACTGATTATTTCAATTTAATTAATACGTTTTATTTATAATAATAATAAAATTCTTTAGGAATTTGAAGGTTCAATTTCATTAATACCAATGTGTTTAATCAAACATAGGATATATATAAATTCAGTTTAATTGATCATTATTCTAAGTATTTCCGTTTCGTATGATCTCTCTATTATTTTATTATAATTTTATATTTACATTCTAAATCAATGTATGATCATCCGTTTTCGCTTTGTATTCATTTTACTTTTTAACCATGTCTCAATATTATCTAATTTTTAAATGTAATTTTCCTGCATATGTAGGTCTCGTAATCACAAGATGAAAGTATCAATCAATTATATATGGCTAAATCTATATATACATTTCAGCCGATACCAATATTTTTTTATATCCTTTCTCCTAAATCTGAGCTTATACCAATATTCTTAAGACCGATATATAGTTCTTACGGCTTTATTTTATCGAGATTCATATAGTTTAATTTTGATTATTATTTTTATGGCGAATAAATGTGTCAACCAATCATCAAGAGATCGACATGAACATAAATTAGAGTAAAGACCGATATATCCGAACAGCGACCAGCCTTACAACTTTATTTTATCAAGATTGGGAGATAGTCTAAATTTTCTTAAAATCTCTAAATTTTCCTTTTTTCCTTTTTTATGCAGAATAACAATATTGCTCACTTCCCACTCGCGTGATACTGACTTTTCGTTAATTATTTTATTGAAGATAGTACAGAGAGGTGTTATTAATTTTTCTTTCCCTTCAATAATAAGCTCGTTAGGAACACCATCACTACCTACTGTCTTTTTCTTTTTCAAGCATTCTATTGACTTTTCTATCTCTTCTTCCAGAATACTTAGGTCCTCATTGTTTTCCTCTTTTGTTATTTTTGGGTAGTTTCCTGATTTTGTTTTGCTTTCATCCTTGTATAAGTACCTTTTTATAATACTTAGTTATCTCTTGCACTATTTCTTGTCTTTTTGTTATACTGGTTCCTTTAGTCGAGTTGATCTTATTAATAAGTTTCTTGCTAAATGTATCAGATTGGGCCTTGATTTCTTTTATGGATCCTGTACTCTCTAGACAGTTGTATATCATTTTTTCATTATAATGTTTGAGACCTTTCTCTTAACTATCTTGCGAATCTCGGCATGTTCTACTTTTTTTCCAATGATTTGTTCACAATTCTGTTTAATCTTTCTCTCTCTTCTATAAGTTTGCGGGTTTCTTCGGATAATTTATTGCTTCGTTTACCTTTAGTTTTAAGAGTCTTAGTTTTCGTTCCATGTGCATCTTTAATACATGCGATTAAGTTGGAGTAAATACTTTCTATATCTTCACTTTCATCAAATTTGACTTCCTTATTTTTTCTATGAAGATTTTCGCGATAGTTCTCAAGAATTGTTGTTTTAAAAAGTTTCCTTGTTCCTGCAAAGAATCTTCTTTTATATATCTTCATTTGTCCCATAACAAGACGATGATCAGAATCAAACTTGACTTCTGTATTAGGATATACAAAATTCATAGTTATAACGGATTTAGCCATAATGAAGTCAATTTCATGTTTTTCTTGGTTTGAAGCTCTCCAGGTCTATTTTGTATCGATGATAGCTTTATAAAAGGTGTTTAATATTCTAAATTGATACTTAACTGCTAATTCTACAAGTTTCACCCCTCTTTCATTTCTTTTTCCTATTCCATTTTTTCCTATAGCTGAATAGTCTAGTCCAACTTTAGCATTAAAATCACCAAGCAAGACTATGGTTTTACTATTTTCCTCTTCCAAAACATTTTCCACGGCCTCGTAGAATTCCTCAACTTCTTCCTTTGGTTAGTGCCTGTACCTGTATGAGAATAATGTTTCTACTACACGATGTTAATGTTAATTCAGCTATTCTAGAGGAAATTGATTTAAATTCAATAACATTTTTCTTCCATTTTTTAAAATAAACCCCGTCCCATAGTTGCCATTTACCGCTTTTGAGCTCATTAATAAATTTCCTTCCTTAGTTTCTGTCATACTTCGTAATTTCTTCTTATTTATGAGAGACCAATAAGATCCTATTTTATTCCCTTTAAGGCTTCCTCTAGTTCGAATAGTCTATTATCCGTTTTAAGCGTTCATGTATTAACTGTTCCAAAGTAGAATAGTCTGTTTGTCCGGTCTGATTGCTATTGAGAATTATTGTTTTTATAAAATGTATTGTTAAACATATTATTTTTATTTTTAGTTATTAATTTTCCTAGATTTTTGTCTTCATTTGTGTTTTTTTGGCTTGTATTAGCAGTATCCGAATCGTTGTCCGGGATTCGATTTTGAAGTGTTATCAGGTCGTTTTGATGGTTCTTATTTATTTCAGCTGCCTTTTTATCTATTTTCGTTATATTCTTGTTAAGGAACCTGTCTAAACTACTTGTTCGTGTATTTCTAAAACTAAAACTACTGTCCTTTTTTCTTTTATCAGTTTCTTTTGGAGAATTTTCTTCTCTGTTTCTTTTCTTCTTTAATGATTCCTTTTCAGCAAGTCTTCTAAACTAAATAACTTTCCATTTACAAGTAGTTTGTCCTTCCTGATTGCTGCTTTACACCCTTTTTCTTTCTTTTCGAGAAGATACGGGAATAACTGAACCCTGATGTGTCTAGTTTCCTTAGAGAAATCTTCCTTGATAGTAATATTCTTATAATTTTCACTCTTTACAAGATTTTTCTTCACTTTGAGAATATCGTTTATTAAATAAATTAATATACTCTCATGTACAAAATGTATTACAATAATTATTTTCAGCCTATTAATTAATACAGCATCTGTATCAGAAAAATATTGTACAAAATAAAATTCAAATATTACATAATATAAAAAATCTTAAGAAATAAATTATATTTTTTTTATGGAGAGGATATGATGTCATTGCCAGGGGCGCCAAATGTCTAAGGCCGGCATTGCACAAATTAATACATTCAGGCGGGGAGGGGATTGGGGTGAGTAGAGGAAGAAACCAGTGTATTGTTCCTCCTGTGGTTAGATTTGGGATTGTTGCAAATCCTAGTGCTATCTATGTTTATATGCATACTGATGTAAATACGAACCTTGTGATGTTTGACTGGTTACTGATACAGAATTGATTTTGAAATAGACTAGAAAGACGTAGTTATGGTACTTCTTAAAACATTGAAATGCATACTAAATTTCAAAAATTTACTTTGATGTAGTTTAGTTAATTATTTAGTCCTTCCTATATGTTATGTCATGGCGCTATGTGGTCTTCAATTCGTTTTTTTTTCTATCCTGATAATGCCTGAATTGGCGAAACAGGTTTTCTATTCTTTGCCTACATTTTGGAGGCACAAGGCTGTGTGGGTGGAATTTTCCGATTGTAATCTAGTATTATTTCTTTATCTAAATTGTTTTTCGGTAACCTTTTATATATATCGTAATTGATTTACAATTTTAGTTTTCTAGTTTTTTGATTCGTGGAGCTTTTGTAATTATCCTATCCATAAAATTACAGGAAGCATACACTTCCTACTACGACCAGATTTGAATTTCATTCTGACAGACGTTTTGATAAAACTAATCGCTTTTTAAAAAAGACAAATTGTTTTTCTTATGGACCGTGGCTCTCTTCTCATGATGAATTAGTAGTAATCTTCAGAACAGTGACATTAATTTCTCCTTAAGCCTTTTCGATAATGTAAAGGAGAAAAAAGGCCTCTTCTTGGGACTGGTCTTCCTTGAAATGTCTTCAATCGGGGATTCCTTAATGGCTAGTGCCGTGGTTTCACTTGCTCACTGTCAAGGCTTTCTTTGAAGTCGGGTTGATAAACTTTGTTGACGCGTTCATCTGTCTTCAGCAATCAATCAAATCTTTATTTACCAAATTTTAATTCATGTTTTTCCTTTTTATAGGAACATTGATCTTTAAGAGTTTAGTTTTCAATCAGTACACGACAATCTCAACTTTAAATTCTATTTCCAAAGTATTCGACAAATTCTATATATATATTGAATTGTTACGTTTTGGGGTCTTTAAAAATTATCTGGGATGCCACTGGATAATTATTGATGGTAACTACCCAGAATTTTTAATAATAAAAAATTAGTAAAATAAATTTAGATCTAAAATATATTGATTGGCCCAGAATTGATTAATTGGATTTCTTTTCTCAAAGGCTGGTTTGTGTTTATCATGCTTTCTAATTACACACATTACCTGTGATCATAATGATATAAATAGCTGGTAGAATTAAAATAACTTTTACTAAAAAAACTTTTAATAAAGGTTTTTAATAAAGAACATATTGTTATGTCTTTTCTCCAAAAAAGAGATGACATTAGAGTTGCTACGTTTTGGGGTGTTGAAATTTATTCGGGATGCCACTGGATAATTATTGAGGATAATTATCCAGAATTATTTATTAAAATTTAATTCTTATTCTTATTCTTCTGTATCACTACAACCCATTTTTATACTAAATAAACCAGGTTCAAATCTTGGATTGAAACATTGAATTTTTCTAGGTATAAAATTTGGGCGATTTCTTGGAATAAGGAACTTGGTTTGACAAAATATTTCTGGAGACTAATCAAGGATAAATAAAACGAGTACTTGTCCCTTGTCAAGATTTATATCAGCGGGTCAGTGTGCTGACTAGTCCATTATGATAACAGTGAATAAATAGGACTTGTAAGGGGGCGGGGTGGCCGAATAGGCTAAAGCGTGTGCACAGCACCGCTAGTTGCCTGGCAACCGGATAACAGAGATTTGAGATGATATAAAAAGTATGAGTTCGCGTCCTGGTGCCGGAGGGGATTTTAAATTCCCCGCCCTCACCCTCCGGCCCGGGAAAATCCCGTATAGATTAAAAGGCGAGGTAGGGAAGAACAAAAAAAAAAAAAAAAAAAAAAAAAAAAAAAATAGGACTTATAAATAGGACTAGGGTTTTGGCTGTAGTGGTTTGTTGATACATTGGAATTCTCGCATACCCACCGCTGCCAATAATCTACACTTTATTAATCATCTTTCTTATTTTACAGATTTTTTGGATTGTTTAATAAGGGAACAATCCAGGTGCACATCTGTGAACCTTACAGGTGGAGCAGAACCTTATCATATGTTTCAAGTCTTCCGGATCGGTGACTTGTCTCGCTGCATCCGTCGTCTTACTAGGTTGCCCGAGAACCTTATTACCGAAGTTATAAATGACAAAATAATTACGTCCCGTTCGCGTCCTAGAGGTGCTAGAGGGGGTTTTTAACTCTGGCGTAATTCCCCCTGCCCTCACCACCTGCCACGAAAAAAAATCGTATAGCCTAAAAGAAAAGGAAGGGAGAAAAAAAAAAAGTTGATTTAATACTACATATTCTCAGGCATGCAGGCTATGTGAATATATTTAAACTAATATCCTTAGTCTGCACATTAAAGCAAACAAATCCTTCGAGATCAATCAGCAGACATCACTCTTGTTAGAGTTGTTTATTGGGCTATTCTTAAACCATAGCCATAAGATATCGCCATATAGTCCAATGTTTCCTGTGGCCAACTGAACAGCCGTGGACAGTCCTGATTACTCCGGAAGACAGACATTCCGTTGAGATGGAGAGTGGTCGGTGGGGTGGATTGAAAGGGGGTGGGAGGACCGAGTAGTGAAAGTGTCAGGAGTCCACGAGTTTAGTAGTGGTTGGGCTATGGGACTGTAGGTCGTGTGCGCTCGCTACAGAATTATAGAATCTTCGTCGGCATGTTAATAATATCTGCTATTATGTGAGTAGTATTTATATTTATATTTATATGGGATATTATTCAGTACTAATATATATATAAAAAAAAAAAAAAAAGATTAATTCATAGGGACTGCAAATCAATTTTCGGAGCACATAATATTTAAAAATTTTATTAATTTATATATATATATATATATATATATATATATATATATATATATATATATATATATATAATTAATGTGAAAGTACTTCAACTACTCGGGATACTTTCGTGATCCTTTATGAAAGAAATAAATGACTAAAAAAAAAAATCATATTTTTTTTGCTAATAAAATTATCCTGAATATATATAAAATAAATGGTTGAAAAAATATTTTGTTAGTCCATATCTTCGGATCACAGAAATAAAATATTTTTTTTTATTATGGCAAGACATACTAATTTCTAAAAAAAATCCATATGATAGTTGTAAAACACAAATAGTCACAGTCATACGTATTCTCGCACATTTACATTAGAAAAATTAGAAATCAGAAAAATTCTAAAATATTAAAATTCTGTTTAAAAGATGACAGATTTCATCCATTTCTTTGTTAGATATCAGCTATTAAATATTACATATACCGTGTTAGTCAATATTTATTCTATTGTTTTTAAATAAATAACAAATATTCTTTTTAATTACAAATATACCGATTTAATTAACAAATAATAGTCTCATACTTAAAGAATATATATATATATATATATATATATATATATATATATATATATATTTTCTTTGATAATAACATTATCCTGAATATATATAAAATAAATGGTAGAAACAATATTTTGTGAGTCCCTATCTTCGAAATTCAGTTTATCGCAGAAACAATTGTTTTTTTTTTATGATGGCAAGACATACTAATTTCTATAAAAAATACAGTTGCATCCCGCCAGAGGTGGCCATCCCCTATCACAAGGTCGATGGTGCGTGGCCACTCCTCTCAAATAAATGTTATTCACTCTCTTCTAAAAAACAGCACAAGCTAAAAAATCGTAGTTGATGAGCAATTACTGTTGCATTGGTCGGTTCCATTTTTACCCTTGTACTGTTTTGCAAGTTCCTCCAAACCGTAACCCTACAAAAGTATTGCTCCATACATAAATCCACAATTTCATAAAAATGTGCCGCTCCCTCCCCCTAAACAAAAGTTCAAACCTCATAAAAATGTGTTCGCTTCAAAAATTATAATAAAGAATCTTGGGCCATGCCACCTCTCTCCCTCTCTCTCTGGACACCCACGCCGCAACCTGCACTGGAAGGCTCAATTTGAGTTAATTAAAGGATTAGTGAACATTAAGTGAACATGTGCTTGGTTTTAATTACATCATCAGTATACGTTCGTTGTATGTTTCAAATTGATCACTTTTGCCTTTATACTGTAAGTGTGTTAACAAAACAAAATAATAACCAAAAAGAATGTTTTGCTTTAATTTATTTAGAAACTCCATCATATTTTTATTATATATGTATGATGTATGTGTAACTCAATATATTTCGTTTTATATTTTAAATTTACCATTTTTGCTTATAGTTTGGACGTAAAAAAAAAACAAAAAAGAAACGGATAAATCTTTTGTTTTTTTTCACGTTTATGAAATATTTTTTGAAAAACTAAATTAAATAATAACTGAAAACACAAAACCGCATTTTAAAATTTCCCAATCTCCTTGTTAGCTAGTGCATGTCATTTTTTTAAAACGACATTTAAATTGAAACAGTTCGCTAATGCAACCAATTAACAAATTAGTGAAAACTATCAAATTCTGAACGATCGTTGGTTCTCTAAAATTAAATCATCTATCTAAGAAAAGTTGCAATAAATTGATTTAATAAATTTAGATGTAACGTATATTAATATGCAAATGGGGGCTGGCATAGCAGAGCGCTATACTAGTAAAGCAAAGATCATAGGATCGAATCCCAGCCCTACTTCCCAATACGGCTGGTCCCCGCGGGAAATTCGTAGACCATTACCCTCTTAATTGGGGAGGCCTACAGGTTTAATCTTTGTAACAACAGGCTATACAAAAAAAAATATGCAAATGACAGTTTGACTTTAAGTGTTAAATTGATATTTAAGTTATAACTTAAATATCAATTTAAGACATAGGATATATTAAAACAAAGGATATATCCTTTGTGCACTTTGGATTAAGCGGCTCTTCCGTTAAACCGGAAATTGCTCGGTTCTGCCTAGGTCTGACAAGGGGAGTTTTATTGTACTTCCGAAAGTTTTTACCTCACATGTTGTGAATGAAATTGCAAAATATCTATTCCTAAAAGAAAATATTATATTACATCTAGCCATTATGAATTAATTAAATGTTAGTCATGATTTTGTGAGAAGATGGAGAGTTGACGGTCTACTCCGGACTAAATATCAAAAGCTTTTTTTTTTTTATTAATAACTAAATTAATAAAAGAAAACAAAATTCTCTTCAATAACTCATTATATCAAAATAGGATTTTGACTAAAGACTTGGAGCAAATAAAAGCTAATTATTTCCAAAGATAATAAATTTCAAATATAATACAAATTAAATATATACTAAATTGTGTAATATATAATAAAAATACTAGGAGATTTCTGTTTTTTAAACCTAAACAAAAATATGTGTTTAATAGTTGTGCAGACCATTTAAAATATTTTTAAAAATTAAAAATAATTTTCTTTTGAGGAAAATATTATGTTTTGAATATAAACAGTACAGGTTTTTATACTAATGGGAAGAACTAGTCCGGCAAATGAGCCTTGTGATCTCTTTCGCCAACCCATGACTGCTACCTTGAGGTGCTTAGCAGTGTGGGAATGCCGGGGGCGGGGTGGCCGGACGGACTAACGCATGTGCACAGCAGCGCGCGTTGCCCGGCAACCAGATAACTGAAGTTAAATATTACCGAAAATTAATTAGGAGTTTAAATTCCAGTGCCCGTTGGGAGCTTTAAATTGGCATAACCCTCCAGCCCTATCCCTTGGCGCTGGAAAAAAAACAAAAACATGTGTAGCCTAAAAGGCAAGGAAGAGGAGAATGAAAAAAAAATAAAAATAAAAAGTGTGGGAGTGTTGCATCATTTTCTGGATTGTCGAGACATAAATATAAACCGACACAAGTAGTGCAAGTAAAGTGGTAATCGAATTACCAACGTTCAGAACTGGATACTCGGGACCCATATCACAACTGTTTGCGCATTACGACCTCTTTTAAATATAATATAAATATGTAATAATTGTAATTAAATACGATTGAATATTTAGTTTTTAATAGGAAATCTTCAATATATATATTATTTTGTTTCTTTAATTTATTTTCTCTCTTTTATTCGTTGCTAAATATTAAATGGAAATCGATTTTTATTAATAGATATTATTATTATGTTTTATATTTGTATTTATCAATGTAAAACAAATGCTTTTGTAAATAACTTATACATTTTTATTAGTTAATATATGTTACTGTGCTTTTTATACTTTTTCAATTACCTGGACACAGCTGGGTGTGCATGCTCAGTATTTTAATGTTATGACGGTGATATTTCATCATCCATGACATAATATTAAGATGGTGAAAATAGCAGCTTATGTTAATTTAACAAATGTATGGAGTTATATTTGTCGAATTTTCTATCGATCAACAAGCCTTCAAAAATGTTAGCTTTATGTTTAGTATGTATGTATTTTATTTATTAAAGCAGTTGTAAATATCATAAATTAAAAAAAATATTTAGAGGAGTTTTTGTAGCCAGATTATCAGAGTAATAACCTATAATAATGACTTATAATGTTGTGATAAAACGGGGGTGCCCTGAAGGGGATTGCATGGCGCAAGATTCACTATCAAACATTTTGAGAGGGTACATGGAGTACGGGGGTTTGATTGTGGGGTTTCAATTCGGAGGAGCGATGTGGAAAACAAGGAACAGAGCCTAGCTAGTATAATTGAATGTTATCGATATTTTTATTAATTCTCTTTTTTATTTGCATTGTTTTAAGAAGAGGAGAGCAATAAATTATCTTTGTAAGAGGGAAATATGCGCCGTCGATCTTTGGGGTGGGGATAGCCAACCCCTCTAATAAAATGTTTTCCTCATAAAGTTTTCTTTCTTTTTGAGATATTTAATATATTTACATCTTGTGATTGATTGGATGATACCTTGGAGGTAAATGATTGGATGAGTTAGACTAATTAAAATATCCAATTTGTCCATCAATTGCTAGTTGCTTGAATGCTTCAGACTGAATAATTCAGGCTGTGAGTGCCCTTACCGCTTTACAAATCAGTGAATTTACATATCATCACAACATTACATTAATCAGTAAATTTACATATTAAGGTTTATCTAGTCCTGGTTGTAACGCTACCGCAGTCGTTAGGTTTGCTCGGCGAGAATTATGCAAGCCTACAAGTGTCTAATGAAGCTCACGAATGGAAACAAGCCGTGATTGTTTCGCGGGTTGAATTTAAATTCATCTCAACATCCGGGATGGTGATCGTGTACCTGGGTTGTGCAACTGGAGTGTGCTTCGTCGCTTTCTCCGGTTGCAGTCGGCATATTCATATATGTATATGTATATGACATGTACGTATTCTAAAAAAATAATAAAATTTGGCCAAGTTCTAGGTTTCCATGTACTACAGCAATCACTAGAAAAAAATATAATTCTTCCGAAATCCATTACGCTTTATCCTAAAAATAGGACTAAAGTTTCTTCAAATTTACTTTGGTAAACCAGCGTTTGAAATCGATTCTCTTAAAAAACAAAATCTGATAAACATTTTTAACTAAAATTAAAAAAAAACATTTAATTATTTTTTTTTTTATCATAAATGATAAAAATCATACCATATTTTTGAACAATTTGTTTGCAATTAACAATAATAATAATTCTTGAGTAGTACTTTTTTAGATTATAAATATATTTTTTTTGTAATCTCTATGATATATTTAAAGTGCAAGTGCTGGAGTAGTAAGTGGAGAATATTGTCAAATATTAGCAACATAACATCTTTATTTCGGATATTTATTATAAATTTGGCTTAAAAAAAGATATATATATATATATATATATATATACATCATAGGCGCACACTTTCGAATTTGATTGGGGGGAGGGGGATGGGCGATCGACTTAAAAAATAATTGGTGGGTGTTTTTGTTATATGTAAAGCTTCAACATAATTATTGTGAAACGGACAAATATAATATAGAATATTTAAAATTTTAATTTATTTGTTTATATGTTTGTATAGTTGTCAGGATTATTTTTTGTTTTTTTTATTATATATATATATATATATATATATATAAGATAAAGACCGGAGACTGGCGGTATCAGCCTTAATACTATCTGGTAATGTAAATAAACAGGCTAAGTGTATATAAGGAGGCTTATGGAACGAATAAAGCAGTGTTATTTCAGAAGTCGTGTATGTTACATCTTTTCCCTTTTCCTTCTTTTTTTTTATTTCTTAAGTCCGACGACGCTTAACTGGTGCCGAAACCCGGGACAACGTCAGGGAAGTAATTTTTTTTTAAGTAGATATTTTTTTTTTGGTGTTTAAGGAAAAGGTGAAATGCCGACAGAAGGATTGATTAGACCGGGAGTACTAAGCGTACCGGAAATTCCTCAACCTCAGGATATTCCACAGATCAATCAGGTACCCCAGATCGCGCCTCAGATACCTCAAGTCCCTCAGGTAGCACAGATCCCTCAGATCCAGGAGATCCCTCCATTACCAAGGGACACGTTGGCAGAAGCACACGCCAATGCCTTGGAATGGATGAAAATAAGAGCAACAACCACGCAGGACTTACGGAGGGCCATTGCTGACCTAGAACGATTCGGAGGCGAGGTAGGCGAGCTCAACCATTTCTTGAAAGGCGGAGATCGTCTTATGTCAAGAATCGAGGTGAAGGTGGCGGAGGACCTGGTGTACCTAGGGGACGCGGTAGAACTAAAAGCAGCTCTTGTGTGCCGAGTAAGGAGGAACGTCCTGAACCAGATCCAAGCGGACGAGGAGACTCCGTGGCCGGTGATTAAGGAGCGGCTGAAGAAGGCTTTTGGAGGAGGTAGGTGGACACCGGAAGAGGACATATTCCAAATGTTTAGGGAGCGGCGGGCCCAACGACAGTCAAGGGGGCAATATGCGGGAGTACTCGTGGCGAAGTACAATCGCATAACCGAGAAGATGCGGGAAACAATGAGCGTGGGAGAGGTCGAAGCCAGGATGGAGTTTCTGTCGACAATATTGAAAGTCCAGCTGGCTAAAGAAACGGGGAAGAGGGACGGACTGCCCAGAGAGCGATCGTTCCTCGAATGCGCCCAGGAGATGATCGACCTAAGTGCCAGAGAGGAGGAGACACGGATGGATGTGGAAGAACCGGGTTGGACCCGAGTGACGGATAGACGACCATGGACAGCCCCGACAGGTTGGAAGAAGAGGGACACAAGGCAGCCGAGTGGAGAAAAAGCCCCGACGAGGGAAAGAAGATCGGGACAGTCGTCGAGGCCGAGGAATGGGCCCCGGAGGGAAGAGAGAAAATGTCACGGGTGTGGGAAGCCGGGACATTTAGTAGCGCAATGTCCGCGCACCAGATGCTTCGAGTGCGGGACGGAAGGGCACATAGCAAGGCAGTGCCCATACATATTTCACAGGAGGGAGAGACCTCAGGACGAACCCATGGAGGTGAATGTGCAGAGGATGAAAAGACGAGCCAGGGTACATCAGCGGGACGGATCTTCGGAGGAGGCAACCGAGGAGTCAGGAGCGTCGGGAACGGAGACGGACGAACCAGGCAGCAGCGGAGGTGAAGGAGGTAGGCGCAGCCAACGGAGTGAGCAGCGACGAGCGGCGGCAGAAAGGAGGAAGCGGGACGACATCTGAGGAGTGTGTCGGCAGAGAGGCGACCGCACAGCAATATGCAACAACATCCGAGGTAAGCCATGCTGGTTGCCAATTATCGAAGTAGACGGGGGAGTAAAGTGTCTTGTGGACACGGGTAGCTCGAGCACTATTATGACTCGAAGGGCGTTAGGAAAAGGGTGCGGGAGCGAGAGGGTACTCCGGATACAGAAATGTGACTGCCAGCTGATCACTCTGGGTGGTCCCTGTAGTGTAGAGGGTGAGGCGACAATTGGGCTTGATCGGTGGACAGGGAAAGAGGGTGAGCTAACGGTGCATGTGGTGGAGAACATGACTCGGGAATACCAAGTCATAGTAGGGTGCGATTTGATAGGTCAGGTAGGGGCGAGCATTAGAACTCGTAGAGGAGTCTGGAGCGTTAGGTTAGGAAAGAGGAAGTTCGGATGTATAGGGGTCGCGAGAGAAAGAAGGGTGCGGATAGGAGCGGTGGACAGAGTGGAGGACTGGAGGAAGTTGCTACAAGAGGAGTTTAGGGATATCTTCTTCAGGGAAGGTGAGGTATTAGGGGTAACAGGGAGGACGGTGCACGAAATCCCACTGAAACAGGAGAGGGTAACTTACGTGAAAGAGAGAAGATACCCGCAGGCGTTGAGACAGCATATTCGGGAGGAGCTAGATAGTCTAAAAGAACAGGGAATCATAGTTGATAGCACCTCACCATTCAATAGTCCCCTGTGGGCGGTGAAAAAGAAGGCAGCGCCGGGGGATAATAAGGAAAAATACAGGGTGGTAGTAGACTATCGTAAATTGAACGATAACACGGTAGACGAGAAGTACCCGATCCCGAGATTCGAGGATATACTCGATAGGTTGAGTGGGGCCGTGGTCTTTAGCACGCTGGACCTCAAGGCGGGATACCACCAAATACGGATGCACCCGGAAGACCAACACAAAACAGCGTTCACATTTGAAAGGGGGCATTATGAATTCACCAGGATGCCGTTTGGTCTGAAGAATGCGCCCATAACATTTCAGCGTCTGATGGACGAATTTTTGAGGGGCATCGATGACTCGGTATGCCAGGTATACATGGATGACCTGCTGATTTTTAGCAGAACGGAAACCGAGCACGTGGGACATCTGAGGGCAGTATTCGAAAGGCTCCGGCAATTCGGGCTGAAATTGTCAAGCGAGAAGTCTCTGCTGGGACAAACGCGGATCAATTTTTTAGGCCACACTATCTCTAGCGAGGGGGTCAGACCGGATGCGGCAAAGGTGGAGGCAATCACGCGGATGGCGGTACCACGGGACGTCAAGGGGATTCGTAGGCTTCTCGGGACGCTGAATTATTACCGGAGATTCGTACCCGAGATGGCAGAGTATTTGGTACCCATTAACAATTTGTTGAAGAAAGGCGCGAAGATTGTGGTGACACCAGAGATGGAGAATAACATTCGAAAATGTATGAATAGGTTGCTGACGGAGCCGGTGTTAGCGTTTCCGGATTTCGAGAAGCTTTTTAATATAACCACTGATGCGAGTGAATACGCGCTAGGGGCCGTTTTGTCCCAGGGGGGGAGTGAGGGTGAACGACCGATAGCATACGCGAGCCGTCGGCTTACGGGTGCGGAATCAAGGTACAGCGCTTTGGAGAGGGAGCTACTCGCGATAGTATGGGCTATCGACCATTTCAGGCCATACGTATTCGGGAGAAAATTTCGAGTCCATACCGACCACAAACCCCTCCAGTGGGTAGGAAAACTCAAGGAAACCTCAGCTAGGGTCACAAGATGGAAGGAGATCCTAAGCCAATACAACATAGAGGTGGTGTATAAGCCGGGAAAGGAAAACGTGGTGGCAGACTGGCTCTCGAGGGCCATCATGATCAACGCGGTTGAAGAGGACAGGGGAGGACCATCGCAGGACGTGCGCCAATTCTTGAGGGAATGGACTCCCGATGGCGAAGGGGCAAATGACACCGCAGGGATTGAGGACAGGGGAGATTCCCCAGAAGAGGAGAGCTCAGCGGAAGAAAGGGCAGCGGAGATGGAAGAAATAGAGGAGATCGTGAACGACAAACACCGTCAGGTGATTTGGAAGACACGAACAACCGGAATCATGAAGATCGATTTCAGAAGGTACGGGAGAAGTAGGATCCGCGTCATTTGGTCGCAGCCCGGGGTCAGCGAAGAACAAATCTGTACGGCACTGAGGGATGCCTCGGAAGCGGGTAAAACGCACTACCTATACGTAGGAAACAATACGGTATGGGATAAGATCAAGCGAATGTGGAGGTCCGAGCGAATAGGCGTGGACAGGACATTCATCCGGTGCAAGTATGCTGTGGAGACGGTACAGGACGAAGAGCAGCAGCAAGCAATCACAGTAGCATATCACCAGGGGAAAACCAATCACCGAGGCGTTAATGAGACGCTGCAGGCATTGCGTCGGAAGTATTTCTGGTGGGGCATGAAGAGGTCCATCCAGGAAGTCATTGGGAAATGCGAGATATGCATGCGCACAAAATACGATCGACACCCCCCCAGAGGAGTTCAGGAGGAGACACCTACAGGGAATATGCCGCTACAGGACCTTCAGATTGACACGTTTACCTGGAAAGGGTTTAAGTGGGTCACGGTAATCGACATATTCAGCAAGGTGGCGATGGCATACCAAGTGATGGAGAAGTCAGCCAATGCAGTTGCGGAAGCCCTACAAACCTGGGTGCAGTTCTATGGGGTCCCCGAGAGGATTACTTCGGACGGTGGTAGGGAGTTCGACAATGCCGCGATTAGGGAGGAGGTGAAGCGATTGGAAATTGCGTGGCATTATAACACCCCAGGACATCCTAAAGGTAGAGGCGGTATTGAACGGCTGCACAGTACGTTAAGCGACCACGTCCGTGTATATCAGGGTGAAAAAGGGTTGGAGCCGGATGTGGCAATGAGGAAAGCGGTAACAGCCTATAACCACTCGATCCACTCCGTAACGGGGTTTTCACCCATGGAAGTTCTATTCGGGATGCGCAGGCCAAGGCGGGATTATGGGGAAACTACGCTTACCGAACCGTTAGTGGATCAAATTCTCAGCAATAGGGTAGAGGTAGAGAAAACATGGGGAAAGATAACGGCGAGAATTAAGCGGGAAAAGCAGAAGCGGGTGGAAAGGCAGAATGTACAGGTTCGCGACCAAATGGGGGAACTAAAAATAGGAACAATAGTTTACCGGAAATTGGGAACCAACAGAGGGAAACAATTGCTACGGTACGAGGGTCCATTCAGAGTGGTTGTTATTAGGGAGCATAACCTGGTAACTATTGAGAGCGTGAATGAGCCCAGAAAGAGGAGAACCGTTCATATCGAACAATTAAAGCTCCCAATGATAGAGTCGGGACATAGACCTACGGATTCGTAGTACCCTCACCGCTGTATATAAAACAGAGAAATATGTTTTTTTGTGGCTGTCAAAACAAAACAAGTTGTAAAAGATTTTTTTTTTGTTGTATTATTTCATGTATAGAGGAAATTGTGTTTTTTTTTGTTGTTGTTAGGAGTTCTCAAGTGGTAGGAGTTCTAAAGTGCTGTGTTTAGTTTCAGTGTTTTTAATTATTTCTTCTTTATTTATTATTTTTCCAGTTGAGTGGAACTATTTTATTTTCTTTTAAAGATATACTGTAAAACCAATTGTAAAGTGTTAAGGCTGGTCACCGTGGGCTCCGATCTAGCAATATTTAAGTTTCCGAAAATCCTGTTCGTAAACTGGTGGGGGGGAGATAAAGACCGGAGACTGGCGGTATCAGCCTTAATACTATCTGGTAATGTAAATAAACAGGCTAAGTGTATATAAGGAGGCTTATGGAACGAATAAAGCAGTGTTATTTCAGAAGTCGTGTATGTTACATCTTTTCCCTTTTCCTTCTTTTTTTTTATTTCTTAAGTCCGACGACGCTTAACTTATATATATATATATATATAAAATACAATTGAATATATTGTTAAAAGTAATTTTATCAATAATAATTATAAATCGATCATACGTTATATCGATTATATGAATTAAAAAAATATATACATAAAACACATGTTTTAGATATAACCCTGTTCTTTCTATGAAATTGTGTTCTTTAGTTTAATAAAGATTGATTTTGCTTAGTTTAAAAAAGGTTTCTGGTTTATTCAATGTTATACACTTAGTAAGAAAACCTATAAACCATTACTCAAATCAACATATATAACGTTTGTTTAGATTAAACACATGGGCGAGGAGAAACAGCCTTCATAACATTGGCCCGTAAGTAGGGGGAAACATAACAAGTAATTGCTGACCTCAAGAGCTATAAAAAAAGTTCATATAAACAATTTTTATATATTTTTTTCTATAATTAATTTCTATAATACAGAGCTTAATAAAAAACACATTATCATTTTTAAAAAATAAATATTTAAAATTCCCAATTTTACCATTGTTATTGTAATACATAAAAATTGTATTTATTAATTTATGCTTATGACAATACATCCCAGGTGATGGAAAAAAAATTAAATTGAAGCTTTGCAATAATTTATTATAGTCATTTTTGTTCTGAACACTGATGCTTTAAGGTTATAGGATATCAAAACACTTTTCATTTTTTTACACTTGAGGTGGATTTCAACTTATTTCGTAATAAATCCCCAACATAATTATGTACTTGAACCTTATTAAACAAGAAAGTTTTTCTTAAATTAGAATGTCTATGGTATAGTTGAATGGTGTATAGATAAAAATCGTTCATAATTCATGTTTTTTTTTATTTCACAACATGACTTAGTTTATTAGCTCAAAAGTCCTTTTTAAATGTTTTTAACAATAACGAACTCTCCTTTTGTTTGAAGAAAATATTGCTTAGTTTACAGTGGTTGTTAATTAATTTAGTTATCGCTTCCTATTCATAAAAAAAAAACACGACTTATTAAAAAAAAAACACAAAACGTAAATTGACTATTCTGAGGAAAATCGAACTATTGGTTATATGAAGATTTGCTTGTATTTTGATAGCTATAGAGGTGAATTAGATTTAAATGACAATTAAAATAAAAGTAATATTTAGATATCAATAAAATCGTTACATACCTATTACTAGGTTCTATCCTAGTTACTAGTCGACTTTTCTTAATCGATTTTAGTTTACACATTTTATTTATTCATTCAGCTTATATATTAT
Organism: Nezara viridula; assembly: GCA_928085145.1. Classification (NCBI taxonomy): domain Eukaryota; kingdom Metazoa; phylum Arthropoda; class Insecta; order Hemiptera; family Pentatomidae; genus Nezara; species Nezara viridula. Next base: position 141,037,632 of record OV725077.1, on the reverse strand, counting down.
TGGGTTTAATTTTATTTTGCCTCAAATTATGGGGGAAGGGGGAGGGATGAAACATAATCTCGTCCCCTTAGCGTTTTTATTGGGGAAGGGATGATCGCCCCCCTCGCTCTCCCGTAATCTGCACTTATACGATATACAGGTAGCGCGTGCACAATTAAAGCGATTTCAGAAATATAATATTAAAAATTATTGTGTTCATTAATAACGCATACATATATATTAATATTTAATTTAATTTGTGTATAAAATGTGATTTTCATTTTCTGATCATACTTTTTTTTCTCTCAATTTAATCATTATTATTTTTGTAAAATCGTATCTCTCAGTAAGTGATCATTATTTTTAATCAAATCAATAATCATCAAAGATCGATTGAAATTTTTATTTATTAATCAGGCACGATTTTCCAACTAAAAATAAATTATAATAATTATTACATGATTTTGGGATAACAATAATTATCGATTTCAATAACTGTGGTAAACTAAGTGATAAAGTATGAATAATTTTGTCTCGTAGTATATGAAAAACTCCTTAATGATCTAATTTAACTTAGTAGCTACAATCACAAATTAATATTGCAGCTAAAGGTAGCAGCCATAAATGGTTTAATTTAATATTTAAATAAAAAATAAATTTTTTGATATTGTTTTTGTCTTTTTTGTTCTCGATTGGTTAAATACTAAGGTGTGTTGTTACATCAGAGGAGAGAAAACTGTTGTGTCAGTAACTGAATGGTAATTATTGAGCAATATTCAGTGGTCAATAATGTCTAAATATGCCTGAAAGCGGTTAATGATTTTTTGTTAGTTTGCAAATTATCGTTATATTGATCAATATGCACAGTATATTTAAGACAGTTGGATTACTACACGCACTTATGTTTTAATACTTTTTTATTATTTTAAATTAATTTATATGATATTTTTCTCTGCTAAGCTCATTCAACAATTAGCGCAAACAAATAAAGCTCTAAATTTTTCAGTATATATTTCATAAGCTAACAATACACCAATAACGTTTTCACTTCCAATCCCTACTCTCTAAATTTATTAATAATGAAGTATTATTCGTACATGTAGAATGTTTCTTTTTTCAATGAGGAAAAAAAAATTGTTAGCATTTAATGAGATTTTATTTTTTAAAAATAAAGAAATAAAAGGAAATTTATGTGATACATATTAAAGGTTTTCTTTTTTATTCATTTCTATTTCGGACTTATTATTTTCCATTTTTATGTTACCTTTTTCAGTAATATATTAAAATATAACTTATGACTTTATCCAATATTATTATCTTATTTAACATTATAATATATTATTTATTTTTCTTCTTCTTGGCCGCAACAACTCCATAGTGAATCATGGCTTCTAAAATCAACAAATGTTGCCATCATGTTTTCTGCCATCTTCTAGTTCCGCACCATCCCTTCTGCATCATAGACTCCGCCATTGTCCTGGCATGATGCCACCCTGTCTTTGCATTGTAGTAGGATCTTTTTTGGAACCTCAATTTACAAAATAGGGTTACATTATAAAATTTACATTGTAGGGTCCTCGTATAAACCATAGATTTGCTGCCCATAGACACCATTGATGTTCGGCTCATTTAGATCCTGTAGAATGAAAGCTTCTTTGAAATGTTCCTATTCCTCATATCTCTCAAAAACTTTTTTCTTTTTCGACAGCAAATTCTTGTCTTGGTCACGACAGGCAGTGTTGCTAGGATTTGACGGGCATTTATTTTATTAGGTTGTAGTCTTTCATTAGCCTCTCTTAAGAATTGAGCTTCTCCAAGTTCTTTTTTTGTATAATAAACAAATTTTACATAAAATAAAATCAGCAAAATAGTAGCCAAATTTTACCAACTTAAGTTAATACTTATGCAAATTTTTTGTAAACCTTTTTGTTGAGGTATAATCTTTACCAAACTTAAGGGTACTGAGTATTAGAGCTGAAAGGCACATCCGTATCATTATAATTATATCCATATATAAATATATTTATATAGCACATTAAATAAATATATGTTATATAACACATTATTTGGATTTTTGTTAAAATTAGCTTTAACAAGTTATGCTCGAAATCGAAATAATTAGATATTTGAACATTACTACTTTTGCCTACTTTTTTTTCAAAAATAAATTGAACATTATATAAACAGTAGAAAATACTGCATGTAATTATTAAATATGTAAGTCATGTTGTTTAAAATTATCTTTGACTAAGAAACTAACCCTCTATAAAGTTTTACCTAAACCAATTTGGACTTATGGCATAGAATTGTGTGGTTCTACTAAAACTTCCAACATTAAAAAAATCCAGTCTTTCCAGTCCAACATTTTGCGAAGGTAGTTGACGCACCATTTCATGTCGGAAACGATATATTACGTAAAGATTTAAACGTACAAACAATTTTAGACACTGCAAAAGAAAACTACAAAATTTTTTACCAAAGACTAACTTACAACATAAATGCTCTGACAGTAAACCTTAAATGCACTAGAAACCCGTACAGCCCACCTCGTCGATTTCGTAGGCGGTGGCAAGAGACCTGCTGAACAGATCTATTTTCTGGATATGTGATGGGACGCTGGGAAGCTGTAAAAAATTTGTTCATTGCAAAGAAATTTGCATATCGAACATTTAGTTTTATATTCAATTTTATGTTTAAGTAATAATAAATAAATAAGTCATGTTTTTAAAAATAAAATAAAAACGTGATTATTTGTGAGGAAATCATCGCAATTTGCTTCAATAACGTCATGACTTAAAATTCTTAATTTAATGCAATAGGTGTTCATATAAAAATTTCAGGTCTTAAATTAATTTTTGTCAAACAATAAAGAAAAAAGTGGATGATTGGCTATGAGGCTCAAAAATGACTCTACTACTGACTAAGTTCATATCTCTCCAATTTCCTGGTTGGTGTTAACTCAAAGGTAGCTTAAAAGGCTAGTTGCTCTGTTTTAAGTATTGAACTATAACTTCTCTGATCATTTTATCAAAGTATCTTACAGGGGTTCGACGTATTAGTCAAAATTTAAGCTCTTTTATTTTTTTTTTTCCAGTTACATAAGAAATGTCATTTGACGATTCAGCCAAAATGTCGTAACAATGAAAGATCGCCGGATAACCCTTAACCCCTAACAAAAATCTTAATTAGTTTCTCATTAGCACTTCGGATGGCACCATCGTGAAAGTTAATGAGCTGGAGACCTATGGCCACGTGGAATGAACGTGCAGAAATACGTGAGTGAGTAACGTGTAACTATTCGGAAGTGGTCCTCGCTCCTACATGATCGGCGCGGCCACGCTTTTTATTCATTTGTATGGACTCGTTACGTTGCTCAGCGGTTGCAATAACTGACTACCTGCCTGACTGTTATGGAAATGCTACAGTCCAAACAGCTGTAGGTTGACGGGAAAGAAATTTTAATACCTATTACAGGATAGTTTTCACTTTTACTTTGCTCATCCAAACAGTAAACCTTAACTAGGCATTTATTCTACTTTCCCTTCCTCTGTATATGTTTCGGTTTGGAGTAGTTGGTATGACTAGAGGATTTTCAATACCTGTGTTTAAAAAAGAAGTCTGAATATATTTTCATTTGAAAAAATTTAATAGACTAGTAGGCCCGTGCGAAAAATTCGCACAGTATATTGTTATCAAATGCTAAATTAATAAGAAAATAAAATAATGCAAAGTATCAAAAGATAAAGGAATTAATTCTTACTTCATCGACAAATATAATCGACAAAGGAAACAAAATTAATTTAAATCATCATTTTTGTTTGGAACCAATATATTTTCAAATTTCAATAAGCTGTATCTTTGCGAAAAATTGTCTGATTTAGATGATGTTCTTTTATCCTTTTTTAAACAATTTAGTAATGTTTTATATAATCATGGGAATAACCGAGGGAAAAGTTTGTAATTTTTTAGTTATTCGCAAATAAAGTTTCTTTTCTTTCATAACTTGTTTGCCTGAATTTTCGGGGTGATTGGACTATTTTGCCCGCTTGAAGGAGAAGGAAGCCTTCGAAATCGGTGGCTCAATCTTGAGATTTGGTGAAAAATTAACGATGATATGGCTTGCCGATCAAAAACACCATCGATAAATAATTTATACTCCTCCTGTCTCGATCATAGAGACCTCAAGTCGACGAAATGAGACATGTATCCAATGACAGTACTACAATTAACGTCAGGTTGTGTGGATGCGAACCCCATGCCTTGCGTCTCGAAAATAGTACGTTTTTTCGGCTTAAAAACGCAGGATCCGATAGTTCCGGAGGAACTATCCGGGTCTTGCTGTACGCATGAAAATCTTCAAGGTCCAATTTGTCCCGCATCGATCTACAGACCTACCACCATCCCAGTATTGAAGCCTAGCAAAATGTTTGTATCGACTTTATTTATTTTAGAAAGAAAAACAAAAGTGGAGAATACGATTCGCTAACCCCCCGTGATATTCTGAATCCAACGGTACCCCATTCGTGGTATTTGAGCATGACAGGAGCTTATATTTGGTACAAAACCGATTTCGAGCCTTACTGTAATAATATATGTACGGATGTACGGATACGGATAAAATTTCAATAATGATTATTGCATTTTTTACTTTCAATTACCTGCCCATTTCTTTATTATTTTTTTTTTGTTCTGCCCTTTGTTGCCTTTCAGACTATACGGAATTTTCTCGGACCAGGGGATGAGGGCGGAATATTAATGTGAGATTTTAAAGCCTCCCCTGGCAATGGGACGCGAACTCCCCATGTTGTCATTTATAACTTCGGTTATCAGGTTGCCGGGCAATGCACGGTGCAGTGCACACGGATTAGCCCGCTCGGCCATCCTACTCTTCTGTCTCCAATTTCACAAAATACAAAATATATAATAAGAGAAATTATTGCGATCGTGAAAATGTTTGAATCTGAGTTTTAACGGAAATACACGTTTTGAAGTCCAAAGAGTCCAAATAAACAAGTTCCACACAATGGTATCCGTGTGTGAGCATGTGAATAGCATAGCTCAAAAACGAAAAGTCTTACGAAACTGAAATTACGTTTTTAAGGTTCAACTGGGATGTTACATTAACTTCTTTTTCAAAATCGGCAAACCGGTAGTGGCTCTTTATATCATCGATTTACCACATATTTACGATTATTTTTTTTTTAAACGGCTCTAACTATTTTGTTTAAACTCCAGAAATAATTGTATTATCAAACGGTTTTTAATTAAAAGTAAGTTTTATCTTCATCAATGCAGCCTGACAGGATGTAAATGCCGATTTTTCAAATGGTTTTCCTCTAAAGTTCCTTTAATTTGGTTTATTTAAAATAATTATTGTTATTGTTAGTAGTTAGTTACTGTATTATATAGTTACTGTCATTGTTAGTAGTAATAGTAAAACACTCAATATAAACTATGAATGAATTTGATAATTGACTAAAGAGAAAAGAAGGAAAAATATCTATTTGTTTTTTATAGGTTGGAAATGTATTTCCTGAAATAACAGGCAGAATTTATGCCTATAATATAGCGTTGGAAAGCTGAGAACTTTAGGAGAAACCTATCTAACATAAAAAATCCTAATAGAGTAACAAACAAATTATAAATAATAATTTCTGAAAATTATTTACTTTTTATTTCTATTAAGCTTTTATTTATTTCTATTGTTGGTCCCAAGACTTCCATTGAAGTACTACTATACTGCCCTTATTTTTTTATATTATCATATATATAGAATGAAGTTATGAATATAATTTTTTTTTTATAAGATTATTATTCTTCTTTGTCTTGGTCTATAAATCTGCACAATGATTGAATATCTCGATCGGCTAGCTCTTGGAGGAAAACGCTATGGTTTTGGGTGATCGGATATTTATTCCGGTATTTATAATATTTGCTCGATTTTAGGATAATGTGTAATTCGTCAATAGAGTTGCATTTCGAGCATATACCATTTTTATTAACTTTAATTAATAATATTATTCAACGAAAACCAAATGTTTCTAGTACCTTTTAATAGACAGGAAACTAAATGTGATTTACTAAGTAAATGTTATTTTTTTTTTTATAGTTTGAAATAAAAGCATATATAATCCACAGATTCGAGGCAAAGAAATTGTTAAAAAACATTTTATTGTATTTGTGTTAAACAAGAAGTAGAATATAAAAATATTTCATAGACGAGTAAAACATATAACCTTAAATACATTTACTGAAGTTTAATAATTTTAGATTCGATAATTCGATAATATTTAAATAATTAGTTATACATCATTGATTTATTAAAAAAAAATCATCAAACTAATGAATAGTTTGATGAATTTCCCTTCTGTAAAATCATATTATACACTTTTAATTGGTGTGACGACTTCTGATCTATCGATGCTCTATGTAAAAACTCGTAACTGTACAAGGAGAAAAATAATAATTAAAAAAAACATGTAAAAAGTTATATAAATTTAATTCATATAATTTTTACTATGTAGAACAACCCTTACTTATTCATAATTCAATATATTCTACTTTGATATCTCTCTTTATATATACGAGTATGTACAGCTCAGAGACTGGAATTAACAAATAGGGTTTGTGTTATTACGGTCTTAATGAGTTTTTGCGTTAATAAATTTGACCGAAATTTAGACATATGTTCTTTAAGGATTAATTCCATTAAAAAATTTGCCAAACAAGGATTTTTGTTCAAAGTAGGGCGGTAAGTGAAAGTTGTGTGATGCTCGCACCAGGTTTTTTTAATTATGTTGATAAATAATTAAAAAGTAATTAATTTTTTTTTAAATAATATTTCCAATTGTTAGTTGCCCTTTTGTAAAATGTTATGCCAATTAAAATTATAAATCACTTGAATCCATGAACTACATTGATATAATTTTTATTTAAAAAATGACCTTGTGCCAGTTTTTTTACTTTCCTACCTATACTAGGTAAGGAAAGTATTGCAATCGGGTCAAATTCCGACATGCGGTTTTCGACGGATCTATACGTTTCAGAGCCCCCCTGTATCCGAAAAACACATTTTTAGCCATTGGTCTGTCTGTCTGTTTGTCTGTGCCAAGATTATCTCGGAAACTACTGAACCGATTTTGTTGCTTCTTTTTTTATTGTGTAGGGTTTTGACTATTGATGCCTGTGACAGAAATTCGGTACTCCATGCGCAAAAGCTTTCGCGAAATAAATGAAAAACATGTATTTCTATAGACTGTAGCGCAAAAACGGCTCTAACGATTTTGATGAAACTTTCCTATAATGTTCTAATCATTGTTCTTTCAATTTTCGTATATAGACTAAATTTCCGAAAAAATTCAGGAAAAAAAGTTATAAAGAAAAGAAAAATGTTATGGGGCCTAACTCCCTAAGTATATATTATACGGTAAAATTTATAGATAATAAAATAAGATAATAAATTTATGATAAATTATAAAACTTTTGAAAAGTAATTAAATTACCAACAAAACAAAAATCATTGGAATCGAACCAGTATTAGCGATGATACAGGTTATTCTATTTTTTACACATTTTTTAACTTATTATTTTCCTACCTGTACTAGGTAAGAAAAGTATTGCAATCGGGTCAAATTTCCGACATGCGGTTTTCAATGGATCTATATGTTTCCGAAAAACACATTTTTAGCCATACGCCGTTTAGCTGTCGTTTGAAAGATGATGAAATTCCCTACAAAGCCATATAAAAATTGTTTATTTTGGACAACTATTAACGAAGTTACTGCTATTCAATTTCCAATGTAAGATTACAGTTTCATATCATAGTGTCAGAAAGTGGTGAATGAGAGAATAAAGATGACTAAGTGAAAGTAAGAAAATCTGTTGCCCGCATCACACAATCTTCACTATTTCCTCTACTTTTAACAGAAATTATTGTTTGACAATACTAAGCTATGGCAAAAAGTTTTTGATCAGCAATATTAGGAAGTATCGAAATTTTTACACTGATCTACCTTAAGCCGGTTTACATTGCTTTAGTTTATGAAATAAATCGTACTCAAATCTTATGTTTGATCAATTTTCAGGAAAATTTATCTAGTTCAATTCTTTTTAGTTTCTTCATGAACATATGTAAAGATATAAAAACTTTTCTAAAATAGGTAGGAAAGGCGTGTGGGTGGACACACCAGATTTTTTTTTTTTTTTACATTCGTTTAAAAGATACGAAAGTCAAATTTGAAATATTAGTGGATATGATACCATTATTAGAAATGTGTGTTTTCTGCCGCTGAAACAACCTGGCAATTCTAGGAATAAGATTATCCTTTCTTAACGGACTGTGAGTAAGTAGACGGTTGAAAAAAAAAATCGAAAATGACAATAGCCTCGAGGAGGAAGAGGGGAGTGGAAGAAAATTATCAATCGAGTAGGAATTACTCAGGAATATGTGAGAGAGTTTCTGAAGTTTTGCATAAATTGTGTATTTGGGAAAAGTGAATTAATCAAGAATGCTTCTGCAAAAGTCTAGCAACTGCGTAGAGTAGAACTTGATAATTTATTTTAGAAAAACTCCGATGGCTATAATATAATTAAATCTAGTATCTTTTGCTAAATAAATAAAAATAAAAATAAATAAAAAAATTAGCACCACCTTCTCAAAATTAAATCTAGGAGCCACTACAATATGAAGGGGACGTGTAATAACTTCTTTTCATTTTGAAGTTAATAAACTTGTCAATGTTTTTATTTGGATGAATTAATAAAAAGCACTTTTTTAACAGTGTGAAAATTTTGTTGATGAGAAGAATTTGTGAGTGACTGCTAATATATCGAAACTTTTTTGTTTTAAGATTTGATATATTTTCATTAAATTTTGCAAAATATAACTTTACATTTAGCTGAATTGTAATAATAAAAATCAAAACTATAATAAATTATTATAATTTATCATTTTAGATTTCTTTGTTCCATTGTTGGCCGTTGATTCGCATCTACTGTGCCTCTACAATCTGACACTATCGACAATCATTGCAGTTTCTCCGACCTTTCATTATGTCTCCATGACTGAATTCTAAATCTTTGTATTTAAAAATAAGAAAATATAACGAATATATCTGTTTGATTATTTAAGCCTTTGGTTGAGTTTGATTCCTAATCCTCCCGAGAAATAAATCTTGACACTTCTCCTTTTGTTCGAAGGGGGTTGCAATCTCTAGATAGCAATTAGGATTATTCAAAAACGTGAAATTTCGTGGAATGTAAAATTTAAATATATTTATCAGGATACGTTAATTTGTGGGCATAAATTTTTCTTAATATATTTAAAACCAGAACAGAAAAACGTGCAAAAATACAGACTTTATAATACTAAGTCCCTTTTGTACAGTCTAAGCATATTCAACCAACAGCGTATTTCGTTATTATTTTGTCGAATATGAGATGTGCTATCCCTGGTAAGAACGCTGCAAATTATTACACAATGGTTTATTATTTCCCAACAATCTAACATCAAAGTTAACATTACTTTCCATGTAACATCAAGGAAAATAAATAAAAAGGGATTTCTAACATTATCCTTTGTGATTTTCTTTTTTATCATTGATAATTTGCTTAAAAATAGACTAAGTTGTTACAATTAATGTAAAACTTTCAAGAAATCAAAAACCAAAACAAAAGATATAAGCACTAGAACATATAAAAAATAGTTAGAATACCATATATTTGCTCGAAGTGGTTCGATTTCAACGATTTTTTAGTAAAATTTTAAATAACCATATACAAGATTTGAAACACCTGATTATAAAAATTATAAAAAGTGTTTAGTTCTTGAGTAATTCGGAAATGTAATTTTACCACCCCTCATAACATTTTTTCCAGCTTCTTTTCGTTGAAGTAGGTTATATAAATAAATTTAAAGGTCATCGAGGGGAAGACTTTAGCCAAGTTTCATTGAAATTGGTACATTCGTTTAGGCACTACATTCTATACCAACACAAATTTTTCGGCCACCATCATGGAAGCCAACGGCGGATTGTAATGTCGAGGTTGGAGGATCATCCTCGAATGATCTCTGACTTTGATTCTCAATCTGAAAAAAATCGGTCGAGTAGTCTCGGAGAGAAGCCGAGAACGGCGGACGTACAAAAAATTTGTATTCGATTTTCGAATTCTACGTATCGTGAAACGCAAAACCTCAAATTTAGAGGGGGGAAGGTGTTAACATTTTTATTTTTGTGGACGATTATAATGGTTCATTATTGAAAATAATAAACCAGAATATATACTGTCCAATCTATAACGGCTAATAAATGTTGCCTTCTTCCAGACAGTTAGTACTCGGCTTGTTAGGCAACGAATCGGTATGAGTTGTTGATCTCGGTTCACTGTCCTCAATCCTACAATTAATGAGCTGTATCTCCTGACACGAAGGCATTACCTTGTCACTTCCTAAATTGATTATCTTTAATGAGACACCGTTCTTCGGTACTTTTTTTTTTTTTTTTGTATATTAAGGTAAGTTACCCTATAGAGAACTCTCACATTAGATAGCTATCGCCCACCTTAATGGATTCGACGTATAAACGACATCAGCAAAACATAATATATACAATATAACATTATAAGGATACTTTGCTATACAGGGTGTCCCGTAAGTACAGGGAAATTTTGATAGGAGTGATGACAGTCCTCGAAACCTACAAAACATTTCATATAAATAATGGACTAATTTTCGACAGAAAAGTACGAAATCCAAGTTTTGTGTTTTTCTATGAGAGTCATGTTTTGTTGAAAAGGAAGCGATATACAGAAATATTTAATTTGAATAATTAACAATTACTACTTCACTGCAAACTAGACAAAATTTACTTTACTTGAAAAGAGAGTTTTTCATTATTAAAACCATTTAAAGGGAACATTGGAGCGGCTAAACTAGACTAAGCCCTCTTTTTAAAAAAATCATAAATTATTCCCAATTTTTCCAACTGTACTGCAGTTACTCCACTTTTAGTAAACCTACCTCGTTTAATAAGGTTTAAGTTTATATTAATTAAATTGACGTTTATTCGGTAAACAGTTGAGATTCACCTCAAGTTGTGTAAAGAAATTATGTGATTTTCTATCCAGTCTCCTAAAAATACCCGTATTTACAGCGAAAATGACAACAGTTAACAGTTGTTTGAATAGCTAATCATTTTCGTAATTTTTTAAAGCGACTTTCTGGCTAAATCAACATAACTTTTAAAAATAAAAGATTTTTAAAAGTAAAAGTTCTGTAAAACTTTATTTAAAAAGTTCTAGTTAGAAATAACAGAAAAAATAATTTAAAATAAAGATTCGAGTCATACAGAAACTCAATAAAAATAAAAATTTTATTTCAAGCCCTATTTTAATGCATATTTTCCGGATAATGGATCCGCACTAGCGGATCCAGGATTTAATTTTGTGGGGGGCTTCAGCCCGAAAGATTTTTTTTTCATATGTACAGCAATAATTAATTTGAAAAAAATAAGAAAGAAATTAACTACCTATATGAAATGGCGTCTAAGTGAATCTTGAAGGCTGATTACATGTAATTACACGAACAATAATACTTTAAGAGATAGTTTTTAATATTTTTTTCTATGTTTATATTTTACCGTTTTGGGAGGGGGGCTTCAGCCCGAAAACACTCCTCCCCATAGATCCGCTTGTGAATGAATGTTGCTTTTTAATACGTGTTAGTAAGAATACTTATCTCAAATTGTCATTGATGTCCTCTTTATCTTGTGGTATGAGCATTTCCGTTATGACTCATCTTAACTTTTATTACTTATTTAAATATTTTTTGTTACTGAAACTCAGTAAAAATAATAATAAAAAAATTATTTCAAGCCCTATTTCAATGAATGCTGCTTTTTAATACGTGTTAATAAGAAGCTCTTATCTCAAATTGTCATTGATATCCTCTTTATCTTGTGGTATGAGGATTTTCGTTATAACTCATTTTAACTTTTATTACCTATTTAAACATTTTTTGTTACTGAAACTCAGTAAAAATATTAATAAAAAAATTATTTCAAGCCCTATTTCAGTGTCTATTTTCAATGAATGCTACTTTTTAATAAGTGTTTATAAGAAGCTCTTATCCTAAATTGTCATTGATGTCCTCTTTATCTTGTGGTATGAGGATTTTCGGAATAACTCATCTTAACTTTTTAGCTTAACTTAACTTAAATGTTTCTTGTCATTTACGAGACGATTTGTGTATTGTATTTTCTGTCGTTCTATTATTTATGATCATTGTGATATTTTTTTAATATCTTTATTATTTTTATTAAGTTAGTGTAGTGGATATTTATAATGACTTTCAAAACCTGTACTTTACCCCGCGAAAAATAACCGTGTAGCAAGATGATGATGGTCATCTGTATAGAGGTGGGGATAGCTCAGTCGCAGGTGACAAATGAAAGTGGTCGTTGATGAATTTTTTCAGATGGAAGAGAGCAGGAGAATAATTAATACCTGGGAGTTATATAAGGCGGTTGCAGATTGACAGTGGTAATTGCTATACAATCGGTCTATAGTCTGTCACAATAGGCAGGCTATTGTAAGCTGCGCTTGTCGCAATATGACAAACATCTAGTGTTGGCCCAAATAACGTCTGCCTCAATCTTTCTCTTCTCCATCTTCGAAATAATTGGTTTCCTATTGGTTCTCTGCTAACCTTGTTATTCATTCAACGTTTTAAATAACTTTCGAAATTTCACTTCAGATATGTTTTTCGCCCCTTCTTACATTGACAACCAATTGGTGTTACAAAGGGACATTTATAAGACAACAGGAGTATATGAAAACCGTAATGAAAATTTTCCTCTTATGGAAATTTATTATTATGTGTCACTTTATATTTAGGAAAAACATTGCTAACGAATATTAGAGGGTATGGAGAATATAACGTCCTTGCAAATAAAAAAATGGAAAAGCAGGCACTGAGATTTTATTATTCCAGCAGCAGAGAAGGAACCATCTGAAAAGGAAATCAATTATAAAATTCACCCCGATTGACGAGAGGATAGTTGTATTTCCATTTATAGGTCAGTTGTTTGTTAACTTGTAAACGATTGCAGAAGATAGTGATGAAGTTAAGGATGGTTTCTATTACACTTACATGATTATTACAGTTATCAATACAAAAAAATATTTCTGGAAAAGTCCATAAATATGATGTAATATTAATCGTGTGTGACTTTAATGCCAAGATAGGAAATAAACTTCAACATAGACCCCTTATTAGTCTAGCTGCAGTAGGATGAAAATCCGAACCTGCATCGACGTGAACCCCAAAGGTGTGAAAAACTCAAAGTTAATCATGTGCTGGTAGAGTTGATCCTGGAGCAGATTGTGATTGGCAACAAGCTCTGATTAAAATCAAACTACTATATGTCAACACTGAAGCGAATCCATATAACAGGGAATAGAATGGTAAGAAGAAATAACGAAACAAATAAACTTAAGTAGAAACCAAATTCCAACTTGTGCTCAAGAATAAATTTGAACTCTGAAATCAGGCAAGAACCAACGGTGGGAGACATTCGAGAGATGACCAAAATAAGTAACTAGAGGTTTAAGTTATAGGAATTTAAAAAAAACAAAAAGCCTAAAACTGCTCTACTGAAACATGCGTAAAATGAGGTAGTGGCAAGAAAAACTATGGAAGATTTCGGCTAGCCAAAACTGATCTACAAGCATCAGAAAAAACAGAAACAAAATTATATGATCGGCAAAAGAAGAACTCTTCAGAGAAAGAAACGGGGAATATGAACAAAATATGGCATTCTAACGGCATCAAAGGAGTGAAAAATACATTTTTTAGTGAGCTCTGGCTCTATGAGACATATGCCCACATACATATGTTGTATGAGCAGAACTGAGTAGAATTTAGTATTTATTTCCTATCTAATTTTCAGTTTCCATCATTTCGGAGAGGGGGGGGGGGAATGAAGTAGTTTCAATCGTTTGTTTATTTTATATATTTTTTTCATAACCACAAAATATTACAATATTAGAATCCAGAACCCGATGTGTACATTGTTATACAATTTCTGCCATAATATAAAATTCCTTTTGTAAACGTCATACACATATTGACGCCATGAAGATTTGATGAGGCAATTTTTATAACGTCAGTAATACGACTTATAATTCACCAAGGGAAGAAGTTAGATAGGCGATCATTTCTCTTTAAAAAAATTCTTAATGTCAAGAGAAAGCTCGTGTATTTAATTCGCCGCTGGTTTTTAAAGTCGAATTTGTTATGGCACAAACATATTTCAGTAATTGCAGCTATACTATATATTTTTGTTTCTAAATTACTGGTCTGTGTTCTAATCACTAACGAGTGTTAAAATAAATCGATCATTGTTGTTCCAGGAAATGGCATCGTTCTTTCGAAAAGGCCAGGTCCGCAGTTGAAGACCGCAATGAGTTCTGATTGCGGTAATCATGACCTTTCACTTCTTTTCATCTTCTATAATATTGGGATAGTTCTTTGTATCTTTAGTGAAGAAAAGACTCTGTTCAACTGATTATCTCTATAAGGTTCTAAAACAAAACCTTAAATCACTTAAAATTATTTGATAGTTTAACGTTTTGCCAATACAGGTATTATCATACTCGAAAAATGCACTAAAGGAATAAGAAGTTGAATAGCTAACTTTTCTATCAGTTTATTTTAATGCATTTCTGTTAGATAAGCCTTTCTATTAGACAATTGGTGGATGTGCTGCCTCTGATCTTTATCTATTTAATTTTATTGATTTCTGCCTTGATGATGGCTTGCGAAATGTCGAATGGTTACTATTTGGCTTTTTTATTTATTTGTATTAGCTAAGGCCGTAATATAGCTAAGTTTATTTGGTATTTATTGGTTATCCATCAGTCCGAGCCCGACAGAGCACCAACCAGAGGCGCCCCCTGACCCGAAGAAGCCAACCAGAGTCCAGAATTCGCCGAGCTCCCAAACGTGAGATGATGGTTTGTCGATGTTGGGGACACGAGAATTAAACAGAGGATGTGAATGAAAATCATGTAGGCTACTTTAAGTACATTAGTACAATCCACCAATGTTTACAATTATTATTTTTATTTTTTTGCACTTTAATTTATTTATCCGCACCTGCCAATTACAACTATCAACAATCAGCAGATGTGCTATCATAGCCATGAGAAAAATAATAGTAACAAAAATATAATAAACTTATTCAAACATGGAAAAGTCCAAATTCTCTCAGATCCTCGGAGCTTTTAAGGTTTTTTGCTTGTATCCAGGATACCTACGGCTTGTTTTGAAATATTTTTTTGAACAATATATTTATGTAATAATATATTTTTTTGTAACATTTATTCTTCTCTTGAATTTAAGAGCTTAGAATTTGGTTTTCTGTATTTTGTTAGTGTAGAAACCGTGGCCTTGTTATAGTTTTGAGATTTCCAAACACCAGTTTACAGGTCCATGGCTATTGGAATGTTAATTGTTCCTCTTGAAATAATTCTGTTTTCTGTTAAACTTTTTAATGCCTTGTAGCTTGATAATTTTATTATTTTATGAAAATCATTAATCAATGACTTTCGGATAAATTAACGACTTTCTCTCATTGAATTAAAATAATTCTGATCACGGCACCCTTTTTTCTTGGTTCCAATATAATTTGTTTGAAATGATTCTAAAGAAGTGGCTCTTCCGGTTAGCTGATTTTAAGGAAAAAGTTGCCGTCACATCTAAGGCATATACCTACCTTAAATACGTAATATCAGTTTCGTTGGACTTTTCGTTATTGAGCTAGACTGCAAACATACAAACACACAGACACACAGACCATTTTTCAGGACTTGGTCATTTCGACTCAGGGTACCTCAGAACGTCTATATCCGTTGAAAACTCAGATTCAAAAATTTTCTCGATCAATACTTACCCCTTACTATATATTACATATATACGTAAGTGAAAGTAAAAACATTTAAAAATCGCGATATCTCTACTAATAGTGCTTCGATTTCGATGAAACTTCTTTTGTTTTTTAGGCAATTTAAATAGCTTTGAAACGTCTTATCACAATATCGACAAAAAAGTGTATACTTTTTGAGTTATTCGGAATTTAATTTTACCGTCCCTCGTAACTCTTTTTCCAACTTCTTTTTGTTGAATTATGTTAAAATATAGATAAATTTAAAGGGTGTCGAGAAAATGACGTTGGCGAAGTTTCATTGAAATCGGTATATTCGTTTAGGCGCTACAGTCTATAGCAACACAGGTTTTTCTGCATTTTATTTCTCCTCTATTACCTTATCAATTTCTTTCAAAAGTTATATTTAGCATTTTTTCATTACTTTGAATAATGTGAAATGATTAACTTTTTAATATAAACCATATTAAAGGTACTTTAGAGGAAGACGTATATGAACATTGGGTATTTAAGCCCTGTAAAGTGACATCAATGGTCATAAGACCTAATTGATATTTAAGACCACTTAATTATACAATGATACACCGAGTTTAATCAAAATCGTTAGAGCAGTTTTTGAGAAAATTGTGAAAATGTGTTTCAGCGTTGATATAAAGTGGCACTTCCGGTTAGCCGATTTTAAGGAAAAAGTTTCCGTCACATCTAAGGCATATACCTATCTTAAATACGTAATACCAGTTTCGTAGGACTTTTCGTTATTGAGCTAGACTGCTAACATACAAACACACAGACACACAGACACACAGACCATTTTTCGGGACTTGGTCATTTCGACTCAGGGTACCTCAAAACGTCTATTTCCGTTGGAAACTCAGATTCAAAAATTTTCTCGATCGCAATATTACATATATACGTAAGTGAAAGTAAAAACTAAAAGTTTTGCAATAGTTTCATAAAATGGCCGATCAGTGTTATAAAACCTCTTATCCCCCACGGATTCTAAAAATAAAACAAAAGAAAAGGCCCTCAAATATTCTTTAATTATTATACTATTAAATATTCTACTAAATTATTTAATTAATTAAAATTCTATTAATGAATTATGTATCCATAATTCTTGCATCATCAGGGTAAAAAAATATAAGATGAAATAAATGCAGAGCAAACAGAGCTCTGATCAACAGCCTGACTCTCACCACGTATAGGTTAGAAAAACTAAGATGCTTCATTGGCAGTAACAAAAATTTGTTGAAAACATTTTACTACTCTATCTATTATTACTTGCTGTTATTCCATTCAATTTATTTAATTTATGAACTCTTTTATCACTGTTACCAATGTAGTCCGTGATAAACTCCCCTTTTTATCAAATTATTAACTACCGCCTGAAGGCTCGTAAATAACTTTATCTCATGGTAATCTACAACTATTTTATTTACAAAAATTCTGAGCATTGGGGCGTTTTCAAACTGGAGATCGGCAAATCTTGTCTATTAAATTAGGTACTAAAAACTCGTAAATGCCCATTTCCTTTCCACTTGAACCGTCAGATAGCATGAGCATTAAGTAGAAGAAAAAAATGGACTTCAAAAATATTGAGCCGTTTGCAGTGACTTACACCCCAAAATTGTCAAAATAACGTGGTTACAAGACCAAACGATTTAATTAGGTACTAAAAACTAGTATATACCCATTTGCTTTCCACTTGGATCGTAAGATAATTTGATCGCAAAATCGATTAAAAAGGTCGCCTACAAAAGTCTTGGATCGTTTGGCCTATATAACCTCGTTATTTTGTGGTGTAGGTCACTCCAAACGGCTCAATATTTTTGAAGACCACTTTTTTTCGACTTTATGCTCAAGTTACCTTACAATTTAAGTGGAAAGCAAATAGGTATTTATGAGTTTTTAGTACCTAATTAAATAGACAAAGTTTGACAATCTCACGATTGAAAATGCCCCAATTCCGATGATTTTTGTAAATAAAATAGTTGTAGGTTACGATGAGATCCTACGAAGCTATTTACTAAGTTTCAGGCGGATTTTAATAAATTGATAAAAAGGGGTCTGTACCACGGTCTAATGTCCGTTATTGGAACAAAATGTAATATCACTCAATAAAAAAAAAAAATGAAATATAAAACAAATCAATCCAAAAAGCTAATAATATCTTATGTTATATTAGTTTTTTTGGCATTGTTAAGAATATTTTTTTCAAAGACAATTCGCGTAATTAATAACTTCTTGCATATTATCAAATTTAAAAGTTATAATTGCTATACAATTGAGTTTTCAATTTAAATCCAGTCAAAATTTCAGCAATTCAGGTACCATCAGGACAGACCTGATGGCCTGATTGACCACAGTCAACAAATTTCACAGCTTAAGTCCAACCAAAAATTACGAATTAAGACATTTGCTGTACTTGGTAGTATGTGTTGAATTGTTTATCTGTAATGTATTGTCTCTAAACTGGTGAAACGTTTAAAAGTTATTTATTCAATTGAAAAATATATTATTACAATAAAAACTCTATCATTTCACATTATTTTTTTCCTATTCTTATATTTGTAAACCAGGAATAAATATGAATCTTATCCAAAAACACCTTAAAAATTGTAAAATGTGATAAACAAATTTGTGTTTTTTTTAACTGATTTGGTGACAAAACAGTTAGATGTAACGTTGGGTTGTCGTTAAAAACGAAACACACTGTTTTAATGTGTACCGTCATTTCGGACTAAACCGTAAACTTTCATGAGGGCTAAAACTTAATATAAGAATAGTAGAAAAGATAATAATTGTTGTGAGTTTATGCTACTGTATTTATTTTTGTTTCTAATTTGCTATGGTATAATTTGTTTACATTTTTGTAAATATGGTCTGTATGAATTCTCCTACCACTGTAGGCCTTCATTGAGACAGAATATAATATTTCACATTGATTACCTGTATTTCAATTTTACTGTGTTAAATTCTTATAAGTTTTTTTCATTTTCGCAATTACCACTTTCTTATCTTTTAATTTTAAAAGAATGCACATCAAGTACAAAAATTGTTATTTCTACATTTACCGCTAATCTTTACAAAAAATATTACGATAATGATTTAAAGTTTATGGATGAATTACATCATTTTAACCTGCTTTAAGAACCTTTTCTTTTCTTCTGATTTACATAATATCCACCTTAAATACATATAATATAAATTAATCTGACGATGCTTTTTTATTACCCAAGTAGTAAACATTTAATTTATGGCTGCTTTATCTTGCGGTTACTATTTTAAGATTAACCATTACCATATGGCTTAGGTACATACGGCATGTGTTATATAAGGAAGATGACTTGGGATGTACTTTCTTCTACGACGGCACTTCGTGTTGAACAGATATGAATCAGCAGAAATTGGCGCTCTCTGTTACATTGTGGGATTTACTGTCTGGGAGAGAGTCGTATTATCCCGTCAACTGCTTTATCTTACTAAACTGCGAGGTAATTGAAGCCTCATGTACTAAATTCTTTTAGTAATTCTCAAGCATGTGAGAAGGTTAATCTATAAGTATCGATCTTGTTATATATTTTTTTACTTTCCTACCTACACTAGGTAAGGAGAGTATTGCAATCGGGTCGAATTTCCGACATGCGGTTTTCGACAGATCTATACGTTTCAGAACCTCCTGAGTCCGAAAAACATATTTTAAGCCATTGATCTGTCTGTCTGTGCAAAGATTTTCTCGGAAACTACTGAACCGATTTTGTTGCTTGTTTTTTTATTTTGTAGGGTTTTGACTACTGATGCCTGTGACAGAAATTCGATACTCCATGCGCAATAGCTTGTTCGCTTTAAATGAAAAACATGTTTTTCTATAGACTGTAGCGCAAAAATGGCTCTAACGATTTTGATGAAACTTTCCTATAATGTTCGAATCATTGTTCTATCAACTTTCTTATATAGACTAAATTCCCCAAAAAATTCAGAAAACAAATTTTTATGGGGCCTAGCTCCCTAAGTATATATTATGCTGTAAAATTTATAATAAAACTTTTGAAAGGTAATTAAATTACCAACAAAACAAAATAAGAATCATCGGAATCGAACCAGTATTAGCGATGATACAGCTTATTTTATTTTTTACACATTTTTTTAACTAATACTTTCCTACATGTACTAGGTAAGGAAAGTATTGCAACCGGGTCAAATTTCCGGCATGCGGTTTTCGACGGATCTATACGTTTCAGAGCCCGCTGAGTCCCCGCCGTAAAAATATATAAAAAAAAAAAATAGTTTATTAACGCCGTTAATTAAGTCTGTCCTTTGAAAGGTAATGAAATTCCCTACAAAGCCATATAAAAATCGTTCATTTTGGACAACTATTAACGAAATTACAGCTATTCAATTTCCAATCTAAGATAACGGTTTCATATGGTGGTGTCAGAAAGGCATGAATGAGAGAATAAAGATGAATAAGTGAAAGTAAAAAAATCAGTTGCCTGCTTCACACAATCTTCACTATTTTCTCTATTTTTAACCGAAATTATTGTTTGACAATACTAAGCTATAGCGAAAAGTTTTTGATCAGCAATATTAGGAAGTATTGACATTTTTACACTGATCTACTTTTTAGCCGGTTTACACTGCTTTAGTTTATGAAATAAATCGTACTCAGATCTTATGTATGATCAATTTTCAGCAAAATGTATCTAGTTCAATTCTTTTTTGTTTCTTCGTGAACATATGTAAAGATATAAAAACTTTTCTGAAATAGGTAGGACAGTTGTGTGAGTGAACACACCAGATATCTTTTTAGACATTTTATCCGTTATTAATATTAATTATCTGATGATAGTGTGTTTTTGTTCGTAGTTCAGATTCCGCAATCCGGAAGGCAACATTTTCGGATGGTCGTGCAATTATTGTTGCGTATTAGACGAATAAGACGATATAAGACGAAATGAAACTTAGACGCAATATTATCTGAATATTACTATTTATTCATATAATAATTTTCTATTAATTAATACTGTTGCGTAGGGTAGCCACTTACTTTATTTTTTCTGGTATTTCGAGAAGAAAGTCGGGTCACTTGCTTTGAGAACAATTGGATAAATTATTGTATAAAATAAATCATGAGAGTAAAAATTCACCAAAAACATACCGTTACGGTATTATTACTATACTGGTTATTACTATAAAATTCTCAAACAACTTATTATATCCCATAAACCTCAGCAAATAACTAACCAGTTCACATTTTACCAAATATGGCATCAACAGTTTCGATAAACTTAAGAACTTGCAGAATAGTGTAAGCTCCTTATTTTAGTACATGAAAAATACTACACTTTACAATTAACCGCTGATGTAGCTAATCAATCTTTAAAATTAGGAGCATATGTAATAGTTTAGATTTTAGTTAGTATTATAAGAATCTGAGGACGTATATGAATTATGTTGTACTACAAGACTTATATTTATCTCTTTTCGTTTTGGAGCTATCTCATTGGGAATAACTTACTCCGGTAACTTTTAGAACAACTCTCCCTAAGTTTCTCTTTATTTTGACTTCACTTCTTTAAAAAAGACTATTTATTATCCGATCTATTTCTCCTAAACATAAAGAATATGTATCGCCATGATGTATTCGAAAAGTAGTATTCCTCGAATCGACAACCTAAACGGTTGTTGTTGTTAGTATAATTATTGATCGTAAACAAATGTTTGCAATAAATCGAATCGCAATTCCTGTTTTTGTTATTTCCCGATTTCACAACGCTAATGCCACTGTCCCCAATGCTGACCACAAACATAACATGTTTCCATTTCCCCTTGGCCTTGAAATATCTCCGGGTTCCTAATTATGGATCATTTTTTTAAAAGTAGAATTTTCGATTTTAAAACCTTTTACTCAAGACTCCTTTTCAGAGCTGACGTAACATTTTGAAATTTAGAACTAGAACATTCTACATGATGGTGGCTAATAAATATTCTTTGACAGGTTGCTATTTCCACGCCAGGCAGCGCTCTTGACATCCCAATATAACTTTCTAATTAGCTTTGGTCAGATGTTTGATATCGATTTGAGTAGTATTTAATTTTGCTGAGGTTTAGTAAATAATAAGTGAATTTTCACCTTCCGTGCTGAATTAATGACCCCTCAAGTATTATTCTGTGATGTACATTTTGTCCGGCGTGTTATTTCCAAAGGTATTTCATCTAAAACTGGTTGACTAAAGCTCTTTAGCTACATCAACTAAGGAGTTACCACACCGTATAGTAAAAATGAATAATGTAATGTAATAACAATTATGATGAGACAGTATGATATGACTTAAAACAATTCGGCTTAATATATATAGCTTTTAATTTCGTGATTATTTCTGTAAAGCCATATCTGTTGTAAAATATATCATTTTGTTTAACATTTGTTGTTATTGATTATTATTAAAATTGAACGGTTTAGATAATCTTTAATAATTGAACCATTGAAATGTATTGTAAATCCAATTAACCACCTCTTCCTAAATTATGTTTGTAAGCTTTTGCTGAAACGTCGTACCTGACATTTCAAGGAAACGTATTTATCACAGAATAGATGGCATGAACATATTATGTTAATTGGCATATGATTCATGACCACAAAACCATATCTAGTCAAATAAGTTTTTTTGCTGGAAATGATTTCGATCATTTTGAAACTTTCTACTAATATTGTAGAGAAGATCTAATAATGAACATATCAAAAGTTCGGAACAGAACTTTAATCTGTAAAATTGGTCCCACATTTTCAACATTTTGAAGAAAAAAAATTGTTGCCTGATAGACCCTTTAAGAGTTCTAAATTTCCCCGTTAATCCGCAGATTTGAAGAAGCATCAGTAGCTTCGTTAAAAGAGTTCTTATAGTTCACTAAAAGATTTATATCAATGGTTATTAACTACCTACCTTTATTTTTGGTAGTTTAAACAACTTTCTAAAAATTTTGGGGAACTCTAGAAAAAAAATTGGAAATTGTTGCAAAGGAGTTAAATTTACAAGGTTGGGATTGGACTGACGAAAAAAAAAACTGCAGAAGAAAATTACAAAAAATAGGTGTGCTTCAACAGCAATTGCATTGTATCTACTGAGCCTAAGCCTAAACGAGCTTCAATTAAATTTAATGAGCTTTCGTTAAAGTAAATTAAGAGCTTAAGCAAAAAAATAAACAAAATAGTGCCTTATTTCACTCCCCCCTCTACTACCTCTGTCCATCAACACATTTGTATGTAAAATTTTATATCAGTGGTGACCAGAAGGGCAAACTTAAAGCGCAAGTTGCGCCATCAAAATATTTGAGGGGGGCATGTTTTAAAGAATTTTTGAGGAGAGCTGATTTCAACGGGGTTATAAATTTTCAGAATGAAAAGTTTTAGAATAAAGGACAGGAGGAAAACTTGGAACAGACCGCAGCAAGTGTAATTGTGTATGATCTATGATTTTTCTAATTCTACTTTCCCTTGCTCTGTTTTTAAGAAAAGTGAGTAATAAAATATCTTGGAATGGGAGGGAGTAAGTTATTGTGCCATAGACCTTGGAGAGGACGGGCACTCCTGTATTAGATTATTTGAAACAATACTACAAAAGTCTCAAAACCTTCGGAATTATGAAAAAAAAAAAATACGGCTGAATTCTGAACTATGTATGAAATATAATTATATCTTCTGTTTTTATTGACACTTAGTGGTTTGTTGCATTGACCTAGGATTCACTTCATATATTTATATTAGGTTAAACAGAAAGTTTAGGAGATAACAGTAAATTATATTATTCCTTAGATATACTTGCCATAATTTGTCCTTCTCTTTCACCTTCATCTGGAGTTGTGCTGTTGTTGTGAATATGGAATCGTCAGACTTGGTCATTTATTATGTAATATCCTTTGAACTGTTACGAAGCATTATAATGAGGGTACGTGAGGTTTAGAAAGTAGCTATCGAAGAATCGTAGGTTACCCCCTTCAATCGAGGTGTTCCCGGTAGCGGGAGGTCGTGGAAGGTCAAGAACAAGGTCTCTGGAGAAAGTGGTTGATGGTTAGCGGTGGTAGTGTATAGTGGATGCCGTCACGAGGTGGATACCATCACGAGACATACGCCACGGGAATACTTGTAAATGGAAGATATCAGTTAAAAAGGAAAGTTACCTTGTAACTGCACAATGTATGCAACCTTGTGCGGGTCTTACTAAACCTTTTCTATGACCTAGTTCCCGACGCCACAATATATATATATATCTAAAAAAATATATTTTTTGCTACAAATAAATTTCCTGGTTCGACTATGATTTCATCAGTAATTCATTTAACGTTTTATGACCATTCAAAAATTTTATGATGAGGAGAATTAAAAAACGTTATTCAATTATATGGAATAGTAATTTACTTTAAAATGCATCTGGTTTGAACATATTTTGGATAACTAGGTAAAAAATTAGTGCTTGTAGGGAAGAGGTAAGAAATGATCACTGGATGTCATTTCATTTTTTTTTTTGTTATTACAAATTAGCTAATATTTTTTTTTACAGTTTTGAATTACTCTTCTATGCGTAATTTATAGTTAGTTGTAAAAGCATGAATCACCCTGAAGGATATGTGTGCTCAAAGATGACATCAGAAATCCTTTGAAACTTACTTAATATTAGCATTCAAACCGAGCACAATAGAAGGCAGAAGCGGTTAGTGATGAAGAAATATCTAAAAGTGGTGAAATATTTGACGTGTTAGTCAAGATTCCGATTATTTTGTGTGGTTTGTTAAAAATTTCTTCAGCTCACTGCATTCCACGAAAACAGCAGCCGTAATGAATGCTTCTTCAATTACTTGGGTCATCGAATCTAGGTTAAGTTCGTGTTAATTTGTGTGATTACGGTTACCACTGTGTTCTTAAAAGATATATGATATCTAGAAGCATGCTTAGAGGACAAAAAATGGTTATTCCTGTTATTGCAAATAAGTAAAGCACAACTTTTCATCCTTTTGATGCAGATTAGTTTATTCAAATTTCTTTTTCATCAGTACTTAATAAATTAACACTATACTAAAAATACGACCCTTCCTCTAAAATATAACATTATATGTAACTAAGGAGTTGCCTACTGTCCTCAGTTTACAAATTTATAGTTCATTTAATTGTACTACTTGTTGCTCAAATTGTATAACTTTAATTTGCATGTATTCTGTAGTTCAGATTGTATTTTTTTCTTGATCAGCATAAATTAAACTGAACGAAACCACTATTCGAACAAATTTTTAATTTCTTTAAAAATTTATATTATACACCGCGTCATAAATAAATAGCTTCTTTATTGCTACAGCTGTTATTAATTACATATGTTGCTGCTAGAAATATTAAAGATAAGAAATTTATAATCATATGAGTCAAATCATACGTTGCATTGAACTACTCTATATCTAATGCATTTTTCCCCTCCTAATTGCACTCCTCCTTGTTACTTTCTAAGCATCACAAAACAGCATTCCCGTGAGAACTGAACAACAACGTGTAACTAGTGTTTCGTTCTCCATTTTCTAGCCTGGAACATAAGCCAACGTAATTTCTTCAATTACTGGCCTCCATGATTAGCGAGAATGATGCCTTCGAATATTCTTTTTTAATTTAATATGCATATGAGATCGAAGTGAAAGTCATAGCTCAGGAGGATAATTTGTAAGCATTAAATTGAACTGCTACGTTAGCATGTATCAACTGATAAATGAAAAAAATACGCGATTTAGTTAACTTTAGACCAAAGACGGTTATATATAGACAATAGATATAATTCGCCAAACGTAATCTCAAATGACTATAATTCTGCTTGTCCAAGTCTGCTAAATATACCATTATCATGGTTCATACTTTAGACCATATTGGAAGTTTCCAAAACAAAGCCTCGGATCTTCCAAACAAGACACTATTGAACTTTTCGCTATTGAGGCCCCCTTAAAACTTAAGAATTTAATACTGTATATTGCAGTATCTGTTGAAATATTTTGAAGTCACGTACTATTTCTGCAGGGGCACTGATCTCCCAAGAACGATGGCGCTATAGCTCTTTATCAAGTAATTTTATTGATTTCCTCTACTTAAAAAAGTACAAGCATAGCAGAAATGGAAAAATTAAAGACCAAATACAATTATATTTGCTTAGTCTGTTCCATGTTCTTCTCCTTTGAATCGCTGCTTTTAAAGTTCGTTTAAATTGAACCCCACAAACATATTTTTTTTTTCCAAAAAAATCATTATTTCATTAAAATTGTGTTCTCTCAGAATTTCAAAACACTGTAAAAATATACCTTCCCCCTTCTCCCTCACAAATATTAATCCTCAGTGTCATAAAAATTGAAAGAAAAGTAAAAAAACACAGGAATTGAAAGAAAATAAGAAGGAACTGATTCAAGAGAAATCCAAACGAATTTTGTGACTCAATATTGATATAATGACTTTTAGCGTACAACCATGTATTTTGTTTTGTCTTCATTTAATTATTGAATGATTTTCTAAATTTTTCTTATCAGTGTTTCAGCGAATCTCTCTATCTCCTCTTGATTGGGGTGTGAATTATACACAATAGTTATTGATGATTGATTCAGTGTATAACTTTAATAATAATAAAAGGCTTAGCGAACACGGAGGTTCGATGCCGACACCAGCAATCGCTCATTACACACGTCCCTCCACCGTTCGCCGTCGAAACCCAGTCCCTTCAGATCGGCTTTAACCCAATCTTCCCACCTTCGCTTCGGTCTACCTCTCGGACGTTTGCCATTCGGTACAGCAAATATCAACCTTTAAGGAATTCTTTCGTTACTAAGCCCAACTATTTTACAAGCCCATTTGATTCTCCGCGATGTAATCACCTCAATTTTATTAACTGGATACAGTTCACGCAACTCGGCGTTGTGCAACCTTCTGAACTCTAAGGTTAACTCATCTTTCTTCGGTCCGAATATTCTACGCAATACTTTATTTTCAAAAACCTTAAGACGTTGCACATCGCTTAATGGAAGCGGCCATGTTTCGCACCCATAAAGAACTGTAGGTAGCATAGGCTGATCTACGGGGGGGAGGAGGGCTTTCGGGCTGAAGTCCCCTCCCCCAAAATGGTAAAATATAATCATGCTTTACAGAAAAAAATATTAAATACTATCTCTTAAAGTATTCTTGTTCGTGTAATTATATTTAATAAGACTTCAAGAACCAATTAAACACTATCTCATATAGGTAGTTAATTTCTTTTCTTTTTTTTAAATATTAATTATCGTTATATGTATATGAAAAAAAATCTTTCGGGCTGAAGCCCCCCCCCAAAAAATTAAATCCTGGATCCGCTAGTGGTAGGTAGGATAATGGTTTTATAGATTCTAGTTTTTAATTTCTGGGACAAGATACGCGAGCTAAGGAGTTTTGTTACAAAAAAATAACAAGCATTTCCCGCCTTCAGCCTAACCTTAACCTCCTCTTCAATTTCGATTTTTCTAGTTATTGTAGACTCTAGATACTTAAACTTCTCTACCAGTTCAAACATGTTACCTTCTATAGCAATATCACCAGTAATATCGCCATTTTTGCAGCTAACCATATATTTTGTCTTAAGTGTATAACTTTATATGTCCAATGTTCGTATACGCCTTCCTCCAAAGTATCTTTAATATAGTTTATTTAAAAAAATGACTCCCATTTTATTGACAGTAACTATTAAAAATGGCTAAATATGAAGTTTGAAAGAATATGATAATTGAAAACTGGAGATAAAAGAAAAATGCTTATCCAGGTTGAAAATGAATCTCCGGAAATAACAGTCAGAAGGTATACGTATAATATATTGTTGGGAAGCGGAGAATTTTAGAAAATATTTTATAAATAAAGTTGTAGAAGGTAACGGAGAGTAACAAAAAAAATATATAAATAATAATTTCAGAAAACTAAAATTAAACATTTTCCTGAGTCTTTCCAGTTCTTTTTTGGGGGGAGTGAGGGTCATTCCCGACAACTATGCGTCATTCGTATATGTATCAATGAAGAAGGTCATTGTTGAAGATTTGAAGACTATCTCACTAGCGTTATTCTTAAAACGCCGGTAAATTTAGCCGTTGGTGCGTAAAATTATTTCGAGGCAAATATGCGGAGACAATTTTAAGAACCCATCTTTTAAGATTTCATTGTTAATTTAGGGTTCTTAAGAGACCCATCCAGGAGTTATAAACTATTGTAACAACTTGAAATTTAAAGTATAATGTATTCAGTACTTATTTTATTATTCATAGATCTTTGCCATCCATCCATCTATTGATTCATAACTTTTCTCAAGAAGTTTCGTTATAGCCTTACTAAAGCTGACAGCAAAGTGACTGTTTTAGCTCGTCACATATCTACCGAAAAATCAAACAAATTTGCAAAAGGAAATGTGAATTCTCAACTAACTCTCTTGTTTCCGGTGAAACTTACGATAATTATTTACACTTTCCTTAAAAATGTTCGACAAGTAACCGATTAGTTTGGCATTGACTGTTGAAGGTTGTGTAAGAGCTCATTATATATCTATTAACAAAACTGTTGATATGAGCATCTGCCTTTAACTGTAGAACGCTAGTTATAATTATTTAAAAATATCTTTTTCTTATAATGATTGAAAAGTGAAAATTCACAAATGATAGTAAACAACTGGGCATTTAAAGAAATACATTAGTCACCAGCAAATTTCTCCAATTACCATACCCATGGAGTGTTTTGTTTATGACCATGTAACAAGCCTCAAACGGGATTCGAGTATCTTAATTTCACCTGAGCGTTAATGATTGGTTCTAATCGCAAATTAAAATTACTTTAGGAATATTAATTTTATTACGATTTAATGCGGTCACGATTTCATTATCAATATTTATTTTTACTTTCATTTTTGATCCGCGGCCGTCACACTCTGGCCCGGGAAAAACGCCGTATAGAATAAAAGGCGATGAAGGGGAGGACAAAAAAAAAAACTTAAAGTTACTTAATTTTTTTATTCGTCTCCTATAATCTAGGATTGACAATATTTACTGAATTTGATCTAGAAAATGGTTATGACGGTATTAGCAACAGCAGCACTTCCTCCCTATCTTAAGATCTTAAACCGATATTAATTCAGCAATATATATGTGCCAATCATATATCTCCTCTTTTTCGATAAAAATTAGTTTGTTATTTATTATTTAACTTTTATTGAAATAATTCATTGTTAGTATGATTTGTTTGTTTTAAATAGGATCTTACTGTAGCCAGCTGAAATATTTAAAACTCTATGGATCACAATCTAAGAATTGTGATTTAAAATGCCTCTTGTCCATAATATTTGGATAATCGTAATATTTTGCAGTGTATTCGTAAAAAGTTTTTAATGATTAAAAATTAAATATTTTTCGATACCTACATTTAAAATGCAATTTCGCTTTTGCAAAATATGATTATAGATGCATGTGAACAATTACAAAAATACAGACCTTTTAAAAAACTCAACAAGACGAGATTAATAATATGAAATATAAATTTTAAATAATAGCTCATTATAAAGAGGATGAAATACTGAATGTTTCTCTCGCTAACAGTATGCAGGTCCGATTTTTAGTTTCTGAGATATTTTAATCCATATATAAAAATATTTCAATTAGTCGACTCTAGCCGACTTTACCCGAACGTTAACACTGCGGAAATCTGACGAATCAGTCTAATTCACTCTCCACAAAAAAGTGCAAAAACGCGCATAACGAAGTTTTCACTTCAAAAATTTTGATCGGAGAAATTAACTCAATTTAGTTGAGTGATCGAAAAATACTTCTTCGTGGCTGTAGGATTTGTCAATTAGGCTTATTATAAATTAATTATCTCTTTGCTCTAACCTTTGTAATTATCTCTTTGCTCTAACCTTTGTAATTGTCTCTTTGTTGTAAGTAACTTTGAAATCATATGTGTTGTGAACAACAAGGGCCAGTTGCTCCAATTCAGTAAAACTTAGATTCAGCGTTATATAAGATTAAACCAAGTTTAATATTGATCGGTCGACCGGAGGCGCTTAAGCTTTACTTAGAAGAAAAACTTAGTTACCTAGGGTTACCCTTGGCAACAATGATAACCTTCCACGGTGTGAGGCTGTATCCTTTGTGCTAAT
The DNA here is from genome assembly GCA_928085145.1 of Nezara viridula. Taxonomy (NCBI): domain Eukaryota; kingdom Metazoa; phylum Arthropoda; class Insecta; order Hemiptera; family Pentatomidae; genus Nezara; species Nezara viridula. The sequence goes on along the minus strand of OV725077.1, from coordinate 141,007,538 downwards.
CATTTTTTTTTTATCTTTTCTCTCGCAAAAAGAGATATGCTACATTTTGAAGGCCTCGCAGATGACGATTAAATTGATCGATTAAATTGTGGCATTTTTACTGATGGAGTATATCCATTGGCCTGATGATGAATATTGTGATAGATTTAGATAGATATTCGATAATCGAAATTTGCCCCCCTCAAAAATTAAAAACCCGTCTAAATATGCCCCCTCAAAAATTTTGATGGAGTAACTTGCGCCATGAAACCCCCTTTGGGCACCCCTACTCTAAACAGTTTTAATGTTATAACTGATATGAGGTATTGGTATGAACATAAGATCTTGATAGGCGACTGAAGTCTGTCTAGGAAAAAAATATGTGAGTTTAAGATATCAGGGTAGATGTAATAAGAGGAAAATATGAATAGAAATGATTTCAGAATATGAAATTATTTTAGTAAATAAGTTTGATAATTTATTCAATGTAAAATAATTACACTTCTATTATTTATAAATCTATAATCTTATATTAGGGAGTGGGGTAGCTCAGTGGTAGGGTACTGAGATTCCAATGCTAAAGGACCCAGGTTCGAATCCCGGCTCATGGCAGACAAATTATTTATTCTGTTTCATTGGCCGCGGGACCAACCTGGGTTGGTAGACCCTCCTGGGGGCACTTCCAGTGGATACCCTTAATTGAAAATAAGGGTAAAAACCTGGCGGTCGACCATGATCTGGGTCAAATCACCTCCTTGCACGACCGTTGACCTAGAAACAGTTCTTTCCCTAAAATAGTACTGAACCCAAGACCCTTCGTGGGTTTTAGTAGTATAGGTTTTTTTTTTTTTTTTTATTATATTATTATTATTAATCGAAATACAAACTATATATATATATATATATATATTTCTTATTCATTTCATTACATAAAACATTTAGAACATTCCTTATTATTATTCTGGACATGTGATCGGAATACAATAGGTCTCGGCTCCTTTAGTATTAGGCAGCAGTTGCCAAATCGTTCTAAAATTAGGCATCAATGACTGAATCTGAGATGAATATATTAATCTTAATTAGCTAATTAAATACATAGATCAAAACGGCTTTTCGGAATCTTAATGTCCTAATGCAAATTCAGGAAAACGTTTTTATTTTCGAGCATAAAAGTAAGTTTATAGGATTATTGTGATAAAAAGAATTTATTTTTATGTATTCATTTACGTATAATGAATTAATATACCATAATATTTAAATGAAAAAATATTTTTCACTGAATTAATTTTAACCATTTGACATTTCTATTAATTTTAGAGTGATTTATATATTTTTAAAAATATATTTCATGTTATATTCATAAGTGGTATATACGATTCTTGAATTTATGACGCATCCGTAGCATTACTATATTTTACTTTAATTCTGTCTAACATGTTGATAATATTCTTTTTATATCAAGAATTTAATCCTGAGAAATTTCTTATTAAATGATTTCTGACTATTCCCGATTATCCCCTCAGTTGCTGAAAAGAAGATGTTCTCGAAACCTTAACTTAGAAATGTCATTGGATAGCGTTTCAACTGGTCAGACTAATACGTCAAATATTAGTTTCCATTGTTTTGTGAAGTATATCTTGATGAGGATTTTTGTTATATTTCATTCCCCATTGGTAGAAAAAATAAAGATGGGCCTATGAGTAATAGATCTTTGGGTCAGATTTAATGTCAATTCATGTGAGCAATATTGTTAGTTTTAAGGGACTTTGTCCCGGAATAAGGCTGATTTTTTATTTCTATTTCTATTTCTATAATCTGCCGATATGAATGTTTTTTTAATCATGCATCGTTGATATATTAATGTTGAATAATTAATAAGAGACGTGGTAAAATAAGTACACATTAAAAAAAAAAAGTTAAATATAAGGATTTTATTAAATATAAAGTGATAATGATTTTTGGTTGATGATTTTCCCTCATCTCAATCACTGGAATTTCTTACAGGATCCGAACACACTCGTTATAGTTGTTGTAATATGAAGTTATTGAATATTTTTCTTGTTATATAGTTATATTTTTTCACGAATATTCAGAAATGTTCCCAAGTCATACGAAATAAATTTTAATTGCATATGTTAACTTCCCATCTGTGGTAGAGTATCTAATAAATGTACTCAGAATAATTAATTTATAAAATAAATTTCAATTCCGAGTTTACCGAATCTTGCTTTTTATGGATACCTGAGATAACATTGTTATGTGACAGGTTGTTACACGAGCTTCGGGCAGACTTATCCATTAATAACCAGGCGGCTACTGACGATTTGGTAGGCAGTGACGGATGACCGGCGATCTAGATAGGTGCTCGGATATAATTAGGCTACAGGTGGGAGGTGAAAGCAGTTCTCAGTTCTCAGGGCCACTAGCAGTTCTCTTTGTTGCTGCTCCATGCTCGGTGTCCCTATCGGTTCTGCTGTCCTCCACAAAATAGTCCACAATGACCGATACATCTCCATATATCAAGGACCTTTTGTGGTACCATTGTGTGAGTCTGAGGGAACATTGTGTAAGATCACCCACTGTCAATCGTGGAAGTCCCAATGCGGCAATGTTCCCATGTGATCTCTTACCGCTGAAATCTTAGCACTTTAATATTATATATATATATATATATATATATATATATATATATATATATATATATATATATATATGTATATATTTGTGTTAATATATATATATATATATATATATATATATATATATATATATATTAACACAAATATATATATTTGTGTTTACAAAAAAAATTATATGTGTGTTCTATTTACTTTCTTAAATATATTTCAGAAAAACATTTGTCAAAAGTTTAATGTAAATGATATATTCACATTTTCTAAACCTTGCGATGCTGCTGAGAAAATCACATACATTTTAACGAATATATAAACACATACATATATTATTACAGATTTGTTATCAAATACTCTTCCCGACTATTAACCTATGATAAAACGCTCCAAACTTTTAATTTATGTGCAGTTTCATGTATTTTACATACTATAACTAAAATGCATTCATTCAAAACTTTTGGACTGCACCAATCTCGACAAATAAAATGAAATAAGAGAGATCGATCACTACATTTTATTGATTGCCTATCGATGTTTCTTATTTATTTTACAAAGTAGAATTGCAAAATTTAATTTTTTAACGAGTCGAAATACTTTTTTGAGAACTTTTCTGTATATTCCCGTTTAGCATAATCGTAAACCTCTTCCTAAACCCTAAAACTGAAACTCTCCGTGGACTTCCCCACCCACAAGAAGATATCTCGCCCAACTATAATAGCTTGCTGGCACAATAAATTACAAAGAATACTTTCTCCCCGTGGACTCAACTTATGCCCCTTCTGAACAGCCGAAGAAAATTCACGAAAGCTTTTGACGTTTCGGTGAAAGTGAGTCGTGTTTTTTTTTCTTGTTCGCCGCGACAGTTGTGCAATGTATGGCTGGACGCATTATTCAAAAACAAAAGTCACCATTAATACCTCATTTGCATTTATTTTGCGGGCTTTCGTCTTAAAATGGAATATGTGTTTGTCTGGATTGTAGCAGTGAAAATTGTGATAAATATGTTATTGCCTTGCCAGCTTCATCTCATTCTTCTTTGTTCTCCTTTTTTCCCACCTGTAGCTCTTTTGTATCTTTGTTATTTTAGTCCTCTTCTTGGTCTTAAACTGTTAGGAATAACAGTATTAATTCCTGATCAATATCTCTATATTTTTTTCATTTAAACAAAACCCTTAGTGTCTAAAAAAAAACAACAGGGAATAACGAACCAACCAACGGCAGTAAGTGCCAAGACAGTGGAGAAATGGAATCATGTGTCCTATGCACAAAAAGGTGACTAGCTAAAATGGATTAATTATAGTGGGATCTCTATGGAATCTTGCGCTTACTGATTCTCTTCAACGTTTTTTTAAACAGAATTATTCTATTCTGAACAGTAAATAGAAAGTTTTAGAGGTCTTGTCAGAGATGATGCACATTGATTCGCCTTATGAAGAGGACGATAAAGGATGGGATTTGCCATGTCGGGGGATGTTGAGATGAAGTTTTTTTGATATTGATGCTTAATTTTTTTTTTTTTACTTTTTTGCTGAAAAGGTGGTGAGAGACACGATACTCGGAAATCGCTACCGTTGGTAAAATGTATGTTCGTATAGTTTCGGAGCTTAGTTATTCTGACGGCCATGATTTCCAGAAGGGCGTTTTATGGCACAAGTTGCGGCATGAAACCACATGATATTAAATAAAAGTTAATAACAAGATTGAATAAATTTCTTCTTGAAATGAAAACAATAATATCAAGTACAATAAAATTTAACAGGTTCACCATTACAATCTCACATTTAAAATTGTACTTACTTGCATGCATATCTTCGAATGTATTGAATACATTATATCCTTTTTAATATAGTGGGAACCGCGATAAATGGAAAATGATTCCTCATATTAAAAACCTCTACCCGATTAAACGAAATATATTGTGTTTAACAGAAAAAATCAATTAATTTTAACACAAGTATTATTACCAGTTATAATTAGTTTAGCTTCATACCAATTTTTGGAATTTCTAAATTAGTTATATTAATTTTCTTTGACAATGCTTTAGGTGTTTTTGTATTTCAATAAATATGTTTTATCTATAGGAGATGAGAAACTCAGTGTGGGCAAGGTATCCCAATTTATGTACTCGAGATTTAGCTCAAGTATTTTACTTGATCAGTTTTCACGCAACAGATTTTTCCTTCTTTTTTTTGTCGTGTATGGATCATTTTTTCAGTGTTTTCAGAAGTTTTCTTTCGCAAAGTTTAATTTACTTAAAGGCGGTTAATATATATATAATTCTTCCTGAACATTTTTAAATTAAGTATTCTACCAAGTTCAATGAGCTCTTAAGAGAAATTCAGCTCAAGCATATTTTACCTAAACTGAAGCTAGTTTTTACCATTTAAACTTAAGTTAACGTCAATATTAATAAAGTTATTGTAAACTTATAAAACTCATTGATAAAATAAAATTAACGTTTAATTGTTAATTGAAAAAAAACTTTTGGAAAAGTTGAAAAACTTTACTGCTTCTCACAAGAGTATAGCCAATCTTCATGTCGGTGGTCGAGGATATGGTCGATAATATAAATGAATTTAACAATTTAATATTTATTTTAAATTTAAAACTTTTATTCATTTGTTATTTATTAATGATTGGTGTTCAATAATAATACACATATAAATCGGTGCCAGCTATATAATTATTATAGGCGTTTAAAAATAACCTCGAAGACAAAAGATCCAACTTTGATGTCTCATAAGAACGACCGATATCTTAGGAAAGCTTTATTGTCAGGATTTCCTGTCCATTTAATCAGGAATACTCGCTTAATATAGTCTGGTGTGTCATAGGATGGTTTTCTAGGAGTCGGCGCTCAGCTGATATAATTGATTAAATAATTTATTTAATGCCCGCAACGCAGTACCATTGCACAAAAACAATAAATTGATAAAGCTATAAGGAAAGAATAACAATGACCTCAACATATCATGAATATTGACTTCAATTTTATCTCAGAAGTATTACCGGACATATTAATTTGACTCTTGTATATATTAATTAGTTGTCAGACATTTTTTATTTATACCAACCAAAACACTTTAAAGATGCTATGAATAAATAAATAGCTGACATTAAAAACACATACTTTAGAACAAAGAGTTCTATTGCATTCCAGGATTAAAGTTCCTGGAGTACTTATCAATGCAGCAACCTCTGAGTTCTTTGGGTGTGGTTACTCTCCCAAGGCAATGTGTTACATTCTGTTTCAATTTACTTGTCAAATAAAAAGTAAACATACGGTATATGTACCTATAGTTTTATGAATTTATTTCCTATCGTAATGATTATCACTAGAGCATGAAAACAACATTTCATCTTAATTTAAAACAAAAATTAATATATTAGTTAAAATAAATTGAAAATTAAAAAAATAGTAATATAAAATAGTGAATTTTGTTCAATACTTCTAATAATTTTTTCTCCCCCAAAATGAATTAAAATTTTCACATTTCACATTCGAATATAAATATTGGTGTGATGGATTAAAACTAGATATAAAATTCAAAACGTTGGCCATAAATGAATTTTTATAAAATAATTATAATAAACATTATAAAAAGTATTTATCTTTCTTCCATTTATTCCTTATAATTTTATTGTATTTGAGTGAGCATTGTGTACAAAAAACAAATAGTCAATGCATCAAGATCTTTTGCATTGTGCACTCTGCAGAAGTGCATCCAAAATAGCTTGATTGCACCTAATTTAATTTAAAATTGCTGCTGAATAAAACCAGATAATGAATGAATATAATGGAAAATTTTTATTTAGCATTATGTTCAATGGTCTAAAGGTTTTTCTTTTAAAATATTTATGAAGTTAAATTTAATATGAATATCTATATACTCTATTTAAAATATATGTTTTTTAATTTATTATTTTACATTACTTTAAATTAATTCTGTCTAAGATTCAAACATAAATTTATTAATCATGATCTTATATATTATTTCAAAAAGATGTTTTTTTGTCGGTACGCAATAACTTCGTCAATTCTTCATCAAATTCAATGATTGACCTCTCATTTTAAAAATTCTTCTTATGCAAAAAATAGTCATATCCCCTCGAAATTTCTGCAAAAAAAGTTATGAAGTAAAATAAACTTTATTTGTGAATAATCCCCCCCCCCAAAAAAAATAGCGCGTAGTACGCATTGATGACTCCCATTATAATTGGAAAGATCACTAAATTACTTACGAAATAATTTGTACAAATATTTCTGTTTGTTATGTTAAATGGAATATGGATCCAAGGAAAAATAATCAATTCCTCTCTCACACAATACGTAGGATCAACTTATTTCCATATTGTTTTGCTATTCTTTCACTAAAAAAATATTCTGCACATTATTCGCATGGGCCAACTGATATTCTCGTAATATTTACAGTATGTTTTGAGATTCTTCAAGCATATTCCACCATTTTCATGAACAGTAATATTTCTTAGAAACTAAAATTTAGGTTGTCGAGTTGTATTCGTGTTATTAAGTTGTTTTATTCTTTTTTTGCACATCTTCCAGTCAACCCTTACTTACTTTTCGACTGTACGAGTTAATAAGCATTGCTTGCCCGTCATTAAATTGGCTATCAATGCCATCTACATATCATAAGAGTAGAATACAGACAACAGTGGCCTTATGGTTGAATGGGCCGATGAAGGACATGGAAAGGTGCCTTGAACCTGAAGATGTTACAGCTGCTGAGTGAGAGGCAGCAAGCGAAGCCTTGGTGTTGTTCAACAGGTTGTTGTGGCGTTGTATAGTGCACCTGCTATTGTGGGCTACCGTCTAGTGTCTAGTCATTGCCGTTCATTGTCTTCTATGTCGATATCTCTATTGCGATCTACACTATTGTAGTCTTGTTATTTTGTCAAGTTGTACCTTTGCAGGATATTTTGAAATAGCAATGTTTCATACATGCAATTCTATTTATAATTTTCAGAAGGATGCTAATTGCCGTGAATTTCACTAATACAGGATGTCTCGGTTCTTAACGCCCAAAGTGTAGGGAGTGATTCTAGATAAAATTTCCAACAAAAAAGTTCATTTGATACATGGGTCGATTCCGATCGGAAAAGGAGTTAAGTGGTCTTATTTTGTGTTTTTCTTAAGGTAGTCATGTTTTTTTATTGAATAAGAAGGAATAGCTCAAAAACTGATAATTAAATTCTAAGTACACCATCGTAAAGTAGACTTTTTTTTTTTAGAAAACAGTGATTAAATTCACTAAGATCAATGATAAAAAGAACTTTTAGGAGGTCTAATACATCCGCAGTTAACAGTACTGCTATGTATTCTAAAGACCGCATGCGGGATATATTTAATTATTTCAAAGAGAATAAATAAGTCTAAATAATAAGTGCTAACACATGTCGGTTACCTAAGGAAGAGTTTTTTTTGTTTGGTTTTGTTTAAGTTTATAAATATATTCGTTATTATACCACGATTTTGGTATAATAACGAATATATTTATAAAAATTCCTGGGAGGTAGGGAAAAAAAAAAGTTATACCAAATATTTATCAGGGCGGTCCCTCCACGCCCAGTGGTATAATAAAAGGCCTCTGGCCACAGATGCAAAGAACGCGTACAGCGTGCAGAGCCCTCTTACCTTAAAATGCCCTTGGGCAATAAAAGGAAATTAAAAAAAAAATGTATATATAACATTTATATATTGTATTTTGTAATAAAGAAATTCCTGGGGAGTAGGAAAAAAAAAAAGTTATTATACCATCTTAGTAATTTTACAATCTACCATGCATGCCACCAATTCAATAAGAAATACATTAATCAATCTAGGATACTACAGTAGGGGTTCTGTGATATCTAACCTTTAAATACACAATTCGTATATTCTTCTGTTGATCGGTTCCATTCTGAAACCGATATAAATACAAATATAAGTATTAAATAGAAAGAAATGCTGTCCCTACTCGCCGTAGAAACGCGAATTCCAGGAACACAGAAGTACCGATACAAGAGCAGCATGTTTCTTTCTGTACAGATGTGGTATTAGACCTGGAAGTTCCTTTTATCATTGCCCTTTGTATATTTAATCACTGTTTTATCGAGAAAAAATTTGTCTACTTTATGGTTTACTTAGAAATTAAATATCTTGAACAGTTTTGGGGCAATTTCTTGTTATTCAATAAAAAAAAATTGACTACCTAAGAAAAGCTCAAAATTGGTCTTAACTCATTTTCCGAATCGACCCATGCATCAATTGAACGTTTTTGTTGGAAATTTTGTCTATAATCACCCCCTCCTTCCTCCCATTCTCCCGCAGTTAGCCATTAAGAACTGAAACATACACCATGTATATGATTATTTTCGGGTCTAATGGAAGCTTTCATACTTTTTATAGATTCCTTAAATTAAGGTAGCATCATCCTGCATTTCGACGTAATTATTTACTTAATAGCATTTATATTCGTTTCCAGCGAACAAAATTTAGCTTACACATGGCTGGTTCATACACATCATGACTACATAACAAATATTTGATGGAATTTACCTTGAATTGAATAATTTTAAATATTTGTGATAAAACAAAAAGATCATTAAAGCGTTGACTTGACAGCTTGATATGTTTTTATTTACGAACACGACATGTTTTGGACGATTAATCCAGCCAGATAAAAGCAAATACATAAATTCAAAGTAAACGGTATTTTTATTTCTTTCATCCTGTGGGATAATCCTCCGCAAGCTACCAGATAAAACAATATATAGTTTATCGCGAAAAAATGTCTTCTATGTCGACTCCAAAATGATCAAAACATTTTTTATAGTGAGTGAAACGATATTTATGGGGGCCCGTAATTGTCTACAGTTTTCTTGATTCATTTTATAGTTATTGCTCCTTTCCTATTGGTGATATCGTGATGTTGTAAAGCCTTCTTCAATAAGTGATCGGGCGCGACATTGATAAATATTAGATTCTAATTGGAGGATACCACAATCAATCCTTTAAATACAACTAAATAAATAATCAGCCAAAGTTTCTGAAATTTAGGATTTATTAGGACTCAAAAACATATCACTTATATGTAGACCCAAATAACATCGGTGCGCTTAAAAACAACTAACCAAATATATTTATCCATAATTCTAAAGCACTTCAAAATAAACTTTTAATACAATCTTAACAGATTACATTAATTATTATCGTTTTTTGTGTGTGTGTGTGTTTGTGTTTGAACACTCATTAATTGATTAGTATTAATATTAATTTTAATTGATTTATGACATCTAGAGACATAAACTAGTTATTAATGGTTAATATAGGACAGTGAGACACGGGCGGGGCCGAGAAAGTGGCCATAACCTTTGCCTTGCGTCATCGAGCCCCTTGGAAGCCGATGAGAGACTCTCTTCGGGTTACCTCATCTTCGGGAGGGGCTCCGCGCCTCGGGTGATTTCCTTCTTTCACCTGCTAACGAATCATAGGCTACATTCTTCGTCAACTCATCGCCTCATGATGGGGGTGACAGAAAATTATTACTTCAGAGAAATTAAATGAACGTCATTGCACAGATAGTTTATGTAACACGGTAATTATTTAATACCGGAATGTAGAGATGGAAAGGTACTTCACTGTGTGCAATCTGTACTTGCCATTGTATGATCCGCGATCGAGAAATTTGGTAAAGGAATGGTTGGTTGATCATTAACTCTTTGTTCCTTATAAAGATCTATTTCGTTTCCTTATATAGATGATTTAATATTGCATTAAAATCTTACCACGGGTGATAAATATTCAGGAAGCAGTCTTTTAAAAAAAAATTATTTTTTTAATATATTTTTATGTATATATTTTTTTTTTTTATTATTTTATTAATTTGTTATTATATTTTTATATATATTTTTATTATATATTTTAATAAATTTTTTATATTATGTTATTATTTTATTATATTTATTTATATTATTTTTTTTTTTTTTTAAAAAGACTGCGTCCTGAATATTTATCACCCATGATATGTAGAACAGTCGACTAGCTTCCTTCAATAATTAATTAAAATCTTACCTAATACATAAATAAAATAAAAATCCATTCTTCTTTAAGAATAATAAGGAGGCCTAAGATAGTTGGGAACTATTGAGATAGTTCATTTCTCTAGCACTTAATATCACTGGCCAAGATCGACGCCAAATCACATAGTTAGATTGCAAACTGGTCACTCACCAATTTTTAAAAAAGTTATAAATTTTTGTATAAAAATACCAGCATTACAAGAATATCGGTTGCCTCAGAAGTGACCGCAGATAGTGGCAGATTTGGAAACTATGGAGCTAAACCATGATTTTAATTGATTCTCACAAGTAAAACTATTAGTCTTTAATCATTTCGTTAGAGAATATTACAACGATTTTTCCGACCCAAAAAGATTAATTAAAAAAACAAAAACATTGTTTTAGAAAGAGTATCTAACATCCTATATTCTGCAGATATTGAAGATTCTCCGCATTCCAATTTCAATAATCTTTATAGAAGTATATTTTGCTACTTATTTCCCGAATCATAAAATCACCTTAAACCCACCAATGCCTTTGTAACGAACAATAAAGACAGTAAGCCAATTAAAAGTCTGCAGTAACGGCTATCTCAATTTATATTATATAAACTTTGACCATATTATTATAACAGAGGAACAGAGATTGGAAAATGTGTGATATATTTATTTGTAATAGTTTAAAAATGTTAACGCTGGATTTTGAATTGTATTTTTTTCTTGAAATTTTTTTCTGAAACTCTTAGAAAACAATACCTCCTAATGGAGAATTTGTCGTTAGAAACTATCTTGGATATTAAAAGTCATAGACAATTGAATAATAATAATTTTACTCATAAAAAACTAAGTAAAAAAAATAAAAGTAGTTTTCTGTATAAAATGAAAACTAGTTTTAGGAATCTTATCTATTTATTTAACCTATTGTCAATTCTTTTTTAAAAGTACATTTTCGACTTGCGTTGGAATATTAACATTATTTAAATGCTTATGTTAAATATTTATCTATTGTTAAAAGTTTGTCTTATTGTATGTACTATTAAATATGTGCCTGATTTGTAACATAACATAGTAACATAGACTGGGTAATGGCAATTGGGACGCACTCCTATGATTACATAGTATATTTAAGTCTATAAATATATCGTTAACTACCTACATATAAACAAAAATACAAATAATTAATAAAGTATAGAAGCAGCAACTTCTCACAAAACAAAACAATACCTGAAATAAGCTCTAGCGAAGCAGTCAAAGAAGTGATTTGAAGCATGTCTCAAAATTAATAGTTAACTCTTATTTTATTAAACTACATAATCAATTTTTTAATTACATAAATAAATAACAGCTAAACTTTTAAACCCAAATTCTAACTTTTTTACGAAAAACTTACAACTTTTATTTTAAAACTTTATTCCTAAAAAAGTTTCATTGGAAATATGAAAATGGAAAGCTTTAAAAATGGTCCATACCCTGGTATGAATAAGTAATGTTGATCACTCCATATCTTTAGCTCTGTAGTAAACAGGTAGCGTTTCGGCATAGCTTTAATTTTATTATGATAATTTTTATTCTAAATTTTATAATGTTGCGTTTTGGTGATGACGGATATAGTTAATTAATGTATTAATAAAAAATAATATATTCAGCTCACATCCAGTCACTGCCTGATGCCTAATTCATTTACGAATTGGCAACAGTTACCCAACACTAATGTGGCCAATTCCTCTTGCATTTCAATTATTATAATAAGATCTTTTAAATTCGGATAAAGTATTGCACATCTCACTTCAGCATCTAAAAAAGATTAAAAAAAGATTTTTTTTACTGTTTTGGAGTGATGCGACATGTTCTATCCCTGTTCAAAATGTATGTGACCTCATTTATTTGAGTCCTGAAGATGCCCAAAAGAAAAATTTACTGTTGTTTGAGTAACTCTAGGCTTTATTTTGCAATAATTATAATATAATCCAACTATAGTTATTGTCTTTTTTTTCTTTGATTAGTTAATCGCTAGTTTAACCTTATTATTGGTTAATAATGATGAACATAAAACGGTTGTAGAGAAGCGCTTGAAATGCTTTAAAAAAGTTGATAAGAAAGTAAAATGAGATCCGGACTTCGGTAATAGACTTGACGGCAGGCATTTCTATCCGTGAAAGTACGGCATCAGTATTCATCGGTTATGTATGTGCATTAATTGTCTCCAACGGTCACGAGAATCGATCCAATGTATTCATTACATTGTCTATAGCCTAGAATTATCCATCATATGTAACGACAAGCCAAGTTTCTAATTCTTAATGCCATCTGGGACAATGAGTAGTAAAGGTCAGATACTGAGCAAATTAAGTGTGAGTACAGTAATCTCATAATATTTTTACGTGGGTTATGATCCAAAAAAATTAATTTAAATCTATGTAAAGGAAGAAGAGTCTATCACTCAGTGTAAATAGGAAGGTTTAGGTATTTATTATATAAGACAAAACATTTATATGCCTATCAAACAAAAAATATATTACTTTTATTAGGTTATAACCAGTAAAATCCAACCACAGTGCCTTGCATCTCGTAGATGTAGGAGGAATCACAGGAGAATCTACGAAGGGGGCGGGTCGAGAGGGGAATGTTTCAGCCTTAAAAATGGTGAAAATGGTAAAACATAACTATGTCTTATAAAAAACTATAAAAAAATGATCTCTAAGAGTATTATTATTCGTGTAATTACATTTAATAGGACTTCAAGAATCACTAAACCATTTTTCTTTTCTTTTTTTTATGTCCTCCCCTTCCTCGCCTTTAAAGCTATACGGGGTTTCCCCGGGACAGGGGGTTTCCCCGGGACGCGACTCGTGACTATTTTTTATCTGGTTATCTATATATTAGGTTGCCGGGCAACGGCGGTGCTGTGCAAACACGTTAGCTGGTTCGGCCAAACCGCCCCTCCTTCTTAATAAGTAATTATCGTTTTATATATATATATATATATATATATATATATATATATATATATATATATATATATATTTGGAAAGCAGTATCCCAAGATAGGCAGAGGTGGAGAAGGCTGGTTCAGGCGGCCAAAGATCTACAAGGTCTGTAGAGCCAACCGAAAAAAAAGAAAAAAAAAAATATATATATATATATATATATATGTATGTATATACATATATATAGCTTTCGGACTGAACCCCCCTCCCTCAAAATTAAATCCTGGATCCGCTACTGAATACAGGTAAACTTGTTCGTTCTAGAGACTCTAGACAGTATGGTTGAATTTTTCCAGATGTAACGTGACATCTAATTTCTGCCTCTTGTTGAATTTTATATTAATATCTAACTCTTTAAATATTTCTAATAGGGGCCCATATACAATTTAATTATAAATGTATACATTTTTAAATATAAATATTTTGTTTGCAGATTTTTTAAAAAATAATCTTTATGTGTCATTGGCTGGTTGTGTTTGTATTTTTTAAAATTCAATGTGTACTTTCATCGGGAACTCGATTTATCCCTTAAATTTTATGAGGCATATTTTATTAAATTAACAATTTAATTTTTGTTTCGATATAGCTGTTACTAAATTAACAGTTTGTACAGATACTCATTTTCTATAATTAGACGCGGTCCTATAATGGAATAAGGTTGATAACAATTCTCAGTGGGGGGGGGAGGGGACATTATCCTTGAAATATTTCAATATTTTATATACCAATATTAAATTGGTTTTTCTGACTCACGGAAAATGTCGATTCCGTTAACAACTAATAAGAAAAAAAAATTTCTACGGATTTTTATTCCATTCATTTTTCAAGAGGAAGCATAATGCATGTTCAGTATATAAAGATATAGTATATTTATTTATTTAAGCTCGTTATTATTTTTATTATATCCATTTTAACTTGTTTCAAGCTCTTTAAATATCGACACAATTATTTTTTTTATCTACAAACAGTAAAATATGCAATGTGAAATTCGTTGGCATTTTTTTATTTTTTGCCGGATCTCAAACCTATGAATGCAAGGAATTTATATATATATATATATATATATATATATATATATATATATATATATATAGAGAGAGAGAGAGAGAGAGAGAGAGAGAGAGAGAGAGAGAGAGAGAGAGAGAGAGAGAGTGATTGACGAAAGAATTCTGATTGCATTTATCGATAAAGATGTTCCTGAGAAAGTATAACTATAAGAAAACTTCAACTATAAAAGTTAATTTGTAATGACAGTTTAACATTAATAATAAGATCATTTTCAATATCAGTTATAATTAAAAATTGCTTTTTTTGGAGGAATATTTTCTATAATATCGGAATCATATAATATTATTTCTAGGAGATTGGATGCCAGATAAAAATTAATTGGTATATATAAAAATAAAATAAATTTCACAAAAAAGTGACTGTAGAAAAACTTGCTAAATTAAACGCGACATATAATTAAGCGCAATGCCATTAATACAGATTAGCCATTCAACATTAATGAATTTATGCTGTTCGAAATTTAGTTCTAGTATGGAAATAAGTAATTCAGACTTCATACTAACCATTAAGGAGAACTTAATTAACCAATTATTGAATCTATTGTTGCAAATATAGTATATTAGAAATTAAAAATTCCAAAAAGGAGGCTGAAAACTTTAAGTTTATGTTTCTCAGACCAATGTGTCTAAAATAAGGTAAAAGACGTTGTGTTTGTTATTTAACGATTTAAGAACTACTTATCTCTCACCTACTGTCCGAAAATCTGAACGTTAAAATTTACTGAACGTTCTTAATCAACGCGATTTTTTTTATTTATTTTTTATTGTTTATTGAAAATATCACAATCTGTCAAAAAGAAAATGAAGAATATCTTAAAAGTAAATTTGTACCACTACAATCAGAATGATCTTGGGTTAAGTATTTTTTAAGAGAGTACAGTTTCAAGACGATGACTATGAGGGGAGGTTTAATTAATTAATTATGAATTGAATTAATTATTTAATGTCCTTCGTGTGATGAATGTTTTAAGATTTTCAAAAATATAGAATTGGGTATTGAGAGACAACTTGAGAATTCAGCAGACTACCTATACAATATGGAATTGAGTAATATAATGAAAGTATTAATATAATAGCATCGCAAAGTTTGAATTGAGCCTGTGAAGTTACATATTATAACTCTATATTATATATATATATAAAGTACTATTTACAACATTTTTAATATATTTAAATAAAATTGGACTAAAAAAACTTCTATGACTTTCCCGACACTAAAAATATAATAAAACAACATTTTGTTTGCTTTTGCTTTTGAAGGATAATGAAATAAACAATAATTAAAAGATAAACAACGAAAAGCGAATAAAGTGGAAACAATCAAGAAATGAAAATAGAAAGGAGATAAACTCAAAATATTTTATGATAGATAATATCAAAATCATCATCATCGTTAGACATCTATTAGTCGAAAGTTTTTTCTTAGAATAAATTTTTTCATCTCATCTGGTTCTGGAATATTTAGCCTTGTATTAACAAAAATGTTAACTCGTGACCCGATGCTACAGTCGAAGATCAAATCAAACCACATTTTGGTTTATAAAAAATGTTCCCTTTATTAATTTGGTTTGTGCTCGATTTTGATGTAAATAATTAGTATCTGAGAAAATTAAAATTCAACAATAATGTTTCCAGAAAATTATAAACGCTTAAAATATTCACATATGACTTTTTTTTTTTTTTTTTTTTTTTTTGTTCTTCCCTACCTCGCCTTTTAGGCTATACGGGATTTTCCCGGGCCGGGGGGTGAGGGCGGGGAAAATTCACATATGACTTGTCATTCTTAACGAGGACATTCCACTGATGATTAAAATACTATCAATATAATTTTATATTTGTTATTGATCTAGTCTAAAAAATAATTAATTACGCCAATAATTATCAGTAACAAGTATCAGTATCAGTAAAAATAAAAATCAGTAACAAGTGCCGACTTGATTACTGTTCAGAGTGTGCTAATGAAGAGTTTATTTAAACCTTATTTGTACTAGCAAATATTTGTATTTTTGTTTATTATACTTATAAAGATTATATATCCGTTCTAAGTTTCATTTGTCACTCAGGAGAACAATAGGGTTCTTTTTTTCGGCGTTCGGCGGAGTTCAGATACATTGCTTTACTGAAATAAACAGCGTGTAATTACTTTATTAAAATTGACTCATTGAAATTTTTTTTTATTTATTCATGATATTTACAACTATATCACAATATAAATACATCAAGTAAATGCGTACAAAGGAATATAATCACATGAAAACGCTTTTTGAGAAACTACCCACTGGTAGCACCACTCTGGAGGATTATCAGGTTTGAAACGGAAGAATTCGCATGGCTATGAAGTTTATTATGGAAGAATAGGTATCTGGATTGAGCCAAATCGGAAACATTAAGGTCTTTACGGAATATTTTATTTGTGACTAGTTGTCTTATTGTTATAAGTAAGGAGTATTGAGGATTTCGGATTGTAAGGATTGGATACGAGACGAATTTATGGTTTGGTGGTGCCCCATAGCTCAACTCCGTAAGTCCAAATAGATCTTATTATAGTCGTGTATATGCGTTTTTTTGTAATTAATTTGGAAGTTTAGAGCGTTTGTCTAATGAGTGTTGGAGTAAGCGGAAACATCAAGCGGTTTCTTATCGTTTCAGTCTTGCATGAGGATTCCAAGTGAGACGTTTTTTTTGGTGGAGTCCTAGATATCGGATTTGTTCAATAGGGATAAGTGGGGTGTTATTAAAGGATACTGTAGGACAGAAAGTCGTAGGTTTACGACAATGTTTAAAGGCGATTTGATGGGATTTAAAATTTATTTTATAAATAAAATCTATCGAAAATAAAATATTTCTGCTCATTTATATTCAGAACCGAAACCAGATTTTTTTCCAGGAGGTGCAAACTTCATTTTACCACCCCTTTTTTCACCTTTCGCCATCCTATTTTTAGTAATGTATCAGGAAATAAATATTATTCTCACATAGTGTAATATAATATATAAATCGTACTCAATTAAGGTCAAAATAACCAAAAAAGTATTTTTTACTTTTGCAAAAAAAAAAAAAAAATTAGGTACTTGAAATGATGGTGATTGAAATTACTCCCTTTTGCCCCTCCATGGTATAGCTTCTGATCTTTACAGCCCCTTGTTTATTCATTTTTTATGCTTGCATGTTATTTTTATTTATTTATTTAGACATATAATATTCTGTCGCGGGGACAATAATTACATTGATAAATGAACACATTCACACCGTATATACAAAAAAATAAAATAAAATTAACAAAAGTAAAATAATAACTAAATAATAATAAATAAAAAAATAAAATAACCTAAATATAAGTGCATGTTATTATGTCAGGGAAAAAAAACATCCACAAATTTCAATAAAATATCTTTATTTTTCTAGTTTTAACCCCTAAAATTTTTAAGAAAAAACGGGAATAATTAATTCCCGGCCAATAAGAGTTTGTTTCTTACAACTGCCATGAAAATTTGATCAAGTGTAGTCCTATTGGATCTTAACAATCTTGATAGTTTCTGTTCCTCATGTTGTATAGAAAGCTATGAAGAATAAAACATTCAGTATTTTTTTCTTGTATAAGTGTTTAATATGGAAATTTGTAATACTTTTCTATTTATTTACTGATTTTAAATTATTAAAAAAAAATAATGTATTGATTATGCACAAATCGATTTATATTATCGAAATCGGTAGCAAGGTCGATTCAGCTTTCACTATCGGCCGGTGTGGTGCTTAGCTGTGGTACACACCGACTGCCGCGCATACGCAATACGGCACGTGCCTACTATAATTACGTATTTTCACTGACTACTAATGATATCTTGCTGTGGATTACAGTCCATTTTCTTCTCACATTTCACGCTGGACAAGAGTGTAATTTGTAAAGTAGTATCAGCTTGTCAGAAGACAGCTGCATAATTTTAGGACGAAATCCTTTCGCTAATCGAACATTAGATCCTTTGCTTTTGAACACTAGATATCAAAGACCTATATCATTAATTATTTTCCAAAATTACTTATTATGGCCAAAAACAGACTGTACGAAATATAGCTTGAATTATGGACTTGAAGAGAAAAAAAACGTGTTTGACATGGTTTAGTAACGTGTTTCGTATATTGTTTGACCATGAATTTTCCAGTTCTATATTACAAATCCGCGTTATGTAATTCGGGTTGCAGATACAGTTTACCCTATCACTCTTAACTACAATTCATTTTGTCTTAATCTTGTTTAGAAATCAACGCAATAATTTAAAAAATTAATAATTGTGGCAATGTAGACCGATTGAGTTCTTACTTATCAAAACTAACTCTGTTGTATGACCGTACACAAAATATTTAGTGTTAGGCCACAAACTAATGTGACATAAAAAAATTCTCGCCAAAGTCGATGGACATTGAATAAACAACTGCAAAGTTGGTTTAAAATGGCAGACGATTAAAATGAAAGTTCTAACATAAAACGTTCTTGAATAGAATTTTAATTCAAATTTATTAACATTGACAAGTAGAAATTCCTCGAACTTTCATTTAAGTGGGCAAATGGGTAGTATGTTTTATGGAGCTGTTGAATTTTAAGTATGAACTAATTTCTAATTTCACTCTATTAATAAAGTGTTCATTTTTATTATCTTATTCAAAACGGATGTTATGACTTAAATGAAATTTGGCTAAAGCTTCCTCATCAACGCCCTTTAAATTACACATTTCTCCGAAAAGAACCTGAAAAAAATTTACGAGGAATGCTTGAATAGATATAGCATTATAAATGTTTTACTAGAAATTGTTGATACTGGCGCATTAAAGTAAACGAATGCAAATGCCAACATATTACCCTTACACTCCTACGCAATTCCTGCCCACTAGTACAATCTAATTCCATCCAGCTTCGTTTCTCAGAACCCATATACTAGACTCGAAAAACAAGAACTCGATCGACGATACGGCCAACTATATAGACTACTGAACAGAAAATCTAAACTTTCTATTGAAAACAAATTACTTATCTGCAACACAATCCCGAAACCTATATGAACATATGGACTTGAACTGTGTTGGACAGCAAAATTTTCTAAACTCAAACGCATCCAATCCTTTCAATCTAAAGTCCTTCTAGCAATAGTTGATGCTTCATTCTATGTAATCAACAAAACCCTACACCATGCCCTCAATATCCCATTTGTCCTAGACCTTATCCCAGAATAATTCTCAAAATTTCATCAGAACTTTAACAACAAATCATCCAAATCCTCTTGCATAATCCCTATTTAGGTCCAACCATCCCTAAAATTCTCCTCGAAAGGTGAAGTGGCAGTAGCCCAGAGACCCTTTGTGAATAAGCATATATTGGAGTTTGGCTATGGCCAGATTCTCAAATCAAGCCATGTATGTATGATTATAGCATCTCTCCTCAGCCTTTACTGATCCTTAATACAAGTAATGCGGCTGAGTAAGAGGCGCTGGGATTCTCTAGAGTCCAGCCTTTTCTTCCAAAGATTTGAAAGGAGAAAGGCTTAAAGTTCTCTTGAGTGAATGGATCCTTTAAAAATTGTATAAATTTATGCTTGTGGTTAAGTTGTTATTTTGATTTGTTTCTTTCATTTAGGGAGTGGGGTAGCTCAGTGGTAGGGCACAGAACTTCCAATGCAAAGGTCCCAGGATCGAACCCCGACTCATGGCAGAAAATTTATTTATCTGTTTCATTAGCTGTGAGGCGACTCAGGGTCGGTACCCATCGGTACCCTTTATAGACCCTTCTGGGGCACACCCAGCCTCTATAAAGTGGGTACCCTTAATTAAATAATTGATTAAGGGGAAAAACCTGGCGGTTGAGGGTGATCTCGATCAAATCACCTCCTTGCACAACCGTTGACCTAGAAACAGTCCTGACCCTTCATGGGTTGTAGTGGTACAGGTTTTTTTTTTTTTTTCTTTTTTTTTTTATATATATACTTACTTTTAGTATTATTATTTTTCTGTATTATCTATATTTATTTATTGTAAATAGAGTGTGAATGTGCTCTCTGAACACTATTGTATCCTTAATTATGACAGATTGTAATATTTCTTAATAGATAGATAGATAGAAAAAAAAACAGTAATTTTTGCAAAGCCGATTACCTTTGTTTTTGGTTTAGATTATCGGAAAGCTGTACATCACCCGAAACAACCAAGATTGTTATATTATATATATAGTATATACAAACAATTAAAAAAGAAAACTAATTTACTCCGTGATAAGTGGTAAGAAAAGTAGTGTGACATTTGATATATGACTATTTGGAAATAATTAACTATTGTGTAATAATTTTCAACGTTTTTTATTCGTAATCATTCGATACCTGTTTTATTACTGTGCTTTATTCCTAAATTGTAATATACACAATACATTTTATTATTTAAACGGGTCATTTTCTTGCTCAAAGTTTTTTTAATCGTTACCAGCAGATGAAACTTTACTGTGGAAAAAAATTATGTTATATGATGTTGGTTACTGACATCCTTCAAGAATTACTTATCAATTATATAATTCTGATCTCGTCAGCTTATTGTCTGGTTGAGGGAAATGTATAAATGTCAGAACGATCCAGAGAGGAAATTTCAATAATGAAGGGAGGAATAGACTCGTAAAAGTGCAATTTATTGCCGCAAATACCACCTTTCTATCTCAAGATATATTAAAGAGTTTTTCCGAGCAAAACCTGGTATTTTGTTTCATATAAAAATACGAATGTAACTGTACAATCCTCTAATTCCGTTACCGTTTTCGGCATTTACTCGAATTTTCTTCATGACAATTATAACTGAAAACAAGAAAAAGTAAAACTTGTTGGAATCTCTGTTTCTGTAATCCATTCTCCATTAATTACTCGCTCTTTGAAACAAACCGCTACAATAGTTCAATGTCACCAATTCAGTGGTTTTCCTCCGTCCACCCAGTTAAAGATTTAATTCTAACCTAGTTTGAATAATATTTATTTAATTATAATTTCAAAATGAAAACTACAGTAATTGGACCAATTTTTGTCGTTATAGGGCAGGGATCACAAAACTGCGGACCGCGAAAATTTCTTTAATAAAATTTTAAAATTTGGAAAACATTTAAAAATATGAAATTCAGCGAATTACTCACAAGGAGGTTACTACAACATTTATTGCATGTTTTTTTTCCCTCTTATAAAGCACATTTCACAGCTGAGGTGATATTTATGAAACAAGATTTATTTTTTCATCACCAGCATGGCCTGCGGTACTTCGGTGGAGGTCTCAATGTAACCCGTGGGCCAAAAAGAGACCCCTATTACAAGAGAAAATAATACACTGTTATTATTGGTTTCCATTATACTATATATTTATATTATCTAAATATCGTTAAATGGATTTCAATTTACTCTCTCATGCTTCTTTTGGAATATCTTTCGTGCTACCACGTTTTGCAATTCTTCATCCGTTCATATTTGCAAACCTTCCTCCCAAACTTCATTCTATCTTCATTTACTTTTGAATCTTCTTAATTTTCCCCATAATCGATGTATATATATATATATAATTAAATAATCATTTAAATTAGGAATTACGTCAGTTTATATTTATTCAATAAACTACAAAATATTCATTGATCCTGCTGTTTATTCGACGTTCCGATCCTGGTTTTTTTTATAGGTGACAATGAGTTACTCTTCAATGCTAGAACAATAAATAGCTCAATTGGCACACAATTATGCTTCCATATGTAACAATTATTTCAAAATTGAAGCTACTTTTAAAATAGAGCCTCGATACTTCAGACCAGGGACGCACCGACAACCTTATAACTGTCCATTATCACAGAATTAAGCTACTGGACCGCCAAGCATCAGCCCAACCCGGTTCTGAGCCCGAAGGCAAAATTGTTAACTATAAAAAAAAGGGATTGAAACGTCGAATAAACAGCAGGATCAATGAATATTTTGTTGTTTATTGAATAATGGTTAAGTGATCTAATTTAAGGCTAGATAGAAATCCAAGAGCTATAATCAAAGAAATCCCGATTGAAGATTTTATAAATCATATAAAAAAAAATTGCGGGTAATGTGGCAGAACATATGGCAACAAAAAGAAGCCAAATTAAAATGAATAAAAAGCCACTGTTCCAAATGGAAAACTAGTAACCGACTCTCCAGAAAAGAAGAGACAGTCCTCTGCCGCTTAAGAATTGGGCATTGTGAATTTTCACATGGCTACTTACAAAGAGGACTAGACCCACCGACCTGCGAGAGCTGTAAGGTGCAAAGAACTGTCCAACACATCATTCAAGACTGCCCAGTATTTAAGAATGTGAGGAAAAATCTCGATATGGCTCAGAGTCTAAAAGAAAACCTCAGTGACAAAGAAAACTCCATGGAAAAAACCTTACAATTTTAAAAAATAATAAAGTTCTAGAATAGAATATAAATAGGAAGTGTTGCCAATGACCCTGCAGGATAGAGGCAACAATAAAAACAAATAAATAAATAATTACACTAAGCGCACAATTTTCTGATTGCACAAAGGAGAAATTCTTAATTATTTGAGGTTATGATATGTCACTTAATGACTTTTTCAATAAACCGGCGACAAAGTTTGATGAAGTATCTGAATCACAATTAATGCAGCTTGGTATGTTTGAGATGGTTAGTGCATCTTAAATATTTTTTGAGGAAAATGTATCCGAAAATATAGAGTTTTATATGAATTTATTTATGATATATACTTTTCTTGGCTAACGAGCTAGTAAAAATTCTCTTTTCCTCTTTATTTATTAATTCCTATTGTCGTATCACGCTTTCTTTTTTATTGATTGATTAAATAAAATGATGTAATATGTTGTAGCTTATGAAGATAAAAAAAAGTAGCTATTATTAAAACGAATACAGATATAGCTTATATATAGCTGTCATAGACCGAGCCGACTAATGCTGAACTCACTTTCTCCTTTCTCGTAAACAATCGTCTTGGAATGCCCTGTTGCGCCATCACAGATAGCTGTCAGCGTGCAGTCTCTTGCGCATCTTTCTTACAGAAGTTTTGTATTAACTTGATATCATTTTGTAGCGAAAATATTATGATAATTGGACCAGTAACTCATAAGGATGGAATATTGGTTCAAAACAGCTATGATATTATAGTTCGAAATTATATTGTTTACAGAGAATGCCTAGAGATATGTACCCTGCCTTGGACAAGAAGGAGGAGAGTCGAAATTGGACACTCCTGTCATAAACAAGATGTAGATAAATGGGATCGCGAAAGGAGCTCATATTCAGCCCCTTTAAAAGTAATATCAAACTTTACAAAAGGTGGGCTTTATATCCTTGAACAAATAGAATTTAACAAGGATTAAACTGCGGTACACAGTTAGTCTCTTATACAATAGTTTAATAAAATAAAAATAATAACCATTAAAATCAAAAGTTAAAAAAAAAATCAATTTAGAACATAAATAAATTGTTAGTAATCACATTTAATGCATTTTGCATTTAAGTAATTGCGATTATTTGCTAATAGTCCGGTACTGGAAGGAGGGGTACTTCCTCATTCGTTGACAAGAGATGCCTTTTTCGTTTGTAGTTTATGTGCAACGGTGAGCGTTGCATATCTCCGTAATACATTTCCTCTTTAATTGAGGCTCTCTAATCACTTACTTTCTCACCTCCCCCCCCTCTTTTCGCACTGTTAGCAAAAATTAGTGAAATCATGCGAAAGTTTCGCGTCATCTCTCAATGTCCTAATTAAGATACCAATGAGAGTTTGATTGCTTCCTAGGCTCTAAGTAGCATCTTAAAATATTATAAATCATATCATATAAATCATAGCATTTTTTTTTTTTTTTTTTTTTTTGGATCCTCCCCTTCCTTGCCGTTAAGGCTATACGGTTTTTTTCCGAGCCAGGGAGTGTGGATGGGGATATAAAAAAGTGCCTCAATGATCTGTAGCCATTTGACTGATCAGAGGTTTGAATCCCAGATTTAATTTCCCAGAACTGTCTATTCCACGCGGGCAGTAAAGTCAATACTCCCTTTTAACTAAGCAAATACTATACTTTAAGTTACCTTAATTGTTGCAGGTAATCTGACCTTTTAATATAAACCCTTAGCCAATATTCGTATAATAATCAGATATATCATATTTATTTATTGTTGTTAATACAGTCACTAATGATTAGCTGACAATGAACGTCCTTACAATAAGCTGTATTATTGTACAGTGGAGGTAGGTCTACGTTAGGTTAGGCTTGCGTGCTGACGCAGTTAACCCAGATCGCTGAGGCACATTCGCTCCAGATTTGGCTACTGAGGTCTCGGGCATCGGATCTTGGTCACGCCTGTGCCTCATTTGGCGCCCGAACTTCAACCGAATCTGGATGACTGGTTACGAAACCTTCGATCATGCGGTCAATTATTGTGGGACTAGCAACTATGACGTCATAGAGGTATTTTAAAGGAGGCTGGCTCGGTTATTTTGGTGTTTCATAAAATTTATATCCTGAGCTTATTGCGGAAGGATTATCTGTTTGTTAGCAAGCCGTGTTGTACTGTAGTTATTACTACCGAAAATACCGATACAATGCTTTGCATCTCTTAAATAACAGTGAAGGACTAAACAGTTTCATCATTATTGATTTCTCATTGGTAACAAACATTCATCAATAAAGTAAAAACAATAAATAAAATAATACCTTAGGCGCCGGCACTTAAGGAAATATTAGAGGGATGAAATGTTAGTGTAAGATGATAACTGTATTCAACAAGAGGAAAGGAAGAGATAGAATGCCAGAAATAAAGGAGAAGCTCAGTTACCAGTATTTTTCTGATATTATAATATAATACAATATTTCTCAAAGGTTTTTTCTAAAGGCCTCCCGGGAACGCACGTCAACGCAAGGATTATCGACGCTGTATTGAAAGATGCAAAGATTATGAAAAAAGATTGTGCGGTGGTATTCCTTGACGTTGTCGGTGCTTTTGACAATGTTGGCCACAATCATATCGTGAGCTCCTTGGAAGCAAGAGGTGTGTCGCCGGATCTTCAACACGTTATATCGGCTCTCCTCTGCACGAACACAATCAAAATTAGTAACGGTGTTCACGCAACTAGCCAGATCAAAGTGCTGCGCGGGGTACCCCAAGGCGGCCCCTTGTCGTCGTCGCTCTTCAACCTGGCCATTGACCATCTCTATCGCGACCTGTGCGATGAAGAATTTTCCAAAAACTTTGGATACAAGTTAAAAAGTGACCAAGGTTGTGTGGTCCTCACAGGTTTCGCGGATGACCAGGCCGTGTCAGCGCGTGACAAGGGGGCTGCTGAAAGAGTGATCGGCAGCGTTCAGAGGACATTTGAGGGAATTGGTTTGGCTATTAATCCTCAAAAAAGCGTGGGCATCGTTCTAAATAAAGGAGAGCTGGAAACCGCGATGCTCTCCCTTGAGAACGGAGAGTACATCCAAACAATGCAGAATGGAGATACAATCAAGTATTTAGGATGTACATTCTCGGGAGAGCTACAGTTCAACGAAGATTCGGTGACCAAATTGAACGAAAACCTGAATAAACTGGTAACCTCTCCCTTGCTGAAGCCGGAGCAGAAGCTAAACATTGTCAACCAATATCTGTTCCCGGGTCTTACTTACCCTCTCCAAACTGCGCCCCTCACAAAGCTGCGTCCTGCCGTACTTGACGGCATCGACACCATGATTCGCAGGAGTGTGAAGGCTATTGTTGGACTCCCTGCGAACACCTCCACGGCGATGTTGTACTCTCCCAGGAGGTATCGAGGATTAGGATTAATCCGCTGCCAATGGGAGGCTCCTCTACAACATTGGTCCATTGCTCAGCGACTGTCCAATGTGCCCGATGCCCTTTTTCAGTCGATCTTTGATTATTCGGCTGAGGTTGATGAATGTGCCGAGAGATTGGGGGTTGATCGGGGTATTCGGAATATGAGAGCTCTACGGCAGTCGCTTCGAGAAAATTCGTTTGAGGAATGGACCAGTTGCAGGTGGCAGGGCATTGGAGTTCGCCATTTTAAAGAGACCCCGAAAGCCAATAAATACATGTATGATAAGCAAGTACTTTCTGGGTCTGAATGGTCAAATGCCCTGAAACTAAATATTAATTATGCTCCCCTGCGTGGAGTCCCAGGTGTCAGCGGACAGGTAAGAGAAGTTGGGCCCCTCTGTCGCAAATGCGACAGAGAGCCAGGAACACCAGCACATGTGCTTGGAAAATGCCCCAACAACTCCCTCCTTATAACACGCCGTCACCACAGAGTCAAGCATGAACTGATGAGGCTCCTTGAAGAGAGAGAATACGCCTGTTTCGAGGAAGTATATTGTATAGATACGGATGGATCCACCCGATATGCCGACATTGTAGCATTCTCTAAGACGGGAAAGTCGGCGATGATTTTGGATCCGACCGTGAGATATGAGACCAACGACCTCGATCAGGCAGAAAAAGTGGAAAGGGAGAAAAGACAGATATATGAGAAATGCATCCCTTTCCTTAGTGAAAAGTTCCGCGAGAGTTTCGGGCCGAGAGAATTCCACGTGAGAGGCCTTTGGTTCGGAGCTCGCGGAACGATACCAGACTCAACAAGGAGCTTCATGGAGGGCCTTGGTGTCGACATAAAGGACGTGGCAAGGTTGGCGGAGAGTATAGTCCTCGACTCCCTGGGAATCATCCACCACCATGTGCATGGGAGCGGATAGGGGAAGAGTTTGCTCGCGAGGGGGAGGCATGCGTGTGTTACAGCATTTTTTATATTATTATTTATTGAACACGTCCACTGTACTTTATGAATTTTTTATGTATTAGGTTAGAAAGAGAGAGGAGAGAATGTGAGTGGGAACATGTATAGGGGGAGAGAAGGAAGAGAAAGGGTACAGAATGATAATAAATGAATGAAAGAAATAGTAAAAATTATAAAAAAAAAAAAAAAAAGGAAAAAAAAAAAATAATATATATAGATACGTATAAAATATTGTATACTATGCTCATACATATTGTTAATCCTATAATTGTATAATAATTTTAAATAATGTCTGTAGTGATTAATAAGTATGCTGTGTTGTTAGCAACCCAATGTAATTGGGCAGCACCATTTTATTTTATTTTATGATAATAAAGTGATTCTCTCTCTATCGGCAAACATATATTCTTTAATCCTTCATTAAATCCAATAATGAAGCAATCATTTTGGAGATACAGAGAAATCAGGAAAAGCATTTAAAGGAAAAGAAAACTTTCTAAGCGTATTACTCAAAATGTATACAATTCATAATAGTAGTAAAAAAAAGTTACATGAAAAGTTTGTCAGTTGCCGACAATATCGACCCAAGAATGTGGCTCATCATCAGTGATAAAAATTAAAAAATCATATCAGAAAAACGAAATGTAGGCAGAAGTATATAAATAAGATAAGATAGAATATTAAAAGTATTGGATCGAAAAGCGACTAAGTTTTTGATCTGTTATTGGGAATGAACAGTTGTAACCGAACAAGGATAAAAAAATTAAATACGCATTGAATTTACTTATTTCGGTATTATATAATATTTCATTTTGGAAGGGAGGGAGAGAGGAGAGGAGGCAGAAAGTATCTCCCTAATATTTTATAAAAGTGGCGATGCCTATCAATAATCTTATTTAAAATTTATATATTCATAATAATAATAAGATTTTTTAAGATTAATATTACTAATATTAAGAATCATTTAACATTAAAATTTATTCATTAATAATTATATAACTAATGCTGAAATTGCACTATAATAGTCCTAATACTTCACTAAATATAATATTAATTACAATAATAGTGTGAATGTTATCCTACCTCACTATAACTAATGTCCAAGTGATTGTTGTAATACTCAATAAATAAGTTTTTAAAAAATTACAATAATATTAATAGGAATTTGAAGTGCTTATTAATAATGATACGACTAAGTTATAAAAGCATGATTTAAATATAACATACACAATTCAAATTACATGAAGGATATGTATACTTCAGGAAAATGAATTAAAGGATCCAATTGTGTTATAAACATTATGATTTAATTATTTTTGACGATTAATTGTTTTTAACATATTTCTCATATTCTTTATCGCTTGTTTTTTTGTTTTGTTTTTTGTCTTTGTTCTGTCCTTCTTGATATCATATATATTTGTTGATATTAAATCTGCTAGTATATAATAAATTTATCCTGTCAGAAATATGTGTATCTAATAAATAAAATAACATGTTTTTGTATATGTTACATAATCGAAAATTCATAAAATTCAATATATTTAGTAACTAATCGATAGGCGGTACTAACGGATTCATGATTTAATTTTTGGAGGAAGTTTCATCCCGGAAGATTTATTTTGTATGTATATATTACGATTATTACTTCGGAAGAAAGAAAGAAACTAAGTACCTATATGAAATGGTGTTTATGTGACTCTTTAAGTCCTATTAAATGTAATTAGACAGAGAATAATACTTTTAGAGATAATTTTTTTCTTAAAACATGGTTATATTTTACCATTTTTTTGGGGGAAGGGCTTCAGCCCGAAATCCTCCCCCGTAGATTCGCCTGTGACAGGCGGTGAGAGTTAAACGTGTGTAGCCACAGCCTCCTGAAGCTCGAACGACCCTGACCTAGAACTTTCTCCGGGATGTTATGTCATCGGCTATCTCGATTACTAGTGGTAGGCCCGGATCTTAAGGATTATGGATATTACCAGAATAATTTATTAGAAATAATTCAACAGACACGGATTCATTGCTTTTATAGCTGATGAATAATTAAATTATCTACTGATAATATTAATGTACATGTTTGTTAACATAAACAGTTATTTAGTTTATTAAAAAGATAAATTATGTAAATTGCATAGGTATGTATGTATTGCATATAAATCACATTTTAATAGCTTTGCTTGGAAAATAACATATCACTGAAACGCGTAATTCATAAGTGACCTGAAACTGGTATTCTTCAACCCCAGAATTATGCTTGAACAATATTGAAATATAGTTTTTATTTAAAAATGTATAATCCACTTTTAGAATTAAATTACTTTCAATGAAAACGATACTGTAATCACTTTCATTAGTCTCTATATTCCATGTGTAGTATTAAGTCATGCCAAGTATAAATAGCTATTTAACAAAGACAATGAATAATACTTGGAGTTACATGATAACAAAAGAACACGTGAATCACGTGAAACAATAATACATGACAAATAATACGTTTTTATTTAAATATTTACTGAATCATATTTTATTTTTTATTTTCAGGTGAGTACCCGAAATACGCCTTCTAGCTGTTAAGAGGTAACAATTAATTAGAGACCAAATAAGTATGAATAAAAATTATACTTAATTCTTATTTCTTCACTGGTTTTTTTCTGATTCGAGCAGCCACTGCTCTCGCTGCATTTGCTGTTCTCACAGTGCGGGGACGAGTTCTGCCACAGACAGATAGGGTTCCATTTTATCTATTTATAGTGCGGTACATGAACATATGGCTGATACCCAAAGTGTTGAAAATCTCTGACCTAAATTTCCCAACTTTGTGTAAGGCGATCACAGCTATTCTTTATCACCCCACTCCATGTTATTTGAGCGAAAGAAAAATACAAACGAATTGGGATTATCATCCTGACATTTAAAGAAAATAACCTGATAAAGGTAAGGATTGTCTAAATAATACCGAAGGATGTAAAACAAAGTTCAACTTTTGTAATAGTATTTATGGCAGAACATTGTATATTATAGTAATCTTTATACATTACTACTCAAAGGTGTTTTTTTTGTCGGTACGCTAGTCTTCATTAATTTTTCATCAAATCCAATGAATGAGGAATGATTTTAAAGATAATCCAGAATTCGAAAATTCATTTACTACCTACTATAAAATTGGAATTGGAATTGGAAGATGTGGAATCAGCCTTAGAAATGCTAATTAAGTATTATTTTGAATATTAGTTAGATAACACACATCAGATATTTTTGGTAAACATCGAAGATTATTTATCATTACATTTCCTAAGCCTTAATTAACCCCAATACATATCTAGATAGGCATGTTAAGCAGTTAGACCTTCTATCACTCTGTTTTTCGAGATTTTTATTTCGACATTTTAAATGGTCAGACTTTTATTTTTAGAAGGCCGCGATGGCCAAGCATGTTTAACAGTGTTCCGAAAAGCTATCCCGGTTCAATTCCATTATTTAAGGGTACAATCGAGAAGAAAATGAGTAATAAACTATATGTAATGACAAATCTTCTAGTTGTTCTGTCGCTGATTGTATTTCTAGAAAATCCTATTTTCAGGAAGGAAGTTTTAAGTTAAGTAATGTGATGATTTACATTTGTTTTTCACGCACAGTGCCGGCCTTATGCATTCGGACCTCCGGGCAATGACGTCTTCTTTCTCCCCATAAAAAATAGGTATTAATTTATTTCTTAAGCTATTTATATTAAGCACTATTTACATTATGATTTTATATCATTAAATATTTCTCTAATACAATTGCTTTATTAAAAGGCTAAAATTAATTATTTTAATACGATATATACATATATTTGTTTTAATTTTTAACAAGTGTTGAGCATCTCTGATGATCGGCGGTGCAGTGCAATTGCCCTTGTTAACCAGCCCTAAGGCCGGCACTGTGCATATATAAAGTAGTTCACGTAAGGTACATAAAAATTAATAAACATAAAAATATATAAATAATAATTCCTGATTTATTTCCAGTAACTTAATAGTGTTGACATTACATTTATTTATAATGTTATTTATGGTTGCGAATTTCGACCGTTTACATGGATTACAGAAGAACATTGACTCCAAGTTTTTGACGAAAAGTCCTTTTACTCAGATAATGTACGCCGAAAAAAGATGATTTAGACTGTGAAACAAGTTGGAATTGAATAACCAACACCGACAACCATTCAATTAATTAATCATTCATGAGGCCATTTACAAACAACATTCCAAGTTCAGTAGAACTCAATTTTTTAAGGTTTTTTAGGTGGAAAGGTCTACTTGATTTGTCTGCTGGGTAATTTTGATAATGGTTACCCAGCATCCCCTCGCTGTTTAAGCGCTTTTAAGTAATGGAAGCAAGCTACATACCTAATAGGCTGCAATATAAGACCTGTGTAATAATATACACAATTGTTTAGTCCAGAGAAATACATACGTACGAAACAAGCGTAGCCCAAACCAAGCGGAACTGATACGTCCTGTACGGTACACAAAACCCTGGAGACTACCATAATTGAAATCACCACCACAAATACAAACCGCCAACGCTAAGAACACGGATGACTGCAGCAGAAAGGACAAACTCCATAATGGAAGTGAGAGTGGCTTCATACTTCCTCTAGAAGATACACAGAACGGTGTATGTTTTTTTTTTCTCTTTTTCCAGTTTGCCTGGAAACGCGTAGACTCTCTCTAGGACGAGAAATCACTCCTAGAACACGTTTTAAACAGTCAAGAAGCGTTATATCTGGTTATTGGCAAAGACCCAGCCATTGCTATCGTATCACAGGCGGATTTATGGGGGGGCTTTTGGGCTGAAGCCCTCCCCAAAATGGTAAAATGTATTCATATTTTATGGCAAAAAATGTTAAAACATTAAGTCTTAAAGCATTATTGCTCGTTTAATTACATTTAATAGGACTTAAAGAATCACTTAAACACCATTTCATATAGGTAGTTAGTATATTTCTGTTTTTCTAAAGTAATTATCGTTTTATATATGAAAAAAAAAGCTTCCGGGCTGAAGCCTCCCCCCCAAATTAAATCCTGGATCCGCTATTGTATCGTATTGATGTCTTTATCACAACTTTCGGTACTTTTGGACGCCTGAAAAAGATACAACTCATTACATAATGTTGAAGGAATCGCATTTTCATTTTTTTTATAATCATCTATTGCCATTACATTTTACTGATAAATATTGAATAGTATTCTTAAAATTATCTAAAACTTTGGCTTTAAATTCTCAGTGGTAAACTTTGTATTATTTGAATTATGGAGTCATATCAATCCACACTAATTTTTTTACTGAATATTTAATAGTTGACCGTTGCATTATATAGGAAGGAGATGGTCCGGGGTGGCAGCCATAAATCAAGGAGTGGGATCGGATTAATTTTTCAAATTAAATTATGTTTTATATTTAAAATTAGACCTTAGACAGAATGTTATCCCTCTATTAAATAAAAAAAAATTAGTGGTGACCGCGTAATATTTTATTTTACACATAAAATGTGTGAGACTAGAATTATTTTTTCCTAATCATGGTCACAAATTGGCAATAAGAATAATTATAATTATATAATAATATAAATTGGCCAAAAGGCGCGATGTATGCTATGGATTTTTAAGGAATTTAAAATTTGTCCGAAATGTGGTTTCGTTCAGTTTATTCGAACAACGAGTAATATAATTAAATAAAGAGTTATATAATTTGTTAAATCGGATTGGCTCGCTGTTAGGGTGTAAGAAAAATGTTTCTTTGTGTTCTTGATTTTTAAGTTCATATCAGTTGCTCAAAAGTAAATTAAATAAATAGATTGAAAATATTTTGTTGAAAATACATTGATTTCTCAATTGATTGCCGAAATTGATTTCTCATTTTATTTTTTCTTCATATTTCAATTTACATAACAAAATATTACCTAATAATAAATAGTTTTGATGTAATGCGTGTTGACATTTTATACGATATAGTAAGAAGTTCTCATAGTTAATATCATTATTTAGTTATCTTCTCACGACTCGGTTCTGAAGGGTGTATTTGTCTAAGACCTAAATGCTCAAAGACTCTTTGAGCTACAACTCCTTGACCCCAAAACTTTATTTCTCAGTCAGTAGATAACAATAATTTATTTACAATAATGGAAATATAAATGGAATAAATCATTTCATTACAATATGTTTCAGTCACACATAAAAGGGTAGTAGGTTATAATAATTGAATAAATAATATCAAAATATTCAAATATTACTTAATCTATCTTAACGAAATTCAAAATGAAAGTGGTTAACAGTTTATTCATAGTTTTCAAACCAACATTCTCGATTGAACTGTTGTATTACCTACCACTAGCGGATCCAGGATTTAATTTTTTTTTTGGGGGGTCTTCAAGCCGAAACAATTTTTTTTCATATATATATATATATAACGATAATCAATTCGGAAAAAAAAAGGAAATTAACTACCTATATGAATAGGTGTTTAAGTGGTTCTTGAAGTCCTATTAACTGTAATTACATGAACAAGAATAATTTAAGAGATAGTTTTTAATATTTTTTCTGAAAAACATGGTTATATTTTACCATTTTTTTTGGAGGGGGCTTCAGCTCGAAAGCCCCCCTCCCCATCCCCGTAGATCCGCCAGTGTTACATACAGTAAGAGTCGGAATAAAAAAAGATTTAAGCAGAGCCTTAGTCATATCCAGCTAGTTAGTGATGTTATTCAATGCTTAATTTTAATAGTTGTTGTTTTTTAAATATTTTATTTAGTACCTACTCATTAAAATATTTAAAAATTTAATTGACTGCGATCAGCTGGCATAAAATTGAATTACATAATATCCAGCTAAACCATTTTGATAGACAACAATAGGTTTGTAATAAAAATAAACGTCGGTCGAAATATTTACGTTATTATTGTTATTTTTGTTGTTATATTTTAAATAGATAATATGAAATTACACCATCATAATATAATCAGAAACCTAGCGATAGTCAAATTATAAATTGACTTTCTTTGATATTAATAATTGATTGTCCATTAGTCGTTTTGGGGCAATCCTGGGTTTCATTCAGGATGATTGGAAGGAAATTCGTTTTTCACAGCACTAATTTGATAACGCTATTAATCTCGTTTTTTCTAAGTATGTGGCTGACTTAGGTGATAAGCAAGTTTGCCTTTCCGAATCCTGCTATTTACTTCATGTTCGTCCCTCCCATCTCTCCTTAATACTCATAGGTGTTGACAGAAGTGCCCAGAAGGTTGTTTCACGGCGCAAGTTGCCCCATTAAAGTTTTTGAGAGGGACATATTTTGACGGATTTTTGAATTTTTGAGGGGGGCAAATTTCAACGGAATTTGAAATTTTCATGAATTTCATGAATTTTCGGACTAATGGACAGGGGTAACACATGGAAGTGATCGCAGCAAGTATATTTATATATGATATACGATTTTTCTAATTCTACCTTAGCTTGCTCTGTTTTTAAGAAAGATGTGGAATAAAATATCTTGGGAAAGGGATAGGTTCTTGCGTCATCGACCTCGGGGGGGGGGGGCACTCCTGGGTGTTTACATAGTAATGAAGTTGCTTTACTTTTGTTTCCTTTTATGAAACCATGTTATAATGCGTTCATATCGTTATTTAGTAACAAATGCCGATTATTTACGACTGTTATAAAGATTGTTATAACTAATGTTAAATTATCTTATTCGTACCTTTTTTTCCCTATCTTTCCTTTTAACATATACATGATTTTCTCGTACCTGGGGGAGGAGCGGAGGATTAATGTTAGAGTTAAAAGCCCCTCTAGCACCTTGACGCGAACACGTAATTATTTTTTCTTATCATCTTCCATAAGCGCTGCTGTGCAGACGCATTAGACCGATAGACCACCTCGCCTCCTATCTTATTCACTCCTCTTAACATAGCTTTAATTAGTTGATTTCGAAACTTGTCGCAATCTGTGTGCGAACTTGAGACCTCCTTCATGTACGATATTGCTCCCAGCTCCGCTGTCATTATCCACACGCTATTCGGTTACACCATACGTCCTAGAATTGTTGAGTCTGTTAGCTACTGAAATAAGTTGTATAATAAAAAGAATTTATTTAGTGATAATTATTCTGGGGAAGGCGATGGAGAAAAACCCCGTAAAATATTCTCCAGTTAAACCATACCTCATCCTTTACAATGTTTGTAACTAAAAAATATTAAAAGATTTTACGTATATTATTATATAATATGTCGATATTATTCTACAAACCCATTTGTACTCGATTTTCCCCAAAATAAATAAACTTTCTTCAATAATCACTCAAATCCAATTAATGAATAGACAATAAAATGTGTAATATAGTTAAGGTGCTAAAATTTAGTGCTTCTCGAAAACCGTGCCACACTTTTTTGGTTGGTTAATACATGGAATAAAATATGTTTGTTATCATCAAAAACCCAACCAGCCTTTATCTCAAAACAGCAGTAACCAAGTCTCTACCAAAGTCTGATCTGTAACTTTCATTAAATCTTTAAAATCGCCGTAAAGTACACTTAGTGTGGCCCAAGTTGGCATTGAACTTACTGCTCTTTGGCTATAAATACCATGGCTTGCGAAATAGTTGTAATGTAGGTGGCATTGTCAGTCTTGTGTAAGAAGATGAACAGAGTACACAAGTTCAAATAGACTCGTGACTACGCCATGGGACCTTCAAACCCTAGATAAACTTTGCTTCAAACAAGATCCCTGAAGGTGTCACAATGTTTAGTTGTCATTATCGGCATTACTGCAGGTTGGTAGCCCTGAGTGGAATTATTGGGGAGGTATTTCACTTTCTAGCACGACGCTGCTTCGTGACGCCCTTCGGGACTGAGAACCCCATTTTTATGCTTTCTCATCTCGATCCCAATGGCTGTGGGAGCAGAGGAGATTCGAAATTTTTTTTTTTGTTTTTCAACTGGAATTTGTTGACAAATAATCAAAACAGATAACATAGCCCTAGTATTTTTTTATTATTTTAAATAATTTAAATGTTTTTCTTATTATTGATCATCATCATCATCATGGATGGCTCTACAACTCCTGCAGAGTCAAGGCCACCCGCAATTTCAACCGCCATTCCTCTCCAAGTAATGCTGCTGCCTTCCAGTTGTGGACACCTAGAATACTTAGTCTTGGTCTGCCTACCCGCCTTGTGGCGAAGATCGGCTCATCTATCAACTTCCTTAGCACATATTGTTCAGACATACGGAGAATGTGTCCTGCCCATCTCAGCCTGCCAATTTTCATTAGCCTCACAACATCGGCTTCTTTATATAGCTACATCAACTCATTGTTGGATCGCCTTTGTCGTTCCTGATTAATATTTATTATTGTGCCGAATATTCTTCTTAGGACACGAGTTCAAATCGAAGGAGAGCTGTTTCTTTGTCTCTTGACATTTTCCAGCACTCAGACCCGTATGTTAGTAATGGTCTGATCAGGGTTTTGTACAGGAGCAGCTTGTATTTACGGGAAATCACTCTGCTTTTGAGATGTCACTGTAGACCAAAATAAGCTCTGTTTGCGGCCATAATGCGCCTCTGTATTTCAGGATCCATTTCGTTATTTACATTCGCTTGAGAGCCAAGGTATATAAATTTCGAGATATCTTCAAAAGTCATCCCTCCGATTTCTACATTTTCCTCTCTATGGTCTCCACTCTTTTGGTCGGCCCGCATAAACTTTGTTTTCGTCTCATTGACCTTTAAGCCAATTCTCACTGCTGCTCCTTGAAGCACTAAGAAAGCATCTGTTATTGTTGTTCGGGTTCTTCTAACCAATGCAATGTCATCGGCAAACCCCAGTAATTGGACCGAATGATAAATTTCTTATTATTCGCGTACTAATTTCAACAAAAATGACTTTAAAAATTGGAAGAATATCTGTGACATGATGAAAGGAAAACCCCATAAATACAGTCTCTTCGTTAATATCACTAACACTTATCATGTTTCTTTTTCATACCTTGCTTTCCTGTAAAGCTGACGTCGGCGTGATCAGCACACTACGAGGGTATATACATATTACCAATAAACTAGTAAAGAACTGCTAAAGAGACAAATGAATAGTTTCTTTAAATTCATCTTAGAAGCAGATTACGTGTCGCCTATTTACATGCTTATTTAAGTTGTTTTATTTCACTTCCTGTCATTGATTTTTTCCAAGTATCCTTGTTTTCCAATCTCTTAGAACCAAATAGTCCAAATATTCTTAATTTCCTCATCCCGCGTTCCTCTGTCCACTATTTGGGTACCAGATCCCAGGATTAGCAATTTCCCACCATCTTCTACAGAATTACATCTTCCTTTCGATACAATTTTATATTTTGCGTTAACGTTTTATTATTTTTTTTATTATCTATCCATTTTAGTCAAAATAATTATAATTCACTCATGATTCGAAATGTAATAAAACGAATGTATATGTGGTCCATACGAAGATTTATGGAGTTAACGTATCTTGGAATAAAAGTTATTTTAATTTATTCATTGATTATCAGTCATTGGATAACAGTTATGTTTTAATAGAATTGGTTTAGAAATACATTTCTACACTCTGCTCAACTTTTCTCACTGCTCCTCTCTGACGCCCCTCTATGTTCTCCGTCTTCGTAACTAAAACGATCCTTGGTTAATGTAATAGGTTATTAATCCTAAGATTAGTATTATAATAATTATAATGTTCATGCTAGACCTAGAAAAGAAAATCAACACCAAACAATCATGAGACTCTTATAGCACCAATTGTATACACCATCATACCAAGTGTATAATTATCAAAGAGTTGAAGAAATCACAAAGAAGAGGAAGTATATAATGTATACATACATGTGTCATTACGTCATACAATTTATACAATAACCAGTTCCAATTTAATAGGAACCGTTACCTGGGCGTGGTCATGTTAGCCATCCCGAGGTCAACTACAGGGAACTTCCTTAGTCCCGCTTTATTTTTACTTTATGCAAATTTATTTCTGCTCTATTTTTTAAAACTACGTTTTTAACGAATATTGCTGTTTATCTACAGTACACGTTAATAACATCCCACTTCCTGATATTGACAAGCGACATGAAATTCCCATAGAAGATTTAAACGACAAGAAACGTCTTCTCAGTCTGGATACTGGCATGGATTTCACTTCAGACACAAATAAACAACAAATGGATCAATGTTTATTAAGATACTTTAGAGGAAGACATTTTGAAAATTAATCATTTAATATTGTACATAGGTGTGAATGTGTTTTATTTATTTTTTTTTATCATTCGGCTTTAATCTGATATTTTACTTACCTTATATATTACTTTATCTTTTTATTTATATATATATATATATATATATATATATATATATATATATATATATATATATATATATATATATATATATATTTCTCTCTTTTACTAAACATTTACGAAGTTTGTAATAATTTATTTCAGTTCCTCGATTGTTCTCTGTTTTTCATAAAACTAGTGAGATAAGTAAATCGACCTTAGAATAAATTAATGAAACTGCTTTACTGGACGTTACGAAGAATCACACAGGTATTAGCCATCGATATAATATTTATTTTTCCTCAAAACTTTAATCCGCACCTGTCATGTATTTGACAATAAATAGGTATGTTGTAGTGAATTTGGAAAAATGGCGTTACAGGCATGAGGCAGGATCGTACCCAGCAGCACTTCTTCCTGGTCTTAATTTTCTTGCTTAATTGAGGAAAGGAGATCTCTCATCCAATTCCTTATCAGTTGACTCCTAACGGGCATTTCAGTTATAGCATAGTATTATAGTATAGGATCAAAATAATATAATTTAAATAATATATCAGAATATACAAATATTAATTATTAGATTAAAATACTAGTCTGTTTTAAGTCTAAAATGCTCTTTTACATTGAGCGGTCAGTCTTATTCACCGTCGTTGAGGTTAGGAAAGTGTTTGTTGTATTTTGAACCTTGAAAGGTAAACAGCAACAATACAGTTACAACACGCGACCTACTGCTCCAGAAACTACCAACAAGGAATTAACAATGTCCCCTTCGCATTCATAACAGGTGTTATCAGGTGTGAGGAAGGATCTTTGTTTAGCATGTTACTTTACACTATATTGCATCTTGTTACCTTCAGCTTTTAGACAAAAACCTATAAAATTAAAAGTTGAAACCCATGCTGTTGATACAAATATTTTATTGAGTATTGAAATATTTTCTTGACCATTTAGAAAGCAGTAAACAAATAAAAATTGAGGATATGTCTGCAACATGAGCCTGTAGTACCAAAGGCGCTTTTTAAGTAAAATCTTTCAATCGTAACTTATCGATTCGTCAATTGAACAGAAAAAAATAGGGATATTTATAACCCGGTAGTATAGACCCTGCTTGCAGTTATCCAAAAATATATATCCCACTCTCATTTTTACCAGGCATATAATTCTATTATATTTTATATTTGAATTTTATTAAGAATCGATCAGAGGTGTTACATTTAATACAAGAAGCCAATGCAATGGAAAATTTCAGTACTATGAGAAGCGGAAACGGAACGTAAACCAAAGAAAGAAAAGGTGAGAAAAATATGTCTGCTTTTGCCAAAAAGACAAATAAAAAACTCCGTTATATCAATGAAAAAAATTATGTATCTATTTATTATAAATTATAAATTATGTATATTTTATGCCATGATTTATTTTTTTTTTTAGCGCAAGGTTGACTACAATCGTGCTTTCGTTTGCCGTCGGGTTTGAATTATGAGGCGCGTTTTTTGTGGAGAATGAATTAAATTTAACCATCAGATCTCCGATGTGTAACGCTCGGTTAAAGTCGGCTGGAGTCGACTAATTGAAGTGTTTTTGCATATGGATTAAAATATCTCAGAAGGTTTTATTTTTTATTTATGATATTTACAACTGTAATAATATAAATACATCAAGTAAATTTGTACACAGAAATATAATCACATGAAAAATCTTGTTGAGAAACTACCCACTGATAGCACCCTAATAATACGTCTACGACCATCTTCTTTTCAGACGCCTCGGAGGATTATCAGGAATTGAAGAGGAAGCAAGGTTAGAAACAAGAAGATTCGGATAGTTATGAAGTTTATTATGGAAGGATAGGTATCTGGATTGGGCCAAATCGGAAACATATGGAAAATTAAGCTCTTTATGTATTTTTTTATTTGTGACCATGTAAGAAGCATTAAGGATTTTGGATCGAAGGGATTAGATACGAGAGGAATTCGATGGTTTAGTGGAGCCCCATAACACAATTCCATAAATCCAAATAGGTCTTATTATAGTCATATATATGAGTCTTTTGTAATTAATTGGAAGATCGTTTGTCTAGTAAGTGTTGGAGTAAGCGGAAACATCGAGCTGTTTCTTGTCGTTTTAATCTCGTATGAGGATTCCAAGTGAGACGTTTGCCCAGGTGGAGTCCTATGTATCGGATTTGTTCAACAGGGATAAGTGTGGTGTTATTAAAAGATACTGTAGGATAGGAGGTCATAGGTTTACGGCAAAGAGTAAAGGTAATTTGATGGGATTTATTGGAATTTATTTTAATCCTCCAGTTTTGACACTGTTTAGGGTTGATCACCCTAAAGTGATTTATATCTCCCCCCCTTTCATATGGTACAACAAAACCCTCGCCATGGCAACACTGTGCCGACGGTGGTGCCGTCTGACACAAAATTTAGTAGTAGTAGAGAAAAATGGGCGACTGACACGAGAAGAAGACGAATACTCTATCCTCTTCAAGACCACCTTTCTTGCTGTTCTTCCATGGGAAGAGGCATGGAGTAGAACACTGAGACCTACCGGACCCATGGAGGTGAGAAGTGTAGCAGCTGGCCGACCACCGTACCTTAGCATCCAGCCACATCAAGTAAACGATTGTAACCATTATAAGCCAAACCCCCATCTTTATATACTGTTTAAATATCATTATAATCAATTTCATACAGTCCACTTGTTCATTTCAAATACCCAATCATATATACCTTATCATATTAAAAATGACGGTACATCCCATTTCAGACACCATTCTTCAAGGTTTATGATATGTGATTGAAGAGTTTGGGATGCTATTGATGGATCGTTATTAACTGAAAGAATACATGTGTCATCGGCATAAGTGCTGATGACATTGTTAGGATGGGTTGGGATATCGGCTTCTCAGAAATTAAATACGGACCAGCATACTGTAAGCGTGGCCATTGGTCATCGTTTCATGCTCTTGTAATGGGTAATTATTCGAAATGGTATCTTAACGCTACGTCTTGTTAGAGAGGCGAAACGAGAAAAAAAAATAGTGTCGAAAACCAAATGATAACGAGTTTTACTGAAGATATTAATTGGTTATTATTCAATATTGTATCTTAATGAAGATATTAATTGGTTATTATTCAATATTGTATCTTAATGCTTCGCCGTGTTAGTGAGGCGAAAAGGAAAAATAGTGTCCAAAACCAAATGATAACAACTAAAAATCGGACTTCCATACTGTAAGCGAGAGAAATGTTCAGCATTTCATCCTCTTCATAATGAATTATTATTTATACTTCATATTATTAATCTCGCCTTGTTGATGTTTGGTCTAAACCATACGTCTAAGTTTTTTGTTATGTTTTTCCAAAGTTTTTTAAAATTTCTAGTAAATCAAATTATTAACTTGAGAGTAGTTTAGAGCAAGGCAATTTATGAATTTTCTTTCGAATAAAACAAAAAAGTACCACATCAAGTAGACCTAATTGCTTTAATCTAGAAGTCTATCAATGTATATTTTATTCAAGCATTTAGAAAATATTTCTCATACAAAGGGACACTATCACGCTAAAACGAATCGTCTTTATATTGAGAATATATGTGCCGTCGAATAATAAAATGAGATAATCCCATTTTATTTTATTATTTAAACGGCTAATTTTAAAAATTAACAAAGCATGCCTAAAATAAATATTTATTAAAAATTGAACTAGCACCGCAAAACGTAATGCTGCATATAAGGCATACCAACGTGTCAGGACTGTATGATGGCAAATTTATTAATTGGTTTATATATATATATATATATATATATATATACATATTTCTTTTTATGTAAAATTTTAAAATTTGTACTTATGCCTTTTTGCTAGTTTACGCCTTATTTGTAACTGATACAATAATAATGATATTAAATATGCATTTACAAGAATTTATCAGGTATGTGATAATTTTGAGCCAAAAGGGCAATATATGCTAAAATTGATTAGAGCCTAAAGGATTTATTTATTTTTATAAATAAATATAGTATAGCACAATCGAAAATAAAAATGACTTGCTATTTTTAAATTTGGTCCTCTTAACGAACAGGTGGCCTGTATGACAGTGATCTATTGACAAACTGTTGTCAATTAGGAGATAATAAAAATAATGACAGTACCTATGAGCGGATTATAGTAGTACAGCAGAGTGCCCTGTAGGGACTACAAAGTTCTTAAAATACCCTATCTTAAGGATGTTGGAAATGATCACAAAAGTTTTTAAAAAACTAATCATAAAATTGTAGAATAATTCAGAAAGCAAAATGTTAAATTTATAACCTGTTAAGATGCATTCTTAAACAGATATTCTGAATTTTCTTTATTTTATGTTGTTTTTTTTTTGGATTGAGAGTCCTCTTCGTTTTTACTGCTTACATTGATCTGCCCCTCGCAGTAGCTCTTCCCTGAGTTGATTTTACAGTCATTGTTTGTTAACGAAGGAAACCTCTCATCCAGCATCATTTTACTCTCTTCATAGTCTTCAAAGGTCAGCCCATTCCAGATGAATTACACATTGGTTCTCGAATTTGATTTTATTGCAGATACAAGGCAAGAATATTTTAAAATAAATTACATTAATAAATACTATTCAGCCATTGTTTGGCAAAAAGGAGAGAAATATCAGCGGTGAGACATTATTTAATATTTAACTGGCACGATAATTATTATTCAGGTGGCTCTGAGAGCAGGTTGCATCACCGGCTATTTTAGGGACTCTGTTGTCAGATTGCAATTCAGGTTGATACACTGCTCTACATAGGTATCAATACATTTATATTCAAGTGCATGAATACACGGTTATGAAATGCAGGATTATTTCACAATGAGTTCGATGAACTACTAATCGAAAATCCATAGTTAAGATCTGACAGTATTCACCAGTTCCTTAACCCAAAACGGTAGTAGTGGCAACAATCCAACAACAAATTTTTTTAGACATACCTTTCAATGGGATGAGAAAAAAAAGAAAATGGCAAATAAGTGGAAAATGAGCTATAGAACTTGCCTAAAGAAAACCTCTGACTCTCCATATTGTTACATTTATTCAGAAAGAAGTTTGTGAAGCCCAAATAAGTCACAAAGATTTGATATTATAATTTCTATATTTTTAATTTGTTAGTTTTGCAACAAGCATCATTCATAATTCTTCTCACTCCTTATTCAAAACCCTTTTTTTTTAATTTGAAAAAGTATTTAAAATCCACTTAATCAAGGCATTGTTTAAAAAACAATTTCATTGTACTTTTGTGAAAAAATAAGTGAAATTTAAAATCATTTAATGAATGTATAAAGCATATGTTCATGACCTTAAATACCTTTACTGTAGTTTAATAATTCTAGATCTGATATTATATTTAAATAATTAGGCATCAACGTCCGTTTATTCCGAATTATTGTCATGTGACTCTATAGAAAATCAAATTAGTGAATAATTTGATGAATCTTCCCCTTGTGTTATCCCAACAGTATCCATTACTATTTCATTGTACTTGTGTGAAAAAAGAAGTGAAGTATAAAAATATTTCATAGATACATTTATAATCTTAAATATATTTACTGTAGTTTAATAACTCTTGATCTGATATATTTAAATAATTAAGTATGTATCGTCAGTTTATTCTGAAGTAAGCTTTTAGAAAATTAAATAATTTGATGAATTTTCCCTCTGTGATATTCCAGCAGTATCCACTTACAATCAGTGTGACAACTTTTGAACTTTCTGTGACAGACATTGCAAATTACTTAATTCCATTTCAGTAAACTTTTCAACGGACAATAACTAATAGTCGTGCAATCCATAATCAACCGGTGATATAATAAATAGGACTTTTGTTATTTTTGTATTTTGGTATATATGACTTGTTAGGT
The DNA here is from genome assembly GCA_928085145.1 of Nezara viridula. NCBI lineage: Eukaryota > Metazoa > Arthropoda > Insecta > Hemiptera > Pentatomidae > Nezara > Nezara viridula. Next base: position 140,962,783 of record OV725077.1, on the reverse strand, counting down.
GTAAGCCTTTAGCTTAAGCTCGTTGAAAAATGCAATTCGAAAATTTTATAATAGTCCAACATGGCCAGAAAATAATTTATATTCAAAGTTGAGCGATAACGGAAAGTATTGTGTAGCGAGCACCAGATTTTTTGCATTAAAAACAAGCACTGGCCACAGATATTTCGATAACAGATTATAATTTCAATTTTATATATGTTGGGTGAAAACTTCATATTTACACTTTTTTTAGTCCAGAATTTCGTTCTATTTTTTTAATCTGTATTGATGATTTTGTATATTATACTTATTATCCATTATTCTGTGCTTTATTATTAGTCGTTCAATCGAACGTGTGTATAAATATTTAAATGTATTTGTCCTGAAGTGAGTTATGTAATTTTTTAGAATGTGAAAATTGTAAGAATTAAGAATTGGGAGAATGGCCCATATAGCATACATAATTTGTGTAATTGTGGATTCATGGTTGACTGTAGTGAATAATTGAAGAGAAGAATGGTTGGGGTGATCAGTAAAAAAAATAACAATAAATAAGTATATTTAAGTAGTATAGTATATTTAATAAGTATTATACGTCCTAAGTTCAGGCCTTCATCAGGGCTGTTCAAAGGAGAGGATTCCGCAAGACACATAATTTTTATAAATGGATAAAACCATAAATATTAATTTTTAATTAGTTGGATTTTAATATTCTTCTTTTTTTATTTTGTCTAGAATTTATAGGCTTCAGACTACCACTTCTATATGTATTAACTGTCTGCATTCAACATATTTATTTGGAATTTATGTGTCCTGAAAAAAAATATCAATTTCCAAAATTTTAAATATTCAAGTATAAGTGAATTCCGATAGATTATTAAAACTTTTTTTTTAATAATAACTTAAATCGCAGTTGGTTTATTCATTAATCGGATATTACTTAACATTAAGCCCTATTAAGGGATTTATGAAAAAAAAAAAGTTGATGTTAACTGACATTGCATGTCGATCTGAGTATGTTTTGTTATAACGGGATTCCTATGATAACTAGATACTTTACATTCCACGCCAGTAAGAAATAAGGCTGCGAAGTTGGAGAAGTCGTGCAAATAACTTAGAGAGTTGATCAGGTTTCTTTTTTTTTCTAAGTCCAAGGACTTCGTGTATTGACCGTAAGTTCAAGGATCACTTGTATCGGTATACTAACTGTATGTAGGTTATTTATCTGTAACCTAGATATTATATGTTATATTTAAGCTTCATAGAACCAGTCTCTTTTAGACCAACGTATTCCATGCAAAATTATTTTTAATAACAACAACTTTCAGTTTTCAACAAAAATAGAAAGGATGGAAGTGTAGAAAGCAAACTTTTTCAAAGAATCCCTCATTCTAACCTTTATTGAGCAAATGTTCACATATACCTATAACATAAAATAAAATGTCTACGATATCATTATATTCAACAAGTTTACGTTACAAAAAATGTTATTGAATGTAGTGAGAAAGTAGAACTTGAAAAGTATGTTCTTTATAATGAGCAACATTCTTGCCATGTTACTATCTTTAGAACGAAATGTCCACTGTGTGTATGTCAGGCAAGTTCAATGATCAATTCAATTATTTTAGATTGGGTAAATCTAAAAATTCACTAGATCGAAGGTTATTTACAATAAAAATAACTATTGTATATGCATTTATCTTGATGTGGCTTGAAAGTTTCCTGAAACCTCCCAAAAATATGATTCCCTGAAAAAATAATTCATAGCCCCATCATATTGTGCTTCTCCCTTAAAAATTTTACTTTTGTTACCCCACTTCATTCTAGTTTTTTTTCATACAGAAAGAGTCAACTATAAGCAAAGAGAGAATGTGTGGAAAATTAAGATAGGATATTAATAGCTGCTACGTATTTGAAAGCATAGAATCATGGTATCATCGGAATCAGAGCCTAATGATATTTTTAATAATGTTATTCCATTAATATTATTTAAAAAAAATTTTTTGTTTGGTTTTTATTTATTCATGTGAGTTACAACTGTATAAATTTAAAAATACATCCAGTAAATGTGCACACGGTAATAACACAATCACATTAAAATGCTTGTTGGGAAACTACCCATTGGTAGCACTCTAATAATATATTTACATAAGTACTTCCCGAAGCCATCTTCTTTTCAGACGCCTTGGAGGGTTATCGGGTATCGAAGAGGACCAAGGTTTGAAACCAGAGGGATCGGATGGTTTTAAATTTGTTATGGAAAGGTATTGGGCTAAATCGGAAACATATGGTACATTAAGGTCGTTACGAATGATTTTATTTGTGACAAAGTCAGGAGCATTGAGGATTTTACGAAGGATTTTGATAGTAAGGGTTCGATACGAGAGGAATTCGATGGTTTAATGGAGCCCCAAAGCTCAATTTCGTAAGTCCAAATTGATCTTATTATAGTCATGTATATATGAGTCTTTTGTAATATATAGTAGATTTAGAGCGTTTGTTTAGTTAGTGCTGGAGTAGTCTATAACGTCGAGCAGTTTCTTGTCGTTTCAGTCTTGTATGAGTATTCCAAGTGAGTCGTTTGTCGAGATGGAGTCCTAGGTATCAGATTTGTTTAACAGGGAGGAATTGTTTAAAACATGTTATGATAGTTTTGTTAAAAATCGTTTGGATGTGATGTGACTGGTTAAATTATTTTCAGGGATATTAGTGACATCAATTCTTTCAGATGATGATTTAATCAATAGATTTATTACGGATTCCTAATAGAAAACTTTGACTATTTTCTAATTTTTTGGTTAACTGATATTTTCACGGTGATATATGTGGAGTATAGCTCATGTTTCGCTCATGGCATACATTTTATACGGAATTATGATACAAACTGAACTATATAAATCAGGTCTGAAGTCCTATTAAGCTAGCCACAAAGGTTACGCAGACCTCTAAAAGCGGATAATGAGGGCATCCGTTGTTAAGAGGTGATATTTACGTTGAGCCGTGCCTCAACACATAGATCAAGAGGTCTATACTTCTGCTGATGGCGGAACCAATGTTGCGCCATGTCTGAGGGGAACAAGAATCTTTGGTGATCAGGTGTGGTATGGGTCTACTAGTGAGTCTTATTGTTTCGAATATATTAACGTAAATGCCATTCTGTAGTTATTTATAGGAAGGCGTAAAATAAAAATTTATCGACTAACCTAATATAAAACTATATAATTCCTACATATAATTACATTCCTTTACCAAATAATCTATAATCATCGTCCGTCCTATGCATTCAATCTCCTTCAATTCAAGTCATCTATCCACTCCCTCTCCACAAGATCTCGTCCTTCTGACCTTTATACCCCTTTCCACAAATCGGCCTCATTTCAACACTCCTTCATTTTACGCTCCACCACCTTTTGGAATTCCATCCCACATAAAATCCGCCATGCACCATCCTTATCCATATTTAAAACCCTCTTATTCCAATTCCTCCTTACAATTCAATCAGACGCTGGGTAGCCATTTATCATGTATATTATAAATGTATATCTCCTCTATATGTATTATTATCTTTTATTTTTTCTCCGATCAATCAACATCTTACGATTTAGATTATATAGGACTTGTATAATGTATACAATACTATTATTGTATTCTTTGAACATATTAAGGTAAATATGTAAATCTTAAAGTAAATATTAATCCACTCTTTTATTATTATTTTTTTCATTAATACAATGGTATGAAAACAAAAGTAATTTGAGGATCATTTCAAATTTCATTTAGAATTCCATAGTTTAAGCAACTATTTTGCAGTATTAGAACCTAATACTGAGCAATAGCAACTATTAGCTAATAGCAACTATTAGGCAGTATTGCTCATATTATGTCTTTAATATTTTTGTATAGTTATGTAAATACTTCTTTTTTAGGTTTTTTTATTGTAATATGCATTTTGGCCAGATGTTATGTTAATTTTTATGTACAATATTGTTATTCTCAAGGGACTTTTTCCCAGAATAAAGTTGATTCTTCTATCCTATTCTATTCTATAATATAGACGTGAATAATTAATCATTAGCACAATTATAGACAAATTTGAAGTGGCTTTTCTCAGTAGACCGCTGCATATATGTTCTTGTTTCCATCTCTGCTTGGCCCATCTGTGTGAACACTTAATGATTTTTATAATCAAACAACACTGGACCGAGAATACTGCTCGGAAATTATATTATTTACAATAATTTGTTGAACTTTGTAAGACAGACCGTTATCAATGAAAATATTTATAATAGTGAAGTACAAAATAGCCACTAGAATATCTGCTGATAGAATATCGTTCAATTCCTTCATTTTGTTGTACTTTATTAAAATATCGTTTTTAAATGTAATAAAGTAAAGCTGGAGCAAACAAATCTAAGACAACCTGCAGCAATATTTAATGTAGCAACGAGTTAAAAGAGGTACAGATCCAACTGTTAAATTCAAAAATACTTACTTACATTGATTACATGTACGAAACCCACACAAATCCATAGTCCGTAGTACAGATCCCTTTTTATCAAATTATTAACATCCGCCTGAAACTTTGTAAATAGTTTCTTATATTATTTTATAGTATAGTTATATTACATTTACGAAAATTCTTAGAATAAAACTTTGTCTATTTAATTAGGTACTAAAAACTCGCAAATAAAATTTACTTTCCACTTGGATGGTAAAATAATTTGGTCACAATATCGATTAAAAAGGTCCCCTACAAAAGTCTTGGATCGTTTGGCCTATATAACTTCGTTATTTTAACGATTTTGGGGTGTAGGTCACTCCAAACGCCTCAATATTTTTGAAGGCCACCTTTTTTCTCGATTTTGTGATCACATTATCTTACGATCGAAGTAGAAAGCAAATGAGTATTTAGGAGTTTTTAGTATCTAATTAAATAGACAAAGTTTGCCCCCATCCAAATTGAAAACGCCCCAATTCCAAGAGTTTACATAAATAAAATAGTTGTTTACGATGACGTGAAACTATTTACGAAGTTTCAGGCGGATGTTAATAATTCTATAATAAGGAACGGACTTTATGGGTATCACGGACTCTAAACTTACATTGGACTTGAAATACTTTTATAATTTGTGGACAGATAACAGGTATATGCTTGCCACTCCAAACGACTCAATATATTTTAAGGCTATTTTTTTTTCGACTTTATACTCACGTTATCTTGCGATTCAAGTGGAAAGGAAAGGGTATTTAAATTTTATTTTATTTTTTATTTTTTTTATTTTTTATCTAATTTAATAGACAAATTTTGCCAATCTCCAGTTTGAAAACGCCCCAATTCTCAGAATTTTCGTAAATAAAATGTTTGTTGGTTACGATAATATGAAGCCATTAACGAATTTTCATACGGATGTTAATAATTTGACAAAAAGGGGTCTGTATCACGGACTGCTTCTAAAGTATCACACTTAGTATATTACATATATAGGTAAGTGAAAGTAAAAATAGTCACAATTTTCCCGACAGGCAGAAATTACTTGTATAATACCATAGAATTAAATAAATACTGACTTGTATAAATACTGACCAACTTTACCAACTATAAAACTTCATAATGTAATTAAGTGCGATAACTCAAAAATCAGACAATAATTAAAACAACAAAGGACAGTTTCAAACTTCTAAACTCTAAATTTCAATCCATATCATTGCGCCCTTTACCTTCGGCATAAAGAAATATTAATGTCGGTGTTGAAATGAATTCTTCGTACTTATTCGTATTTAAGATGGTATATGGAATGCAAATAGCTAAAATGCATATGTTACTTTCGTACTAATGGATATGGGGAAGAACCTACATTGGGAGATACTCATCAGGAAAGGAAACCCATGGAAATTTTCAGCCTAGAAAAAACAAAACAACGTAACTGCTTCAATTAGTAAAACCTGGACGTTTCGTTAGTGACGGACCTGGTGTATAAGGAGTTCTTGAAGAGGCGGCGAGAAACGCTAAAGAACAAGAAGGGCCTAATCGGAATTGCAAATATGGTAATTACTGAATAATAGTTATTGCGAAACCTTTTCCAGGATAAACCTGCTTGGAGCAACGAGGTGGTAGGGCTACAAGGAAGCATCGGTCCATCCTTGATAACATTGCTATCTTAATCGTGGTTAATGTTCTGGAATCATAATGGATAATAATAAAGTTACATAAGCTCCGGTCCTGTTTGGATGGTCTCGTAAAACTGATGTAGGTAACTATTACATGATCTTATCGCTCCGATTATTTTGTGTATAGTACTTTTTGTTCCATTATAAATAGAAAACTAAGTTATATTTTAAATATCGTAAGTAAGTAACATCAATATTTAATGTTGAGAAAAATTGAGTTTTACAATTTACTACATTGGACTACTCTTTCAATATTGAACTTTGTCATCGAGGAAAGTTTCCAAAATGGGATCTTCTGAATGATTCATAAACTCATTTCTCGGTAGATTTAATTAGACAGTAGTCTTTTTGTTTTTTCCTTAACGTAATTGGTGATGTTTGCAATCTGTCAAGACCGGTAAGAAACATAATAGTTTTGTCTAGTTATTATTATTATTGAAAAACGCTGTAAATTATTTCCCAACAATTATACATTTAAAGTAACATAACCTTTCTAGTGACAAATTCAAATTATTAGTCTAAAAATTCTTTTTTATGATTAGTAATTTGCTAACAAAAAAAAAATAGCATTACTTCAGTAACGCATTAAAAAATCAAAATCAAAAACAAAGGATTTGCAGTAGGAGAGAGAGATAATGACTTTATTATCATAAAAGGGTGCTGCCCACTTACATTGGGTTGCTAAAAACACATCATACTTATTAATCACTACAGACAATTATTTAAAACTAATAAACAATTATATAGGATTAACAATAGTATGAGCATAGTATACAATGTATATATATATATATTATATATATATATATTTTGGTTGTGATTATATTCTCGAATAGACTTTCAGTGATCCTTTTTCTTACTAACGAAGATATGTCTAATCCCACCTTGGCTTTTGATCCGAACGGCTACGCCTCCTTTGTCATAGGCAGAATCTTCCTGACGAGTTTCTGTCACCTGACTTTCGAAAGGTCAACCAAGGTGGAGAAAGTGAGGTGATTAGCATACACTGTCGCTGAGGAGGATTGTTTTGCCAGGGTCCCTCATTACACTTCTCCTCTGTCGGAGGAGAGGAAGTCCTCAGCCCATCACTGATCTCTGAGCTTGTTAGGAGGTCATGATTATGTCTTTCACCTCAGAGATTGAAAGTGGATTCAATTTTAGATAACTATCGAGGAATAAAAGTTTATCACTGTCATGAAAATAATGGCGGTTGATCGATAAGTAACACCTTTTCGTTCTTCCTCGTCATTTTTTTATTCATTAAATAACGTAATATTGCATTTACTTGTAGTTTTGTAAATAAAATATATAATAAACCACGTCTACGCTTGGATGATTAAATAAGTTTCAATATCCTTATTGTGGAATGAAATAAAAAAAGCTTTTATTTATGTTCATAATGAATCTTATGGACATAGAGTATATGAGTTGCCTCATAACAAAGATGAACCTCTATCATGTTTATAATGTTGTGAAAAGCCAATTTTCTGTAACATAGCTTCAATTCAAAACAATTTTAATGATTTCTTTTCATGAATTAACTCCAACACTGTTTAATAAAATCATCAAAAACAGTTTGAGTTGAACCTATACAACAAAAATTGACTCTTACTCTACTTTCTGAAAATAACAGATGAGGATTTGCCAGACTATATATATAAATATATTTTGCCTCTTATGTATTACTGTAAGATAGGGTAACTTTGTGACTGGGTTGGTAACTTTGGGACAGCGGGTAAAACTTTAGGAATCACTTGAACACCATTTCATATAGGTAGTTAGTTTCTTTCTTTTTTTCCAAAGTAATTATCATTATTTTTATGGAAAAAAATCTTCTGACTGAAGCCCCCTCAAAATTAAATCCTGGATCCGCTTGTGCGGAGTCCTGTATTGGAAGACACCCGACCACAAGACCAATTTTAAATATTTGTTGACGTCAATTTCACAAAATGGTGTTTAATTAGTATGCAAGTTTATTCCCTTCGGTTAACTAATAGTTATTTCTGTAGTAGTTTTTATAATTTCATTTTATTTTAACGTTAATATTTGTTCAAGGTCAGGATTATAATCCCAGTCCATAAACCTATATGTTCTCTCTCATAGAACCGTTTTCTTCAAAAAATCCTTGGTCATGCGTGCTACATGTTTTTGGAATCCCTTACCAATCTCTATACGCAAATCCTCTTCCTTAATCTCATTTAAATAACATTTATTCTTCCACCTCTTCAACAATCAATCCTCCGTATATCTTACATGTAAGAATAAAATTTTCGTATTTAAAAGTTGTCACTTTCATTTGATTACTATCTTACCGTTATTTATCAATATTGATAACCATTACAAATAAGCACACTCATATATATATATTTACTTTTGATTTGTTTATTTTGATTTTAAGGCTATATTATTATATTAACTAATTATTTCTCTATTTTCTTATAATGCCAGACAAATGTCACTTTTCTGTTCATTATAATTATTCTTAGGGTAATAAATGTCCCCAAATATAATTTACTTTTCTTTATTTCGAGTATTAACAATTTATATTCACCAAAAATGAAACCACCAAAAAAATTGAGAACACTTAAAAATATTTTTTTAGGAATTTCAGTATTTTGAGCATTAATCGTTTCAAAACATTCATGGAATTTCATTAAGTAATTTGGGTCATCTATCTTAAAAATCCGTTCAGTCGTTAGCTAAAAAAGTTGTTATATACCTTTAGCGGTCGAGTAAACACATTACATACAATTATTTGTTTTTGTTTTGGGCCCAAATTGTTTTAAATCAATCACTAGATTTCGCTGAATAATTAGAGCTATCGAACTGAAGTATCAGTCCAGCAGTTCGCTTAAAAACTCGTTACGTACGTACAAGCGGTCAACTCAAACACATACGTGTAGCTTCATCGTAATTGGAAAAAAAGTATGGGTTAACAATGTCATCTTTACCGAAAAGAAGAGAAATATTAAAGGCAGATATGAAAAAAAAAATATAGTAACGATTAGTTAGACTTTTTAATTTCATTTCCTTCTAGTAAACGCCTAAACAAATCTAATTAAAACTGTATTGATTGTGTCTTGAAACTATTGAGAGGAAAGAAAAATAATTGTACGATTTCGCATAATATAATAGGAAATAGATAGAGAAATTTAGTTCTAGAAAATCTAGATATAACGAAATTCATGAGGAAATAAAAGGAGATGATGCTTCTGATCTCGCAGTTGCAAAATTATTTACCAGTCTCTCAAGCAACTATAATTGCCATATTTCATTACATGTACGAAACATAACCGCATACAACCAGAGAGCAAACACATTTAGGTTTTGGAAAATAATGTGTTGCATAGAATATTATAATGGAGCGACGAAGAGTCAGTAACCCTGAGAATTTATACGGCTGCACTATGCCGATTCGCGTATCTGTACCTGTACCTGCTAAATATTCTTGAGGTAATACCATGGACTTTTCAAATATTAAAGATAAAAAAAGCACTTAAATGACGATGAACTATAATACGATGGAAAACGTTGAAGGAAGGATTCGGGTATGATAGGATTCAGTGAAAGGAGATTTGTTAAAAGCTAGAACTGTTAATATTACCAGTAGCGGATTAGTTAAGCCTTTTATTTATCCATTTTTTCGTTGTCTGCTAGGTTAGTTTGAAAATTTATTATTCAACAATAGTATAGTTGCACTCGTTTCGATTCTATGCATTTCTACCATTGTTCCCGATCAATGATCTAAAAGAAGTATATTCTTCATAACCAAAGACAATAATTTTATATAACCGGTTTTGAAATAAGTGTTTTTTTCTATGTACTCGGTTCCACTAGCGGATCTAGGATTTAATTTTTTTGGAGGGAGGCCTCAGCCCGATACGTTTTTTTTTTTTCACATATATAACGATAATTACATTGAAAAAAAAGAAAAGAAAACTAACTACGAATATGAAATAGTGTTTAAGTGATACTTGAAGTCCTATTAAATGTAATTACTGGAACAATCATACTTTAAGAGATAATTTTTAATATTTTCTTCCATAAAACAAGGTTACATTTTACCATTTTGGAAGAGGGGGGGACTTCAGCCCGAAAGTCCCCCCCTCCCTACAACCGCCAGTGCCCAGTTCAGAAGAATAACCTCAATAAAATTATACAAGTATAAATAAATTAAAACTCTCAGAAATAGGCCGTTTCATAATAAGCAAAAACAAAGGTTTCTTCTCTCTTTCAAAAGTACTGAAATCTAAAAATCTGTAATTAATGATTAAGTTGTACTCAATAAATAAAAATTGGAATATTTGAGATAAAGTATTTTCACATAATACTATAGCTATCTGGAACCAGAGTTGAAGCAGTATATTGATTATTGAATAAATAAATAGTTCAATTTATATTACATTAACAAAAATAAATTGTTGGAATCAATAAACATCCTAGATAAGTGTTATTTTTTTATGTTCTTTTTATTGATCTTAAGTTATCTTTTATGTTCTTTTCTTATGTTATTGTTCTTAGTGTGGGGATGTATGGCGGCTTCTAGTTTAGAAAATCTTCACTTTATAGTGGAAATATTCACATGGTATAGTGAATTAACAAGTTTACATAGACATTTTGAGAAGAAACTTGAAAGAAATTGTTGATAATTTGGGCTTAATAACAAATTTTGTTTTTATCAGGGTAATGACCCTAAACACTCTGCACACTTGTTAGGATGTTGTAGGATTAAGGAATGCCTACTTTATAACTAGCTCAAAGTTATAAAAACACTACCACAGTCACCAGATCATAATGCGATAGCTGTGGACGAAATTCGTAGTAGAAATTAGAAAAAACGAAATTTGTAGAAAAGAAGACTTTAAAAAATATCTTCTGGAAGAATGGAACAGGCTAAGCCCGGAATCACCAAAAAATTGATCGACTCCATTGCAAACAGGAATGGTGGAAAATAATTGTTTGCCTTCAAGATGTTGAATTATAATTAATAGCATTTAAAAGTTAATAAGAAGGGGGCTGTATCATATTCACTGTGAAGTAAAATTATCTATTTGTCTTTTATTATTTTTTAAATAATCACAGTTGAATATTTTAATTTTATTGAATGTGTACATATTTAAAATGAGACTATAAAAAATTATGTTGAACAGTTTCTGGTTTTATTTATTTACTGTGACCATTTGAAGTTTTTTTTCTATTTTTCTGCGAGGTTTGTCAATCTGACTATGAGCCACTGTATGTATATAGTGCCTCTACACGGGGCATTCCATAGTATATCTACAAGAACCAATCTATACTCAATGGATTAAAACGAAAAAATAAAGCAAAAGGCAATTACGCTTCTATTTCGATTATAGCAGACATAATCGACTTTTTGTACGGAGCATTTCGAACAAGTTCGAAATCGACGTATAATCTCAAACGGGACTATCTCCACACTACTGACCCCAATCTTTGAGGTGGGGAAGAAAACCTGTGCCATAAAACTGTTGGGAGGATTTCTAATCAACTCTATGTTGTCCAATTTACGGCTGTAATTTGTGCAGGAACCAGATCTTCTTTCACTTCGATAGAAATTTACTTTCGCGCTTTTTGGATTTTTTTTTAAAAAATCAGGGAACCTTTCTAAGCATTCAATTATTACGTTTATTTTATTACTACAATTTTGGAATACTAGTAGGCATGAACACTAACAGTCTAGCGAAAACTGGCTTTGACATTTTGTAATACGGTATGATATACTTGCAACACCTACCTCAGGTACATACGTAATTTAATGTGTTTCACATAGATTTAAAATCTTATTATCCTCGTATAATCTTGATTCATTTCAAGTGTCCTTAATTCAGGAAGCATGTCAGGAGTACCATACCTCATTGCGAACTTTTTGTAGCTCAAGTGACACCTTTTAGACTATTTTCCGAAAAGAATAATTGATATTTGGACGAACCTAGGTGAATGGATAGAAATGAGATGGAAATTCCGAAAGACATTCAACTGATAAGATTTTCTAAAGGATCTAATTGGCGAAGTGGATGTGATTAATGTCTTAGAAGTAGGTGGATATTGGGATATTGTACTTAAGGATATTGAGATATTGACCTTTTGGTTTTGAGGGATTGGTACCGAAAGGTAGCAAGGGGGATAAGATATAGGAGAGAAATGAAGAGTATCTTCACGAGTGTTAAAATTTAAAAAAATATTCCGTTCTATTTAATTTATTGACCTTCAGCAACCTATCCCTCTTACATAGGCGGATCTACGGGAGAGAGGGCTTTCGTTCTGAAGCCCCCCCCCTCCTCCCAAAAATGATAAAATGTAACTCTGTTTTATGGGGAAAAATATTAAAACATTATCTCTTAAAAATACATCTCTTCCACAATACATCTCTTCTCTACACTGTTGGAGACAGGTACTTCTTCTTTTATTTCTTTCTTATTTCAGCTTTCTCAGTTTCTTCCCTCCTTCCTTTCATTCCTTTTCTCTGTTTTAACTCTTTATTATATTATACATTGTCTGTACATCTTGATAGACTTTACAATATCTCAATTTTCTATCTAACTACTCCATTCTCAATGTCTTATGTCACCCTTTTTGATTATGCTTACTTCATCATTCCACACTTTGTAACGGTTATTATTATTTATCTCTTAGTTCTTACTATTATCATTATTCTAACAACTTCATTTTATTTTTTTTTTTTTTACCATCACTACTTATGTTTCTCATACCTTGTTATCTGGTTCTTTTCTTAGCCCTGATGAAGGCCTGAACTTCAGGTCGAAACATCGGCATATGTAAAAATAAATATTATCATTTATTTTTTCCTTCTTATTTGACTGATCACCCCAACTATTCTTCTCTTCATTATCTGTTAAAGTATGATTGTTCGTGTTAAATTACATTTAATAGGAATTCAACTATCCCTTAAACACTATTTCATATAGGTAGTTAGTTTATGTTATTTTTTCCAAAGTAATTATCGTTATATATATAAAAAAAAACCTATCGGGCTGAAGCCCTCCCCCAAAATTAAATTCTGGATCCGCTAATGCCCTCGTATACCGTATTACTATTGTAGTAACATGTTATGTTGAAGGGTAGACAAAAATCTTTGCAACGAGAAAGCAAGCGATCATGGAAAATTCTGAGCTTCTTAAATTGCCTACAATTTTTCTGATTTATAAAACGCTATATATTTATATTTACAAGCTGGTACATAATTTTTCTGATTTACACCAGGATGAAGATTTATTTTATCCTTTTATTAAAGATACTATTTGCGTTAACATTTCTCTTATATTCTATTTACATTATTTCATTAGTTATTAATTAATTAATTGATCCAAAGAAGCTGAGATGGATAGATACAGTTAGTTCCAGGAGTTAAAACTTTTTTTAAAAAGTTCCATTTTAACAGTTTATGTGGAGTTTTTTTGGAAAAGGTTCTTAATGTAAAAGAATAATATAAAAGAAATAGTTCTGAGGAACGTTCCAGGTTTATGGTAAAAGTTCAATTTTTATTTATTCATATTCAAAAAATATAAGAAAGTTCCGTTGAATTAAAAATAAACATTAATTGGATGGGCTTAGATTAGAGTTAAAATTTGTCATAAATGAATCACACATGATTCTCATGTTTGTATGAGTAGCTATGAATAAAAGTCATTTTTCGATCGACTTTTAGTGAAATTTACAGAACTTATAGATAAAAGTTTTTTAAAAATTGAAGTTCTGTTTAATACCAATGTCATAATTCTTGAAATCTTGAAGTAGTTAGGGGACGACCGCTTGGGATAAAGAAAAGTGGAGGACGACTCTTGAGGCAGCCATGATCCAGTAATGGATTGTAGAGGTCGGAATAATAATGACGATGTTATTAATTAGTAAAAGGAGAAAAAATAAAGATACAACGATTTCCTAGTCAAACAATTAAAATGCTGAAACTTCTTTACATACTTTTTTGTTTCAATGTTTAAACCAAAATTAAGTTCACAATGTTCACATTCTACACAGGGGAAATACATAGAGATTAAATTTTATTAAGTGTTTCTTAATGACTTTTTGCAATAAACACACGATATTCAAAAGGGTGAAAAGTTTCAACTTTCAGTGGATTCATTAAGTTATTATTGAAAAGTGTTTCATTCTCTCATATCAATAAGATGTCTTAAAACAATAATAAATAGTTAATATCAATTCCAATCATATTTATTGTTCATGATTTATGTTCATCATAAATATATAATTACTAATTGATTAATAATTAATTGTGGAGACGTGCCCCCCTCCAATTTTTTAAAAGGCCCATTTGTCCCCAACAAGAATAATTTGTATGTTTTGAATGATCTGTATGTTTATCGTCCTGTGCGAATTTAAAATAACTTAAAATCATAAATAATTGTTTAAAAAATGCTTAGGAAGAAGTAAGTTCACTACTAATATTGTAAACTTATAGTATTCCTTTGTCTAAAATCAATTCCTGTTTTGCATCTTGTCATACGAGTACTACCCAAACCATTGCGTGGAGTAAAAGGAGAAAAAATTAGTAATTAGTAAAAGGAGAAAAAATTTGCATGCTTTCCTGTGTGACTCCAGGAAATGATATAAGAGTATCGCTCGATCTCTATGGTAAGGGCTGAAGTTTTAGAATTGTTTAAATATTTCATACCTAAGTCTCAGTAATATAATTAAACTATACCACTATAAATAGAATTGATGTTCTCAGGTTACGATCTTCACGGGTTTCCTGCTGTCCGTTATGGAGAAACTTATCAATCAAAATGCTTACATCAATCCCGTCAGGACTGTAGAAAGCGTCCGGTATGCGGAAGGCATCAATATTATTAAATTATTTAAAATTTGATGGGGTTTATGAAATTTTCCGCTAGAAGCAGTTTCACTATATATGTATGGTCCCCGTACCCTCAATAATTGAGACAACGAATGGGGGAGCTGATTCTATACACAATAAAGTCCTATATTACCAGGATGATTTAGAGGCAATAATTATGGTCTGCTTTTATAGATTATATAACCTATAAGTTATCAGATAATATCCAACCGAACATTAAACTAAACTGCAGACGCTAGTGCATTAAAGACGCAAGGAAGTGCAGGCGGAGAAGCAGACGTAACCGTGCAAGCTAGAATTACTTTCTCTCCAGATGGCTGGGTTAGCCCCTGGTCCGGCGGAGAAACTTGCGAAGAAAGTGCAGCAACAAAATAATGGACCTATTTAATAAACACTTCACTATTTGTTATCATCCCACTCATTTTTGAAAATATAATGTCCTCTTCCAGGCTCGAGTTCTAGTCAAGCATCAAAAGCTGCGAGAAAGCGCCCATCCTACGATTAAAGCTCTCGATTTTTGAGTATTTCAGTAGCCTCTTAAGGGCCCTCGAGGCTGAAAATCAAGCCAAGCATATTTAGAACCATAAGCGATTCTGTTAACTTCATAATGACGAAAGAGACAAAAATCGTTATAGTAATTCAATATGAAGTCATATCTAAAATATCATATTTATTGGTGTTGAAAAATTATTTTATTTATTTATTTTTTCCTCAAAATGTAATCCTGTGATAGGAGATGTATCTTTTTTTACTTACTTAACCTATCCATAATACACAATACATATATCATAACACTGATATCTTCATTTTTTTTTTAATTTATTATTTATTATAATTTTTCTACTTAGGAGTTGTTATCTTAATATACCAGTGCCACATTATTATCGATTTTTTTTCAATGAGTAAAAATTGTTTAAAAATAATATATAAAAGATTTTTTAAATATTTTGTTGAAGTTGAACAGATATTCAAACAAGCACAGCGTGATATTCACAATTGGTGTTTCAGCTGTTATAGATGAAATAATTTGGTGTCAGTGTACAATATGTACGTTGTTACAGTGTGTGCTGTATTATATCTGTTGAATGACATTTGCCGTAGAAATGTAGTTCCATTTATTTCATTTAGTATCGTGTGTAAATACGATGTATTTTGACCAAACATTTGGATTTCGTGTTAAAATAATATTTAAATAGCTTGCTTTTAACATCAATTTCCACAGTCACAGGTGAATTTATCTTACGTTGTATCCAAGTGATTTTTTTTTGTAATTTATTATCGCTTATTGACAACAACCATGTTTAATTTATAATTAATCTAATTCATAATTCTAATGCACAGATATATTATTATTATTTATCAAGTTCCACTTGTTTCCATAATAATGATCCAAGTTTGAAACGACAATTGTTTCGAGATACTTTCGTTAATATCAATATAGGAGTTTTGGCAAAGTGTCAGAAAGCGCCGTACTCAAACGTTCTGTTTTTACTTTCACTTACCTATATATGAAATATATAGTAAATGGAAGTATTGCGATCGTGAAAATCTTTGAATCTCAGTTTTCAACGGAAATACACGTTTTGAGGTCCCCTCAGTCTAGCTCAAAAACGAAAAGTCGTACGAAAGTGAAATTGCATATTTAAGGTTTTATATGCTAGTGATGTTATAGTAACTTTTTCGTTAACCGACCAAAATTGGCACTTTATATCATGGGCTAAACACATTTGTACAATTTTCTCGTAAACGGTTCTAACAAGTTTTATTAAATTCATCATATAAGTGTAAAATTAAGCGGTTTTAAATCAAATGTAGTTTTTATTCTTATTGATGTTCTCTAACAGGGCTTAAATGGCTAATTTTCAATATTAGCTCCCTCTAAAGTGCCTTTAATTTTTTTTATTTGAAACGATTGACTATTTCACATTAATCTCTAATATAAAAAATAGTTAAATATAAAATATGAAAGAATTTGGTAATTAACTTAAGGAGAAATAAAAATTCGTAACGGAGAATAGTTGTAATTGATCGTACCCGAGCTAGCTCGAAAGAATATAACAGTCTTCCATATGCAACATGAGCTTAGTATAATACGGACTCCGACAATATTATATAAATATAAATATGCGGTTTTCATAAATGCTATTGTTGGCATTATTTAATATTTAATTGTATAGATTACACTGACATAAATATTAAAATTTGTATATATATATATATATATATATATATATATATACACATAAGGGTACTTAAACAAATAAAAATACCCACAATGAAATATAAATAATTATAGCGTCTATAATTTTTACTTTCGTTTCTCCTTTGTCTGAATATACTTATTTCTGCTAAGAAGAGGGTGGTAAGTGAAAGTTGTGTGATGCGCGCACCGCACCAGATTTTTCAATTCTTTTGGGATGGACATGCTCCGTTGAGAGTAAGATTTAATTAAATTACAACCAGTCTGGAGATTGTAGTTTAATTATTTCGGTATTAATTTATGTTATGTTTTAGTAATTAGGTATAAATAGACAATCTGAACACTATTGACCATTGCCCCTAGCACTATTAACTATCAATAATAAATATATATATTTATTTATCGAGAATATTGTATTTATTAATTCGTCATCAACATATCCTAAAGCTAATTTTAGGCAATTTTTTGTTGGTTAAAACCAAGATGATCCAGTACAATAAGTTTCCTATCCTGAAAAGCCATACAAAATGTCGATTTGATAAACTTTAATTAACCTCGTTTGTTGAGGATGAAAAACCTCTTCCCGATTGGCTGCCGCCTTCTCTTTACTCGGCATTCCTCCCACATCAATAACAGGGACATTGTTCGCCTGCCGATCTTTTAAAAATATTTTTATATAAAAACACTAGATAAAACCTTCAAAGAGATTCGTATTAGATTGGAATTAAATTATGTAAACTTGTCACTAAATTGCTAACGAAAGAATTCCAAAAAAGTTAATATTTGCTATCTGCTGACTGGTAAACGTCAGAGATGTTGCATTAA
This sequence comes from Nezara viridula, assembly GCA_928085145.1. Lineage (NCBI taxonomy): Eukaryota > Metazoa > Arthropoda > Insecta > Hemiptera > Pentatomidae > Nezara > Nezara viridula. Next base: position 140,944,757 of record OV725077.1, on the reverse strand, counting down.
GGTCGATTTGAAGGGACTGGGTTTGGATAGCGACCGGTGGAGAGAGGTCTGTGGACAGCCATTGGTTGAGTCGGCAGCGAACCTTCGGGTGTCCTAAGCCTTTTATTATTATTATTATTGTCACTTAATGGAACATTTAACAACATTAATTCAGATAGAATATGGGAATGAGGGGCGAGTTTAAAATATTTCTGGAAGGGAGCATTAACGGCGACCTCGATGACAGCGAATTGTCGGCGAGTGCTGTTAGTGAAAGTAGGTGTCCTTAACTAGATGGACACCATCGTCCAGTGTCCTTCGTGTCCTTCTTGGGCTCAGGAGGTCACGTGCCCTGTCTCAGCCGATCCTGTGGCTAACTCGTTACAAATCTGCACGGGCTGTGGGCAGCGTTATATCTTTACTGTCAAGGGCGTATAGAGTTGTTGTTTTCCTTGTGCCTTAATCATGTCTGGCTTTTCTTTGTCTTGAAAGGATTGTATGAATAGCTATTTCAGTATATGAACACTAAAGTATTATAGTGTTTAGAAGAATGATTAAAATGTGCATTCACTTATAGGAATAAAAAATAAAATTTTGAACATTCTTCCTTTTAATACCATTTCCTCATAATATTTTACTTTTATTGGGCTATATACGAAATATACAGGGTGAGTCTGGAGAACGGGCCAAACTCCAGGAGTAGGTTACACAGAAGAAAATAATAATAATAAATCTGTAGTGTCAACTCACACGACTTTCCTTCCTATTTTAGACAAATGTATACAACTTCAAATATGTTTATTCAAAAACAGAAAAAAAATGAATAGCAGTAATTTTTCGAAAAACCAATAAGGGAAATGACGAGTACGATTTCTTTAATGAACCAAAGCAATGTAAACGATCATTAAAATTAGCTTATAAAATTCAATACATCGTAACTATGCTAAAACCGGTCCGATTTAAACGATTTTTTGTTTTATCAGAAATGTAATGTAATACCAATCTGACTTCCCTGAAGCATTTCCCTCCAACAAAGGATTAAGACAGGGTGATAGACTGGCGTGTCTCCTCTACAATCTTGCACTGGAGAAGGCTGTGTATATTCAGGAATCCAGACGGACCACACGATATTCACCCGTACTGTATAGATATTGGGATACGCTGATGATCTGGATATCGTGGCCAGGACACGATCGGCATTGGTAAAGGCCTTTAGGAAACTCATGGACGCTGTTTCAGCCATGGGATTGGCCATAAAAAAGGAAAAAAAGAAATATATGCACACAGGGACTGGTGGCGATGGGGAACTGAGTGTTGGCCCTTATACATTCCAAAGGGTGAATGAGTTTACGTATTTGGGATCTCTAGTAACTCCAATAAACGATGTCTCTGCTGAGATAAGGAAAAGGCTGGTGGCAGGAAATAGGGCATATTTTGCCTTACTCAAAACTCTCCGCAGCAGATCCATTGGCACAACCAGTGGCACTGAACTGGTCATATACAAGACTCTTGTTACCTATGCTTCCCAGTCCTAGACCATCTCAAGAAGTGACGAAAGAAAAATCATAAGTCGAATAGTTGGCCCAGTGAGAGATGGAGGTGGATGGAGGATTAAGAGGTGTAATAGAGCTGTAATACTTGTTCTATTTTGATGATTTTTGTTTGCAATAAATTTAAGTAGCTTTAAAAAGATTCTATGTAAATGTTAGTATAGAATGTATACTTGCGAGTTAAGCTCTAAAACATTTTTCTTTTGTATATAAGTTTTTTCTTAAATTTTCTCAGGAATTGACAATATGTACAACAATTGAAAGGACTTTAAGCAAGGAAAGTTTCATCAAAATCGCTAGAGCCGTTTTTACGCTACAATCTATAATTCGTGGTACAGACCCCTTTTTATCAAATTATTAACACCCACTTGAAACTTTGTAAATAGCTTTAAAAACGCCCAAATTCCAAGAATGTTCGTAAATACAATAATTGAAGGTTACGATGAGATAAAGCTATTTATGAAGTTTCAGGCGGAAGTTAATAATTTGATAAAGAGAGGTCTGTACTACGGACTATAGCTAAGCATTTACATCAGCTGTTTTGTTCCTAAAATATTATTAAAACTATATTGCTAATAGATAGAACCCTGAGGGCCTCAATATTTAATTTTTTACTTTTTGGCGGTGTTAGTCATTGTTGTTCAAATATTCAATATATAATCGGACATTAAAATTTAAATAAGAACATTATAAAAGAATCGTTCAGGCGGATGTAAATAATTTGATAAAAGGTGTCTTGTACCACGGACTACTATGGAAAAACATGTTTTTCTCTCATAGCGCATGAAGAGCCCAATTGATTTCATAGCCATCAATAGTCAAAATCCTACAAATATAAAAAAAGAAGCTACGAAATCGGTCTACGGTGTGCAAAGACTGACAGACGGTGTGTTTCTGTGACCCAGAGACGTAAAATCGGTTGAAAAACACTCATTGGAATTTTAATATTATCCCAATACTTTCATTACCTAGAAGCGGTAAGTAAAAAAAAAATCATTTGTTCTTGTACAATTTTCATTTGTTTAAACTTTGTTAGCTAATTAAAAGTAAACAAAATTTCACAAATAAATAATTCTTCATACATGTATTAGCATTGACTCTAACGGTTTGGACTGATGCTGGTATATCAATATATTATTTAATAGTCTTCAATTTTGATTGAGTAAAATATTTTTCGAATTTTACATTCCTAACTATCTTTTTATAAAGTTTATCAGGGGTCTCCAAACAGTGAGACATCCACTGATTGTAGCTACAGGGGAATATGGCCTGTGATAAGAGAAAAAAAAATTGTTTTATAAGTGACATTTAATTGTGAGATTTAGCTTTTTAAGAGAAACAACTGATGCAATAAATGTTGCAGAAACCTCGCGTTTGAGTGATTTACTAAATCTCAAATTTTGTTAATAGTTTTTAAAATTCATTGATTACATCAATGATGAAAGTTTGGAGACCCCTGAAATAGATAAATCTTTTTGTTAATGGTACGTGAACTTATTCATGCCTTATCCTGGAGAACATATACGGCAGGACGAAGGACACTCAGGACACAAACATCTTCCTGTTAAGGGCAGAAGAACACTGGAATATCATTTTCATGGCGACTCCTAGTACTGCCTTATCATTTGCTGAAACACGTGTCCCGGATCTAGATCACAGAGTGAAGTCAGCCTAACGTGACCTACCGAACACACGTGCGGAGTGTCCTGCAGATAACATACTCACAATATGATTATTTATAATACTGACCGTGTATAATAGGCTATTTTTAACATTTAAAATACAACTATATTAGTTGTCTGGCATTTAAAAAAAATTATGAGCATTATAATAGCTTGTGTGTTCCACATGCTATAGCTAAATGATGGAATACTAACTTCTTTAAGAAAATAAAAGAAATAATTAGGATAATCTTATTGAATAGTATATTACCATAACAAATGACGGAAAATGAAATACATTCCAATAAAAGAAATAATTAGGATAATCTTATGGAATAGTATATTACCATAACAAATGACAGAAAATGGAATACATTCCAATAAATGTTTAATTTAATTGACGGCTGTAAGGTTTATCGTTTTCTCTTGAAAATAGGTAAAAGAGCCTGAAACTTCTTCTTATGATTAGTAAATAAATATTTAATAAATTAATTTTAAATAAAAGTTTTTTTGATAGTTCTTCTATTTTATTTTAACTTCATAATAAATAAATTAAATAAATATAAAAACCAAAACAAAATAGCCATGCGTCTCCAAACATACAGGTTAAAAGTAAAAAAAAAAATCATCATTAGGGCAGAAAAACCAAGATCATCACTTATATGTAAAAAGAAAAAACATAAAGGAAAAAAAGAATAAAATTCCATTTATAACATAATTACCTTATGTATCTTTTGTAGCTTTGTGCTTATTTTGTATTATTAAATGTGGAATAGATGTGTATACACTCAGTTTTGTGTAAAATGGATGTTATATATATCTTCCAGTTTTTATTTTTAAATTTAATAATTTGTTACTTTATTTTATTTAATATGTTTTATATTATTATATTTTAATTCAGTATATATATATTTTTTTCTTCCTTTTATTCCTGCCCATTGACTGTTCAATATAAAGTTCCTTAGCTGTGTTAATAGAACCTTATCATTCCTTCAGTATGTATTTCGATGGCTTCGTAAGATGTTTACAGCATTAATAATATTTTTATTTTCTTCTTTTCCTTTTTTGTTTTTTCTTTTTCCATTTAAGTTATCTTGGTTTTTCTAACCTGATGATGCCTGAATTGGCGAAATGTTGGCGAGTTTACTTTTTACCTCTATGTTTGGAGACTCGTGGCTTTGTTGATTGGATTTTTAAATTTTTTTTTTTTTTGGTTGACGCTACAGAAAATGAAAATATTTGTCCGCGAGATGGGATCTAGGGAGGCCTAGACCACACCCCGATTCTCTATTTTAAGTACACAGGAGGAATCCTCATACCAGACTTAAACGACAAGAAACCGCTCAAAGTTTCCGACTACTAGACAAACGCTCCAAGCTTTCAGTTAATTACAAAAGACATACATATACATGACTACAATAAGACCTATTTGGACATAAGGAGTTGAGATTCGGGGATCCACAAAGCCATAGAATTGCTTACGCATTCAATCCTTACAATCCAAAATCCTTCGTAAACTCCTCAATGCTCCTTAGTTTGTCACTAATAAAATCATCTATAAAGACATTAATGTTCCTTATGTTTCCGAATTGGCCCAATCCAGACACCTATCCTTCCATAATAAACTTCAGAACCATCCGAACCCTCTCGTTTCCCACCTTGTTTCCTCCTCGATCCCTGATAACCCTCCAAAGAAGATAGCCTCGAGATCTCCTATGGTAAATACTTTTTTTTAGGGTACTACCAGTGGGTAGTTTCTCAACAAGTGTTTTAATGTTTTTTATTTTCTGTTATCACATTTACTGAATGTATTTTTTCTTAATGCAGTTGTAAATATCATAATAGGAAAAAAAAAGTAGACCGGGGTAGAATAAAAAAAAAATTTTAAAAATGACTCAAATTACATTGGTTTTTGTTTTAAATTGAAAGCTTGTTGTTTATTTGTATTTCATAAAGATACAATATTAATAACAATAATATAAGATGTTTTTTACTTTTCTAAACACAAAGTTTTTTTTTCTATTTCAGAAATAATCATTATCCAGTTGACGGATTTTATTTACATACTAATTTCATTTCGCTCAAATTACGTGTTTATATCTCGTGAGAGGGAATCATATCCGTGACATCCTGGAATCTCATTTCACGATCGGGCGAAAAACACGATCCAGTGCCGAGGCGAGTGAAAGCAATGTCAAGTTCAGGCAAAACAATCTTATATTGCTCTGCGTGACTTAATCCGTATATTTTATACTTATAAATTAATGTATTCTTTAAATAAATTATTTATAAGTTATACTAAGATATATAAAATTAACTATAAATAAAAATGTAGACGTTTGATAATAATGGGCGCTGCTAATAACTAAACTGTTTCCCAAAACAGTTTGTTAAGTGTATAGGCTAGCGCTGGAGAGACCTTCAGATTTTTTTTTTTTTTTTTTTTTGTTACAAAACGTTATATTTTGTTATAAACAAATAGCAGATAGTTATTTTTAAAAAAATAGGTATTATAGTTGATAAACTATTTTATGATGATAATAACATTTAAAAAATCAAGTAAGGAAAACAAAATAGAATAACATTTTTTATTTACGCTTTTAAATAAATAAGCACAGAAAAAATTGTTCACTAACTTTTTTTTCTTTTGATTCCCAGCAATAAATTGGAACAATTCAGAAAAAACAACATACATCTACTTATGTACCTATATTTCTAAGATGATTATTAATTTTAATTTGGATTTGGATGTAACAAACTCCAACAAATAATTTTCTTAATAGATTGATTCTAATGTTAGTTCTGTCTTATTGGGGACTAATTAATGAATTCCTTGAAAAATCAAAATTTTATTGAACATAATATAAGCTAAAATATATTGCTATTTCAATTTTTAATTCACTGCTTCTACTAGATCGGGAAATGATGTCAATGTGCAGTTTTAAACAAATTTATCTTTCAGACCCTCCTGAATAGAAAAAAAAAATGGACATTGGTCTTTGTCCGTTCGTTCGTTCTTGTGTTGTGGAGTAAAACACTGGTCATCAACGCCATTTTTACTATTTAGTTTATTTTCATATATAGGTTTAAATATTTACACACACAAAGAAAATTTACATATACAAATGTCTATGTGTCCGTGTATCCATGTTTCTGAACCTACTGAATTTGAATTTAAAAAAAATATTTGGTTGGACTTTGCACACATGGTTTGATAATTGGCACAACAAATATTAATATTTGAAATGTTTAAAGTGAACTAGAATACTTTTTCGACTCTCATACACTCTTGTGACTCAACTTTTGATACCTGGCCATCTTTTACTATTTGGCGCGAGATCATCATCTAACATAAGTTTTCCTCAATATTTCACTATCAAGAGGAGGCAACAGTCAGTGGGTCGCCGAATCCAACCAATTTTTTTCGGAAAAACACGTGTCCTCGTGTACGTTCCAATGGGCCCTAGGAGCCGAGAAATATATATATATATATATAATTTCAAACAAACTGTATTTTATTTAATTTTGCCTTTGCTTTGTCCGAATCAGAAGATTATTACATATCAATCGATTTCTTTTTTTGTGCAGAATAAGAAAAAAATATTGACTGAAGAAGAAAACTATGAATTACAATGTATCACAAATTATAAAATTAAAAAGGTATTCCAGTAAAGTAGGCTAAGTATTTTTTTCCTTCATTGTAAATTCATTGCTTTCAAAATCTTTTTTTTTTCTTTTTATTTATTTTTTGCATATTACAACATTCTGTCACTTAGACGTTGGTTATATTAAGGTAAGATCACATTCACTTTACATGCACCAAATAAATAAAATAAACTGAAGAAAAATAATAATAAGAAAACTAAACAAAGCAAAAAACACATACATACCTATTCAATTAGAAATTAAGAAAAAGTTTTCTATCTTTTTTATTTTATATCTTATTTGAACTTATCTTGTTTATAAACTTTATATCTAATTTGTTCACGGAAGATGGTTTTGTTCCATGCAGCATATATATCCCTAAATTCCTAATAATTCTTGAGTGAATCGGTGGAGGCGTACTAAAGTTATTACCATTCTTGTGGTTGTCAGACAAATTTCGAATGGTCCAACCTTGGTAAAAAATAAAAAAATTAATTTTTCGATTGCTATAAAAAGTTGTATTTAAGGGTTTTTGAGTTGTGAGAAACGAATGCAAACTTTGTTTCACCTTAAAAAAATATTTACTCCCACATTATTATGTCGGTTGGTTCAAATTCTGCCCATATTGTAGCTATCTGCCTAATCAGCAAAGTATTTATTTTTGTTAATAAATCAATTAATTCTTTACAGGATCGCATTAATGTCAAATAACACAGCTTACATAAATAAAATATACCTTTGGAGATAATTTTCTCTACACATTTATAAAATAAATAATATGCCAAACATTTTTTAATACAATACAACTGATAAGGCTTCTCATAATTCCTATCTTCGTATTCATATTTATTGTATTATATTCATATTGTTGAAATTGTAAAAAAAAACAAATGTAATAATAAAAAATACTTTTATTTTACAACATATATATTAAATAGACGAAAATAAATGTAATAATAACAAAACAGTTTGGTTTGAAATTGAAATAGACCAAAAGAAATATAATAAATCCCACAACAATGAAAAAACACTTTAATTTTACAACACATTATGAAATAGGCAAAAATAAATGTAATAATAAAATAAATGAAATAAAAAAAAAACCTTAAACAACATATGTACATATAAAAGAAACAATATAAACAACATATGTACAATTTATTTTCACTTCACCTTATTTATCTTGGTAGGCAAAATAGTTCATTCGCTATTTAATATATTAAATAAACTAAAACAAATGTAACAATAACAAAACAGTTTGGTTAATGGCATCCATAGCAATTAATTAATAATATTAATTATAAATTAAAAACAATAATTAATAACATTTGACGAAAATAACAGAAATGGAACAAAAATAAACAATGGAATAACTCAAAGCTTTGACGAGATAAGAAGGGAGGTTATGTGATGTAACATTAGATAACAAGGTAGGTTTCGTCCAGGCCTCCTAATGGACAAGTACCCAATTTTGATTACATTTTTAACAACGAAAAAATTAGCTGATTTTTTTTTTTTTTCACTTGATAAAATGAAATGAAATCAAGTGAAAAATAAAATAAAAAAATAAGAATAATAAGAGAAAATATAATAAAAATAAATAGAAAAAAAGGAAATTAATAAATAAAAAAATAAATAAAAAAAAGTCTGCTAAAAAACACATTTGACAGACTTTTTTTTTATTTTTTTATTTATTAATTTCCTTTTTATCTATTTATTTTTATTATATTTTCTCTTATTATTATTATTTTTTTTCACTTGATTTCATTTCATTTTAAATTCATTTGTTTATTAATCTCAATTCATTTATTGATTCTACTGCTATTTTTTAAAGTTTATTTATTTATACATTTCTTATAAATCTTATTACCTATAAATGTCTATTATTATCCTTATTTATTTATTTTATTCTATCAATCCATTTTTTTATTTATTTTATTTTATTCTATTTATTTTTTTTTATTATTTTTTTTTTTTTTTTTTGTACCAATCATCCAAATAGTATTAAATGATGTTATTTAGTTGATCGGACGCTTATGACCTGGACATTTTGCGCCTAGACATCGAAACAAACAAACAAACAAATTAGCTGATGTATTTTATCCCCCCCCCCTTTTTCTCGCCTCTACCCTAAAGGGTCATTGGCGTTTTCTATGATTTATACTCTGTTATAGTAGTTTACAATTTTTAAAAATTTTAACACGATCGAGACTCTTTCTTCATTATCTTGTAGTATTTCGTTTAGTGTTTTTCCTAGTTCTATTTTTTCTTTGTGCCTTTCGAATTGGGGACATTCTACTAGAAGGTGTTTCACAGTTTGCGGTGTATCATTACATTTCTCGCAAGTAGGAGCTTCTAGGCCTCTTAAAAGATAGCTATGAGTGAACTGGCAGTGCCCAATCCTAAGGCGGAATAGTATAATTTCTTCACGCCTGGACCTTCCTTCTGTTGCTAGTGAGCCATTTATCGCAAGTGGGTTTCACTTCTTTCAGCTTACACTCTTTGATCCTCCACTCTTTTTCCCAGTTTTGTATTTAACTACAAAGAAAATTGATCAATGTATGTAGTAGTGTTGTTTCCCATAATAGCGACAAAATGATCAATGGCTATATATAAATTCAGAGTATATATAGCATTTCCAACTTATATTCCTCTTTTTCCAGTTTAAATTCAACTATTTCCAAGACAAATTAAATCCTCTCTAAACCAAATCCAATCTTTTCCATTTCAATTTCAACATTCGATTTATTTTAACTTTTTTATAGAGTAGGCCATTTATTTATTTATATTAAAGAGTCTATTGTCTCTGTCTTGTCGAAAAAATCTGAATATAAAATAAAGAGAAAGTTTAATTTCAGACGGACAAAGTTGAATTTGATTTGGAAAAGGTTTAATTTTTCTTGGCTATTGTTGAATTTGACTTGAAAAAAATTTAATTAAAATTGGAAATTCTACATAATGCATGGCATCTTACATGCTGGTTGATATTCATATCGTGACTTCAACGTTGTTGCTAAACAGTTTGCAGATATTTTTGTAAAACGAATATAATAAAAATTTCCGGTCAAACTTTCTTCGATCGTCTTCACCATGACTAACGAGCTTTTAATCCTAATGCTAATTCAACTAATCTTGCTGACTTACGAAACCGTTGTTGATAATTGACTGGTTAATTGTGGTTCCTCTTCGGGGTGAAAACCTCCATGATGATATGATGATGAGCGGGCATCAGTCACGCTTTTATAGTCCTTATAACAAGGATGTGTCGGAAGAATGTTTTGGATGCTCTTCCAGGAGCGATCTCTTATCGATTTCGAGGAAGGAAAATACAACTTCTTTTATTTATATATATATATATATATATATATATATATATATATATATATATATATATATATTAATTCTGATAATGAATCCAAGAATATTAATCATTCAGGAAGCTATTATATATATATATATACATACTATTGTATTATATATATATATATATATATATATATATATATATATATATATATATATTGGGTCGTGTTCTATACTGGCCACAAAATCATAAATAATCATAGCCTATTAACTAACATGTTTGTCTGTCGATCAACAAAATATCATTTGTTAAAATTCTTGCTTAGGGTGCCAACCTAAGTTATTTCTTAGTTTGTCTACTTGCCACATTTTTATCACGCCGTTGAAAGTTCTTGTGATTTTTTATTACTGTGTACTAAAATTAAAGTTTTCAGTAATAAAACAATATTAAATTAAGCTTAAAAATAACGTGGATAGTTGACGTATTAAACAATAATGAAATAGTAGCGAGAGATCTCACAATCAGGAGCAAATTTTCCTAAATCCAATAAATAACAATAAAAAGATCACTAGTTTAAATAAAAATTATCAATTTTTGAAAAGAATAAACATTAGCTCTTATATGAAAAAGTACACAAAATGTGATTGAAGTGCACTCTTTAAAAACCGTTAGGCGTTGTTCACATCTTAATGATAGCTTAAAAACAAATAAATATTGTTATAGTTTACCAGCAAAGCTATAAGTAAATAAATAGGGTTAATCGTAGTGGGATAAAGAAAATATAAGTAAACGAATGCGGGGATAGCTAGAAGGGAATTGCATGGCACAAGTTACACCATCAAATTTTTGAGGAGAACACAATTTTATATGTTTATGGATTTTTGTAGTAGGGACATATTTACGGGGTAATAAATTTTTAGAGGATACCATATTTTGTTACGTTTCAATTAAAGTGAACTTTCAAACAAAGGTATAAAATTTAAAAACTAAACTGCGATGTTTATAATTTTACTTTCGTTTGTATCGATTTTAAATAGAGAAGAGCGATGAATTTTCTTTTGAGAAGCCTGCGCCATTGCCCTTGGGGAGAAATGCCTCTGTGGGCATCTCGAAATATGACAAAATCACATCTAAAACACTAAAATTATGTTTAAAAAATCTAATATTGCATTTAATACCTGATTATCCTTACACTGACAATGTTACAGAAAGATAAACAACTTTTTTTTTCCGTACGCACACTAGTTGATATTCAAATTCATGCAGTATATATTATTTTTTTTAACATACCCAAAAGGCAGAACTGATGGTTACCTCTTCAGCGAAAGTTCATTTAGCGGTCTATTTAATTTAATGTACCAGCTCGGACCTACGTCTTCACCGAGCCATTGAATGCCTCTTCCTCAATAAGCTTCAGGATTTGAATAATGGTAAGAGGATTCTCCGGAATACTGACTGTGACTGCGAATTTTTGTTCGGACGTCAGCACGGAAAAAATATTTTTTTTCTTAATTTAACCTTAAATTGTAAATTAAGTTAATGAAAAAAATTATAATCTTAAAATAAAAAAAAATTGATTACATTCCTATGTAGAAACGCTGCAAATTATTTCAAAATGGTTTATTATTTCCAAACAATTATACATCTAAAGTTACATTACCTTCATACTTACAAAGAAAAATAAATAAAAGGTGATTCCAATTATTGGACTAAACTTTTTTTTTAAACATTAGTAATATGCTAAAAAAAAATAGCATTACTTTAGTAACACATTCAAAATTTAAAAACATAACAAAGGATATAACATCTGGAGTGAGTAGAACATATAAAAAAAAAAACGGAGACCATATATTTGCTCCTTATTGTCCGATTTTAACGATTTTTTTTTTTTTTTTGATTTTTTAAGAAATTTTGTAAACTTTTAAAAAACCATCTATAGCAACGCTGGTTGTTCTGCCGCCATTTTGAAATTAAAAGGCGGATAGTAATGCCGATGAAGGAAGATCATCATAAAGTTACATTTAAACCTCTGATTTTATATCCAAATTTGAAAAAAGTTGGTGCAGTAGTTTCGGAGAAAATGGGCGGACGGCGGACGGACAAAAAGATTTTTATACGTTTTTCGAATTCTGAAATGTGAAACATCAAATTTTGAGAGGGAGTTAAGTTTTTGAATTTTTTGGTCGGTCACAATGGTTGATTATTGAAAATAATTGTTTAATAATACTTTAACAATGATTCCTAAGATGTGAAATGAAGGTTTCCTGACTCATCAATCAACAGATTCTTCAGTTCATACTTCGGATTCACAATAATCTCAACGAATGACAAACGGTCGGAAATATGCCAGCGTATAATAGACGCAAACCAGGTTATTAAAGTGTTATCAATCAGTTCAAAGTCCTCCAGGTCATGGAAGATTTAAACTTTTTTGAACATTTCTAAAATCTTGAAGTTTTGATATTTTAAGACATGGGAACACATCGCGGCCCTATCAGGCGGTACATGCTCACTCTCCCTTCCCTACATACTTTATTTTCCGTCATGTATTGTAGTGCCGGCCTTAGGGCCGACCAAACCGGGCAATTGCCTAGGGGAGCCGATCGGGAGAGAGACACCCACCACTTGTTAAGAATAAAAAATAAAATGATTTTGCATATGAGAATAAATAATTTTAGTCTATTGACAGAGAAACTGAATTAGAGACATATTGAATCAAATAAAATTCGAATATTACTTAACATAAAACAGATTGAGAAACAAATTACATTTTTGAGGGGCGGGAGATGGCGTCATTGTCAGTGGGCGCCAAATATCTAAGGCTGACACAGATATATTGCGATAAGCCACATCATCGAGATGCTGTTGAAGTGTTATGTATATTTGCAATTAGCTCTAACAAATCTTCTTACCTAATAATAATAATATTTTTTTAATAATCTAAATAGCCATACTTATGTTGTTATTATTTTAATATTTATTATATATTATTTATTGAGACACTGTATACTAAATATATACACACTGTACATATCTTATGCAATACCCTTGTTCTAGTTGGCTTCCGCTGGCCCTGAGTACCGACTGGTCGGACAAGGGCTGCCCGAGTACCCCCTACCGAAGCCTGGACGGCAGCTGCAACAACGTGAGGAGACCCTACGAAGGAGCTGCCTACAGCCACTTCACCTCCCTAGTGTCCGCTCTCCAAGATAGTCGTGAGTATCCTTTTGTAACAATATATACCCTGGGAATCAGTTCCATTTCGGTCTTGTTCTGTTCCTTCGCAATGTTGTTTGTAATTTAAAGGAGAAGAAAAAAAGTAGGTTTTATTTTTTTCTAATGGAATTATTGGTATCAATGGATTCATAACGAAGAGCTAGATTCTTCCAGGCATTCAGAATGTGAACAATATAAAGGGGGACGGAATGGCCCAGCGGGCTGACGCGTGTACAAAACCCGCGTTGTCCGACGACCAACCACATGATAAACCGAAGTTACTAGTTATAAAATAAATAGAAGTTCGCGTACGGGTGTCGGGGGTCTTTTAACTTTGGCATTAATCCCCCACCCTCTCCTCTGGCCCGCGGAATCTTTTACAGATTGAAAGGCGAGGAACGTATGGAAAAGACATAAGATCGTAGTTATTAAATTTTTCATTATAATTCCCTAGAACAATGAAGCTTTTCATTCTGAACTCATCAAGTCTTATTAATAAAACTCAATTAATAAAAATTTAAAAAAAGTAACTCACCCTTAGTCTTTACACTAGAAACTGTAAATAATTTTGTTGAGATGTCAAGCAGCATATCAGTGGTACCCAGAAGAGGGTTTTGATGGCGAGTTGCGCCAAAAAAACTTTTGAGGTGTTTTTGAATATTTTAGGGCGGCAAACTTCGAAGGTATTATGAATTTTCGGAATGAAAAATTTAAGACTAAGATACAAGAAGAAAACATGGAACATCAAGTATAATTGTAAATGATCGAGGATTTTTCTTATTCTACCTTCTCTTGCTCTGTTTTTAAGAAAACGTCTCCAATAAAATATCTTGGCTGGAGGGATAGGTTCTTGCGCCATAGACCTTGAGGGGGATGGGCACCCCTGTAAATCTATATTTCAAATTATGTTACCAATATGAAGGCTTCACTTATTTCATATTAATTTTTACGATATATTGGGGCTCTTATTCCATCTTTAGGAAGAGGAAATTCATAGAAAGAAAAATCTGTATATTTTGACTAATTGTAAGTCTTATTATAATACCCGAGCGCAATGGCGTAAATAGCTGGAAGCAAGGTGACAAATGCGACAGGCTCCCCCTTAGGCCTTAGGAAAGGAACTCGAATTGGAGACGAGACTTGATTTTGTTTCATGTACATCAACCTAATTTTTAAAAACATGTCATCTACTTCTAAATTAAAAAGCATTACATCTAATTTCCGTATAATAGTAGTTAGGCCGCTAATATTATTAAAATATTAATAATGTATTTTTGTTCCGAAATTATAACAATAAAACATAATATCAGATTATATTTGCAATAATAAAATTAATTGCTAACATTGTACTATTGTGTATGACACATCCTCAAATTGTTCTATTATGTATTACATATCTTCAAATTTTGATTAAAATGTTTAAAGATTCCCAAAAATTGTGTACCACGTGGCTCCAAAATCATATTATCCTCCTACCTGATCATATATTTGTTATAAATCTCAATATTTTATCATAGCGTTTGTTAATCTTGCTTACCCAAAACACATAGATTTTTATATCTCGCTTTAGATATCTTGCTGTTTGAAAAAAAAATCATGGTTAGATAAAGACGAAACACGAAGATAAAGATCCCCAAGATGCTGATTACAGCCGAGACGCATTGTGTGTTCCGACTGTATAGACTTGAGACACGTCCGCGTTATCGAATCTTAAGGAACCAGACAACGAAGACAAATCTTCCGAACTGAGTCAAGACTGTGACATCACGAAAAGATGTCGGGCTCGTGACGTCCAGACAAAGGAACCACCGTTTGACAAAAAAATGTCGGAAGAGAAAGGTACTTTTTCTTACAGAGTGCCCATCGTCCTAACTAGGCTACGTTGTGTAACCTCTATAGGAGGGTACATTGGCTTACATAAAAGTACATGACGTCCACAGCATATATCATATATTTGTGATATATTTCTCTACTTCCATTAAAAGTACTTACTTTCTTATATCGGCTGAAAACATTCATTCAGAGTTTAATGGAAACCATCCGGCCTGAAGGTTAATAAATAAGATTGAACAGGAAATGTCCGATAAGGAAGTGTTTATCATCATGTAATAATTCATTATACATGAGCGTAAATTATTTTATTTTTCACTCAATCTAACATGTTAGAGGAACTAAAACTAGAAAAAGCGTCAAGAAAGTATCTATCAACTAGTTAATTATTCTTCAAGTAATTAAATTTATTTTCTGTTGGATGAAATTACATCATGGGATTTTGTAAACAACAACCTGTCTTAGATTAAGATTAAGAGTCTGTGACCTGTCTGTACCACTACAACCCATCAAGAGTCTTGGTTTCAGTACTTTTTAAGAAAGTACGAAAGGATGTACTTTACTACTAAGCTACCCCTCGCTGTAACATTATGAGTCTATACTAGTAAAAATATAATGTGAATTCAACTGATCCTCTTGATCTAATAGTATTAATTAAATAGCATAAGCTCTCATGGTACAAAATTAAAAAAAAAATAATAAACAAAGGTTAGGAACCCAAAAATTGAATCTATTACAGCTTTAATTATAATTTTATTCGTACGACTTAATGTGTAACATCAAAACGTTGAGTAGTAATGTGTATATTATAATTAGATTTTATATTTTCTGTTTATATGGTGTGAATGTGTTCATATATATCACTATAAATGAGACGTTTGCTATCAAAACCAGCTCATTCCATATTTTTCTGAAATCCACATGTTTGCATATTTTGAAAGTTTAGAGGGTCCTTCATAACCAGTCGAAGGGATATAGCTCAAATCCCTCTCATTCCAACCCAAAATTAGATGAAAAGGTTTGCCCTCTGGAACAAATCCAGCTTGTTGTGGAAATGGCATTTCAAGTTTTCGGCAACGAAACGCTTTTCTTTGAAAAGAAATTCAAGCAATGATAACGTGATTGTGAAAGGGGAAGCCCTGTACTACAACTCAGTCCGTGCGTGTAAAACCATTACCAAGGGACGAAATAAGCTGAAAAACCTGCGGCCCAACCCCCTGCCTGCTGAAGTTGTGGTGGCCCCCTTGCAGATTCGAGATGTTCGAGGAAAAACTTCTTCAAAAACATTTTGGAGTGGAGTGGGAAACCATTGAGAACCTTGGTTATTACAGGGTCCTGATTAAGCGCGGAACCAAGGAAGGCCAGCAGAACAAAACCAAGAATTTGAGCCGATATATCACGACAACGACAATTTGATTTTAATAACGAGCCTTATTTTTCCTTTCTCTCTTTGCTTTCTGCATTTTATTTATAATATTATTTTCCTTTGATAAATAAAAAAAAACACTGTTCCATTTGGCGTTGCTATTTATGACCTTTTTCACATTGTACCAAAGTTTATGTCTCAACTGTGAAATTTCAGATCATTTGAAAAATTTAAGTGGGTGTCATTTATTTAAAATTCGTAAAGCCACAAATAATAACTTGTAAACTGAAAAAAACAAATTTCACACAACTTAATTGAACAAAAAATCTGAAAAAAGGCATGAAAAATTTTGTTTTTGCATCAAAATCAGCTCATTCCAACCTAATTAGTGTAATTACGCCCAAGGTAATGCACCTGGAACGAAAATGAAAAACTAATCAAATTCTAGGCAGTTATACGTACAATTAAAAATTTTTAAAAAAATTAACTTTAGAATTGTTGGCGTGAGAAGTTTTTTGTCTCTCCTGTAAAATTTCCAAAAATGGAATGAGCTGGTTTTGATAGCAAACGCCTCAATTATTGTCCACGTGACAGATTATTATATTACTAAAGAAAAAAAAATTAGAAGATCTAATAAATACAAAATAATCAACTCTATTTCTTTTACACTGAATTTGATATTTGATAATCTAAAGACAGCTGCATCAATTAGTAGCTGTAATCTACATCCTTGAATAGCCTCGACCCAATGAGGAATGCGGTTCATTTTGAAATAACGAAATCAAGTTCCAAGATTAAGGAGATATTTGGCCTGTGAGTGGTGACAGAGCCTTGTACTTTCCAACCATAGTTTGTCTGATATTGCAAATACAATATTCCGAACTTATATATATATAAAGTCCGAAATATGCACGTAAAATAATGAAAAGATATAAAGATAGAAATATTTTTTTCATTAAGCAGAATCATTGTCTGACAATTAGAAAATTAATATATACATACATATAAATAATTATATATATATATATATATATATATATATATATATATATATATATATATATATATATATATATATACTTTTAGGGTTTAGAATTTTTAGAATAATCTAGTAGCGGAATTTCCTTGTCTTTTGTTCAAATAGATAATAATTTCTTGTATTCGAATATTCGAAAAAATAAGACTTATGCTTGATCAGAAAAAGTGTGGTCTACTTTATTTTTCGTTAGTTTGAATTTGTATTATCGGCTTTAATCTCTGTCAAAGAGACACGAGACTGTTTGATAACAAACTACACAAAAATCCAATTCATAAAGTGTTATTGTTCAATTTCTGTTAGTTTTAATTTTGTCAATATTTTGTTTTCATATTAACGATTTCCTAAGGACAAATTACTTAAAAGGTTAAATTTGTTATTTTTATTTTTTTCCAACTATTATTATTATTATTATTAATTGCCTGAATACTAGAGACTCCACTAAAGACTTACTAATGAAGTATGTTTTCACGCTCTATAATTATTCGATTAAAAAATAGTTTTCCCAGGAAAAAAGGAATAATGATCAAGAAAGTATCGTAAGAAAGTATCGTTTATTAATTTACATATATGTAAAAATAACGGATTCAATAATTAACTGTTATTGTTTTGCATGATTTATTACTTTTTTTAATTGGCAATTTCAGCAAAGGAATCTAATTGATATATCATCCGAATGGTGAGTGTTTCATTATAAATAGGAATTTTATATATCTTGTGTCAACAAACTACAGCAAAGACAAATGAAATATATTTAAAAAAAGATTTGAGTATGATATTGAAATCTCAAAAG